>VZSC01010436.1:20876-94497 GCA_013398225.1 Steatornis caripensis | reverse complement strand
CTCATTGCAGCTGCTCTCAATTCATATCAGATTGCATTAGCCACTCTTTAAAAACAAAGTGGCTTCTGAAATTGCAACATAGTGCCACCTCTTTAAACGCACTTGGGTTCATCAAGGCGTTGTCTGAACTGATCTTGTTAAGCCCAGTTTCCTTGATAAAATCCTACAAAAGCATTTTATTGCATAATATTATTATGATGCCTAGATGCTTCACTCGAAAGTCAAAAGGAATTAAAGCTCTGTAACACAGCAAGACTATATAGCCAACTAGAAGACATAAACTCTTCAGACAGAATTGTCTGTATGTTTAAGAATAAGAATGATTTCACTTTTAACTGTCCTCATAACACAGCCTTGTATGTATCCTTTACTAGTTAATCTGATTTTATTTAGTTCTAGAAAGGGGCTTTGCATACTAATTCAGATTAATCAGGTCTGACTGCATGTAATTAAAAATTAGTAAGATGAAGGCAGACCCTAAATCAATTCTTAAAGAACATCTTCCTTCAACTACAAAAGATTAGACTTTATGCATCAGTTGCTCTGAAAGGAAAAACAGTTATTACTGAAGAGCATGCTAACATTTTATCATTAAAAAATGAAGCACGTTTGCCTAACAAAATTAAATGATCCAGACAATAAAGCACATTTGCAGAGATCAAGAATGATAAAACCAACAGTAGAGTAAAATCCAACACAAAAAATATTAAAGCCCATTCCTGCAATGAGCTTCTGGCAAAGGACCTCTGTGCAATAGAGGTCATATAACATTTCAGTGTTTGCATTGGATATAACCCAGGGAACTAAATCTGAGCCTGCAGTGGAACAAATATTAGTAATTTTTGTGCAGTTCAAAAACAATGCAATCTGCACCTTAAATTGGATGAAAATTAGGAAAACTATCTTATTTACTTCACCTTTATTAAAATTTATTTTGAAATTATTTGAGAAGCTTTATTCACCCAGTTTACTGCAGTTAGATACTGCTTATCAAAGCAAAAGAGCAGAATCTTCAAAGCTTCTTTTTGATTTTTTTTTTTATTTTTACAAAAAAGAACATTTGGAATTCTTACCAAAAAAAAAAGTAAATTTACAAATCTCTGGAAAACAAAGAACTGTTACAGGGACAATGAAATGACTCAGAGCAGAAACACAACTGTCACCTTCACAACTAAGGTCACATCCTCAGTTATTTTATGTGAAAGGATCAAAGGAAGGCTAAAATTCAACTCTGCACCCAGCAAACGGGCTATGTTATGCCCTTTGCAAGTTCCATTGTGTTATTAAACGTCTTTCAAAGGAGCCTTCAGCTTGCCTTGACATGCAAATAAGAATTCCCCTGCTCCTACCATCTCCGTCACACATATCAGGGCAGGAAACATGGCAGCCTTTCCAGCAGCTGTTGAAACCGCAGTGAAGTTATGATCACGGTGGCAGGGGAAGTCCTCTTCCGGGCCCAGATATAAACCACTGTGCCCATTATTGCCCACACAGGAGAACCCCGTGGAGTGATAAGCCTTGATGTGTTCGCTTGCAGCAGCGTGTCCTTGGCAAAAGGAGGATCTCACTCGTGAAGGGTAGGGGACAAGACACGCACCCCCAGCAGCCAGCGCTGACTTAACCACACCTGGAACGGATGCTGATTTTTAACTCAGGGAGCCAATAGCCCCAGAAATACGAGTAGAGAAAACTAGCGTTTACTAAAGCATCCCTTGAGATCGACCACAGAGTGTAGGCTTTTTCCCATAATAGGTATTTATTGATACTAAAACTCAAAAGTTGTCACTAAAATTGGAATTCAACATATTGAATTCTGTTCTTCAGAGGGCATGCAGTCTCCATTGTTGTGACCACCAAAAGTCTTATTTACTTCTTTGGGATCAGCATTTCACGATGAGCGCTGTCTTGTCCATGTCACCGTCTGCTTACAAATGGCTGCTGCAATCATTTGAATAACAAGGGATTTCAGAATACAACACAGTTACAGCTGCAAATATATTAAATATAGATCTTACATTTATCTCAGGATATATAAGATCCTCTGGGAAAGCTGCGCAATGCAACCATGCTTTCTATTTTTGGCAATAATTAAACTATACTATGAAGAGTTATTAGACTAAATGACACTGTAAATCCCGAAAGCAAAAGAGCTAACATTCCAATATGCTGTTCTTAGTCCTGTCTCATACCTCATTCTTTTCAGCTCTCCTGCAAATGAAAATTAGAGTCAATGGGAACAAAAAAGGTATGGGGTTTTATGCATGGGCTAACATAGATGAGAAAATAAATACTGTTTACCTTTTTCTGTTTAAAAGTGTAAATCCTTCCTGCTGCATGAATTTGTAAAATAAAATTGCTCAGTACTTATACATCTCTCATGCTTATCTTCTAAATCAACAGTGATAAAAACAGAATTTTGAAAGTAATAGAGTATATAATAGGAAATTCTATTTGTAACTTGCATTAACACAGTGCAATGAAGTACAAAAATACAAAAAAAAATAAAACTATGATTCTGATAACAGTCACTTGAAAAATAAACTTATTGTGGATTATATATCTCCTTTTAAATAATGCATCACACGTTTTTCTGAACCACTGCAGTTCCTTTTCAAGGTGTTGTAAAAACTGAGCAACCTGAAGCATATTTATACAGATTAAGTGGTTTCTAATACTCCAAAGAGCACTTAATCTGCATGAATGTGCTTCATGTTGCTATGTGCCTCTAAAGCCTGAACAAGGAGCCTAAGTGATTCTGAAAGTCTGCAGCACATTTGTATTTTGATAAGTCAAACAAAGGCAAAAATGGAAGAAATATGTTAATTGGCCCTGGCAAGCACGACAAGCAACTGGCAATCACACGCTTTCCAGCCTGAGCTTCTTATTCTCCAGCCATGTCCTTAAAACATCCTAAATTATACTAATAATGCAAGTTATTATGCTAATATGGACTCAAAACCAGAATAATGCTGGAAATGATGTATCCTTGATAAAATGTTCCATAATCATCATGACTGATGTTTATTAAAATGCTGTCCTAGAAACTGAAGCAAAGGCCAGCTGTTTTACCTTAAGGATTCTGCTATGGTATTTTTCAAATATTATGTGTTTATCGCTTTTTCTACATGGATCTTCTAAATGAGAGAACAGCGGTAAACCACTCAGAGCCTTCAGATTCTGCCATCTTCCTCTGGCAGAGCCAGGAGTTCATTATTCAATAGGTAGCCAATGTACCTATAAGGTATCCTGAAAGCAAAATACACACATAGGAAAAGAGAATTTCAAAATAAAAACAGTTGACCTTTGTACCAATTCTGTACTTTGTCCCATATCAATTAAAATAAAAAGAAATTACACCAGCAGAATTAGCACATGACTGATTGCTCTCAGTGACTACTGTGGGGGAACAGACTGAGCAGAGTGTTTTGTTGCAGATGTCCTTCCTCTTCCAGTGTTTGAGATGAGGGCACAGAGAGGTCTTGTGATATGCAGGAGGAAGACATTCTCCCACTCTCTTTGCTTGTGGGAAATTAAGAAACTTGGCAGTAGAGAGGTTTTGAAGGCACTATGGCATATATGAAAATTGCTTCTCATGTAATTCATACTGTTACAGAGAAAACCTTTGAAAGACTGTCAGAATATAGCAAGGTGTGCTGTGTAAGTTTCATACAAAATACATACAAAGCATCAGCACCTTTTTTTTCATGTTTTACTCTATGCAAAGTGAGAGTGTGTGGGATCTTGTAGAACATGTCACAAATATTCAGTACAAACTACTTTTCCAGTAACTGGGTCCCAGAGCTGTATAAATATCTCCAGAAAGCAGTGCCCAAGGCTTGAAGAGTATGTGAAATGAAAAGGATACATCTGTCAGCTGGTATGTAGCACAGGAGGCAAACTGCTGAAAGAATTGGCAAGGGAGAACAGAAGATGATAATGAAGACAACACTAAAGTCACTCGAAGAGATGGAAGGTAACATTTGCTGGTCTTCAGTTAGGCATGGTTCATAGCACTCAAATCTTTTGGGTTAGTTCATCGGTTCCTAAGGCAAAGAGGTACTTTCTTCACGAAGTACTTGTCCCAGATATCTTCTAGTGACACCTGTTCTGAAAGACAGAAACAGTTTTCCAAGCTAATAAACAATTCACAAAGTGCTTGCCACAGAAGAGCAAGGAACATTTGGGGTTCATAAAGGGCTGCTGCAGTAGCTGTAGGAAGAAAAACAGTAGCAAAGGAAAAATGATGAATGGCTCAGAGCTGCCATTTCTTTTTCTTGTTTATGGTTTTTGTAAGTGCATTTATTGTAATCCTAAAGTAGCATTCTAAGCTGGACCCAACCACCGGGGAAAAGACAGGTCTACTATAGTATCTTTGAAAGGGAAAGCTAGATGTCAGGAAAAATACAGGCACATAAATGGAGGGTTCAACCCAAACGGTTAGGCTACAATACTAAACTATTTCCACAAATATATTTGTGTGACATGTGCACTAACTTCAACTGTTCAGACACCTCCATGTTGAATTGGTCCTTGCATAAGGACAGGATGTTTTCCACCTTGTCAGCTTAAAGTGTTTGGGGTAATAAAATCAGTGCAATGTGCAAAGCATGGCACACACCAAACGGCTCCTTCCTCACATTTGTCACTTTACTGAACCCATAAAACTTAGGCTCGTGGGCAGGGAATCAGTGGTGTCAGTTTTCTTAAATACTTTGGTGGAAGTGTGGTTGTTTTGGTGACTAAGCTGGGCAGGTTTATAGGTGGAGCAGAACAGACAGATCCTCCGCTCTTTTGAGCTCTCAGGAGTTGAATTCTAGCATCCATTTCAGAGGTGCAAGAGTTTTCCCTTCCATCATTAATGCTCTCTTACTATTCTTGCTTGGAAGTTTTAATATACCCCTGGGGCATCCCAGAAATAGAAGTCTGCAGGACAGCCAATCCCCAGTAAAACTTTTCGCTTTTGAAAAGGCAAGCCTAGCAGGTCCAGTGCGATAACACATCGTAACATTTGATTCGCACGCTGTAGCATGGTTTCTTCTGCATTTTGCCACACGCTACTTCCAAAGGATATTAGACCATATGGTGAGCAATTTGCCTGTGTGTGCAATTCACCATCTTTGCCTCTAACAGGCATGGGTATCCCAGCAGGAATGGACTGACAGGATTTTTGTCACTCAGTCGTTTGCCTGCTGTGAAAGGGCACCCTCCCTCACCGCCAGTCTCCATCCCTCCATCCTCCACCCAACAGAAGTGCAGCATGTTGCCGGATGCTTGTCCATCTCTGCTATGCCACTGCCAGGTTACTTCTCAAACTGCTATTTTCAGGCAGCTGTTTTCAGCTTCCTCATTATCACTATCATTCCTGTGTTCAAAACATAGCACGCTTCTGCAACACAGCTCCTGCAGGACCGTCGCTTTGGCTTCTCTATCCCCTCCCACCTCTCTGAGCTCTGGGCCTGCCACCCTGCCCTCCAGGGGTGCAAACATCGTGATTCTCCTTCCAGCTGGTTGTCGGGGCCAAGGGGTCCCACTAGGTCCCAGTATGGTTTTGGGAGCTTGAGATCAACAGTGGATTGAGGGATCAGAAGGTCTTTTTATAGCAACAAGGGATTTCATTGTCACTGATCTTTGTGTGCATCTCTCTCTCTTACCACTGGGAAGAAATCATAGCGCAAAGGATGTTCAAAAAACCAAGAGCAATAACCTTTTTCCAGTTCACTAGTATTCTTATGTCACTCCTTTGTAGACACAAATTTCCCCAAATCCTCAAATTTCCCTTTGTTCTCCCTCTACCTTGTCTTTCTGGCTGAAGCTCTTGCCAAGTTAATGAATCCAACACACACAGCCAAAGCAGCACAATAATCCAACCAAGACAAAGTAATCATAAATTATTACAGGCAGCTTCAAATCCAATCTGCTGTTGTCTTGGTGACTGACCGGGAAGGTCCAATAATTTTTTTGTTTCTTCTCAGGCTGCAAGATGTCGTACACACTTGTCTGTCTTCCCTCTCCTCCCTTCCTTACCCTTCCTTTCCCAGACTTTGGTGTTACCCTCTCTCATCTTGTATTCTGACGAGATAGCTTTGGAGTTAAGCAATCCTTGAACTTTCAGCACTATCTGATACTGTATCTTCTTATTCATCATTTCACCATTTTTTAACAAAAGCTTAGGGGCACAGGACCCTCAGTCTGGTGGAAAACCCCCTTCTCCCTGCAGTTCTTGCACTTCCCTTTCATATGCTTTCATGCAGCCCTAAGTGATGTGTTAACTCCGTCCAGGAGCCAGTAAGCCACTTTGTCACCCTGCTGCTTTGTGTTCCTTTGACTCCTTTCTGTCAAGTACACTGATATTTCTACAGCCAATCTCTGACTCGGAGAAAGAAAATAATGCCACTGACCTCATCCCAGAAAATAAAGTGAGCTTTTACCTGGATGCATGGTAGCAGAGGGGCTCAGAACACCATTTCCCCTTGGCCCTGCTTCTTTGCTGTCTTTTTTTATTGCTCTTCATGCTCCACATAGAAGAAAACTTCCAATAATTTGGGGGTTTTTAATTCAAAGTTAATATTTTTGTGGTTTTCATTCTCTGCTGTCTCAGTATGGGTTTTTTTAATAATGTTTTCATGTTGCCTAGAGAACACCTAGGAGTGAGGCAGTTATACGAGCAATGATAGACATGAATATATCGTATATTTACTTAAGCTAAGTAAATATTCTGTCTTCCATCAAGAAGGAGTATAGAAATTTGCCTAGACAAAGCATATAACAAGTATGGAAAATTGCAAATACAGAATGTGAATACAGAATTTGATAGAATATTTTAGAGTAAGGAGTTCACAAAAGCAAAAAGATTTGTAATTCCTATGAACCTACTTAGCTGCCTTTGCTTCCTTTGAAAAATTCCTCTTTAAAAGTTTAAAGCAGTATACAAGAGTATAAGCACACACTACATTTAGGAATTAGCTGGAGTTGTGGTGTTGCACGCACGCAGGGCAACGTTTTGAAAATTGTCACTAAGGCGGCACAATGTCTTATGTTCTTTATAAAAGTGGGGAGGAGAGGATGTTCAGTTCAAAACGGGTCATTGCAATAGGATCTCAGTACCATGTATTAGGATCAAAAATGGAAAAAAACCTCTCTACTGTTTCTATTCCTAACGACAGATCATAACACAGGTGCGTTATTTTCACCTACAGTTATATAGGTGACCCTTATCAGGTTTCTCTTTCGTCTCCTGAACACGAGCCCGGGAGTAAATTTCTTGAATATTCACAGTTGGGATTTTTAAGTTCCAATTCCGATAAATAGTTGCACTATTAAAGATGATACCACAATTAATCGCTTTAAACAAAGAGAAATTGTGAAGATGGCTGGAGTTCAATTCAGCAGAGTAAATACTTGTCATACAGTTACATGTGAAATAAATTCTTCTTCAAAATTCTTCTGAAATATGTGTTTGCCTGAACACATATCAAATTTACATCTGAGATCAGAGAAAGACCCAAGAAAATAAAGCCAGTCATATTCTTGGCAGCCATCAATGGGGTAATGCTGTCAAATACAGTATTAATTTCTTCTTAACACGTTGTACGTTCTGCTTATCGTGCCTCACCCACAGCCACACAAACAGGAGGAGGTGGAGGCTGATGACAGCTTGGTGGCCAGACAGGAACAACAGGTGGCCCTTAAACACCCAACAGCATTGACTGTGTCAGAGACCACATCCAAACAGCCCAAAACAAAGGAGTAATCTCCACCAGGAAGAAACTAATACAGGAGAGGACTCCTCCAGCTGATAAAATAAACCACAGAGTCACAGAACGACAGGAATAATCCTGTGTCCACAGTGATCGTAGCACAAAACACATCTGTGAGCAGGGGATGCAAAAAGAGGCTGGCAAAATGACAGAGGAGGGAAGAAAACACAAGGAATAGCATCCAAAAAAAAAGAAAAGATGGAAAGCGCTAGGTGGAGAATCAAGAAGACATTTGTTGTCATGACAGAAACAGTTAATGGCACCTTCTGGTAATAGCTGTTCTTTCAGCAGCAGTGGGGTTTGGGACAGCTTGGGCAGTCTCCACCTGCCTTCTTTTCTACTGCTAATTTTTCCCCATCACACCCTCACTTCTCCTGGCACTGTCGCTTGTTGCAACCTGGATAGAAGAATTGCTCCCACTTGAAAAAACAAATTGACATAAATAACGGTGAAAAGAAAGACTGCTGTGGAAGGAAATAGAAGGGCTGGGGAATGCTCGAGATGGAACCATTAAAAGTAAGTGAACTTTGCCAACCTGCCCTGTGTGCTTTCTCAGTGACACTCGCCTCCAATATTGCTGTGCTCTGCTCTAATAACATGCAAAGCAAAAAAAGGGGGATGCAATCAGATGATTCACCCCTTCCACCTGCCTGGGACCCCTCCACACTCCCTCAGACGAGGGCAGGCTGGGCTCGTTGGGGAGCCAGGCATCCACCGCTCGGGTATCTGAGGGTGGCTCTGCTGGTTGCTTCTCCTCGGTCACAGATCTGACTCAAAAGGACAAGATAGAAAGGTCGGTGGAGGAGTCTGGCATTCCTCTCTGCACAGCAGCACTGCTTCAAAAGGAGAGATGAAAGGCAGCCTCACCTCCCCATCCCCTCCCCAAGGTCACATAACCAATGGTTTTATGGTCAATATACTCTCCGGGAAAGTGGGATGCGTAAGAACACATTTTATAGACGAAATGGCCTCAATCACATTTTGACAAGTGCCCTGTATGGCTGATACAGTTTGGTGTGCAATGAGAGCACCTCCATACACAGCCTGTGTTCCTGGTTTGGGGATTGCAGGTGGGCGAGACACTAACATAAGCAGATGCAGAAAGCTGAAAGATAAGCAGCGAGTTTCCAGAGAACTACCGTGTTGTGAAAGAGCCAAGAACTCAGAGACCTCTGGAGCTGAGGAAAGTTTATCACGTTGCGATGATGGAGCTAGGAAGCTAGACTGCTTCCAAACAGGAGATGTAGAAAGTTGCCAGTTTCTAGAAGCCCAGAGTGACCCAGAGGTCTGGACAGGCACCCTGGGCAGCTTTCAGCTTCTCATCAGCAAAGCTCCTGGTGTATGCCACCCCTTCACCTCACGCTTTGGCTTGTGCGGGAGGGAAGGCTGCGTGGTTCGAGCAGAAGCCGCAAACCCCACCACTATGGTTCACTGCACATCACAGCTAGGGGTGGGCTGTGTTACCCACTAGCAGGTCAGCATTGCACAAAGTCCACCAAAGTCCCATTTTAAGCATCTTCATTCATACCTGGCTCCCAGTTCTCAGTTATATCGACACATGGCTTTAAGTTTCTTAGAAAATCCAAGCTTAATGCAGGGTGGTACTTGGACAAACCCCGTGGTTGTCCACACTGTATCATGAGTGCTGCCCTGGGTCCTGACCTGGTTTATGCCTGGGTGCTGTAGGGCAGGCTGTCCATAACTCATGCTTCCAGATATTCTTTCGGGGAATACATAGGTGGTAATGTAGAAGGGCAATGTTGTTGTTGAACACTTGAATTTTGCCTGTGAATTCAACAGTGAAAGATTTTCTCCTTGTATTAAGTACTCTTGCTATGCACTCATTAGTTCAGATATGTGCACACATACATATTTACGTGAATGTGTGTATGCAAATATATATTTATACATATATTAATTTCTTATGTATAATCTCTTTTCTAAACAGATGATAGCACAGAAAAGTACAGCAAGTTTCGATGGATAAGTACTAGACCTGTCAGTGGACACAAAACAGTATTTTTTTATCACACAGAGTATTCATCTCATGTTACTGTAGGTTTGAATCACACATGAGAGCTCACATCTACCTCTTTGAATACATCCTAACTGGGAATGATTTACTACTACTTAGGAAAAGGATCACTCATTTTTTGTTGTGCCCCCACCTTATTTGCAAGTTAATGCACAAAGCAGACCTTAGGCAGCCTTGATTTAGTTTGCTCTCTTAGCTCTCGAATCCCTCATCTGTACACTGCCGTTCAGCACAGCAGGGGTGTCAGGTTCCCAGACCAGAACAACTCCAGTCCCTCTAATTATTGAGTGAACTTTGTCTATGGCTTTCACTGAGGTAATGGAGCCCACAGGGAGCAATGATCAGGTCTGAGGTATAATGAAGGTCACTCTCATCAAGATATTTATTTCTTTGAATTAATAAGAAGGCAGAAAAACACCTATCCTGAGCTGTTGTATAAGCTACAACCATCAGATAAAACTGTGTCACATGAAGAAACAATAAGAACTTCTGAAACGGAAAATGAAGAAAACGTATCATCTGCACTGCACGTTACTCATTAGACTCTCCAGTCTCATTTCACCACTAGTATATCCCTGCTGAGGTGATTGGCATGCAGCTTGCGGCATGAGATAGCTGCTTAGAGTTTCCCAGGTTTCCCAGGTACAAGCACAGATAAGCAGACAGAGAAGTTAGAAAGACAAACACAGGATAAAGAGAAATTCTTTGTGAATCACGTTCACTTTAGCTTAGTCAGGTGGGGTAGATAAATCTGCTACATAACATGTGGCTGCATTTGCTGTCTAGACACAGTTAATCTAGCTGAAAGAGTAGATCCTTTCTTCTTTTAAAGAAGGGATGTGTTTGTGGAAGATACGGCTGAGATAACCCTGGGAGATGAAGCCTCCCCTTTACCCACAGCGCAGAGAGCACGCATGGAGTAAGCAACATTACTGAGACTCCCGTGCTATGGGGGGCCTTTACAGTCATAAACTCGAAGCTATGGACTGTTAATCACAAAATCTAATGGGAATATGGGGGTAGGGAATGAGATACTGCTTTTTAAACATCGGGGGAGAAATCATAGAGGATGTTATGTTTCAAATAGCTAAACTCAAGAAGCAGGTCCACGGTTAGTGGTGTTAAGCATGGGTTCAACTCTAGCCTTCAAACCCCTTTAAAAAACAGAGGAACACAATGCCGGGTGGGGCTGCAAATCCAAGCACTGTTTGTGGGGCTATTGCAACTGATACCAAGGTGACTTTTCTCTTAAGTCAATATGCTTTAGCAGACTCCTCTAATGCAAACAAACAAACAAGCCGACCAACCAACCACTAATAATCTCTGCAAAGTAAAATGTCATTCCAAGAAAGTCAAACTGGTCTTTGTGAATCAAGCTTTCTTTTACAATAAAAAACACATAAAGTGTCTCTAAATTCTGGTATGAACAGGGCAAATGACCATAAATTTGATTCTGCTTTCTTTTGTTTTGATTCTTCAGGACTCTATATAACTATTCTTTCCTCTCACCCAGAATAAAAGAGGACAAGAAAGCTCTGCATTTTAGAAGTAATTGTAAAACAGACAAGGAAAACTTGGCACATCATTCCTTTCAACTCTTGGAGGCTTCTAAATAAAGCACATCCTCCCCACTGAAGGACTGATAGTAGCACTGAAGAAACTTTGAAGGACCCAGCTTTCTTCCAGTGAGGGTACCTTGTGGTATGTTTCCATTCCTGCATCTTTGATTTAAATAGATATTTGAGCATGCTGAATCTCCAACATTTACTCTACCATTCCTATTTCAACTAACAAACCTTACAATGACTTTTAAATTCTTTCTTTTTCTTTTTTCTGTTACAAGGGGGTTTGAAGCTGTTTTTCCTGAACCTGCCTGCCTGCTTGATTCCTAACCACAATCCTGTTGCCATGACTTCTGGACAAGCTGACCTTCATGTCTGGAAGATTTCATAACTGCGTCCTATTCTGACCCTCTGCACAAGCCATCCTAGCTATGCCATGCAAGCTGGGAATGTTTTCCTTGAATGTGTCTCCTAGCCCCTTCTCACAGACAGAATCTTCTGCTCAACACATGCATGTCCAAGTTTTTTTTCAAAAAAGCACACTTTCAAATTAATTTTTCTGCCTGGGATTTAAAGATAATTCTTGTCCCCTATTACTCAGAAAGTTCTGAAGATTTCTTGTTTTACAGCTATAAATATAGGTGGCTTTTTTGCTTTTTTTATGAAGCTCGGCTATTTTCTTTCTTTCTAGTGTCTCTGTTAACTATTTAGGAATTTCTTTTGCAGCCTTTCTGCAATGTGACAAGTATTGTTCTATCTTTGCAGTTCAGAACTCAGAGTAAAATTTCAGTACTCTATTTTGCCACATATCTATCACTCATATGTAATGTAGCTGAGGTGTAAATAAAAGCAGCTCTCTTGAAAAACTCCGAACACCCTCCAGTCCTGCTGGGTTCAAGGGAGCTGTAGCCTATTAACAGCTCTGAAGCCTGAGTTCCCCATCCTGACTAGTCCTGTTCATGCAGTCTTCTACTCCCTTGCAAAGCACATAGTGAATGCCACCACTGGTGCCCGGCAAAATTTTCCCACAGTACACTGACACCTGCTTCAGTTAAAGCAAGTGGGTTTGAAACTGTCCCTTTGCATTTATCTAGAAAAAAATCCTGTTTATAATGTCTTTTTTGCTTAAACTTCAATTACTACTTCCTAAAGTCCCTACTGTATGTAAAGAAGGGAGTACTTTGCACAGGTTTGTGAAATGGACAACCGAATTATTATTTATGCATGTTCAAAATATTGTTTGGTAACCATGACAAAGTAATGAAACAACACCTTTAATTTAAAACCCAAAGTATTCTATTGGTATGAGTGTTGAAACACTGATGTGGTTTTTTTACAATTTTATGTAGCTCTTCTTTAACTGAATTTTAAGGTGCATAAGTAAATCTTCAGATGGTTTAAATGCACATTTCTGTTAGTTTTAAAGAGGTTTTGCCATATTGTACTAACTGAAGTTCAGGTAATTTAAATATATATCATTAAAAAGGAAATGCATGTCATTTACGTTCTTTTCTGCACTATCAACACTTTCTATTAAATAGCCCCACAGTCGTCTTTTCACTACAAAAAATGCACACATCAAAACCAGCCAACTCCGTAAAGAGTTTTATTTGCCACATTATATTTACAGATTTGGACAAAAAAGAACTTTTCACATAATATAATTCTACACTGCAAACATTCAGTCTTGCAGCTATCTGGTTTTTCAGGAGCAATGATGGGAGGTTTAGGATCAAGATAACATAAGCAACTGTTGTCCTTTGACCAAGCTTTGAACTTATGCCTGCTCTGTGTTCTTCCACCTTGGCTACTACCAGTGCAACAAGATAAAAGAAGATCTTTTCAAATAAAAATGAATATTTGTAAAGTGTATCATTGAAGTTGAATACTTAGTAAAACTTCTGACCTTCAGTCCTGCTGAATTTGGAACACAAAGGCAGCTTTGAAATGCTGCAAATTGGGGCCAGCTGACATTTAAACATCAATTCTGAATGTGTCCACACCCAAATATCGATGCATCAGAAGTGGGACTATTGATTTTTTTCAACAACATGCTTCAGCCATCTGCTTTCCTTCGCCTAGGTTTGCTTCCGTCAGTTCTTGCAATGAATAGACTTTAGCTGAGGGTTCACGTACGTTGAAATCTCTCATCTAAAATAAAAGTGTACCAAATAACTGTGTTTGCCTGAAACTAGTGCCCAGACCCTGTACCATCAGACTACTAGCTCTGCTCACCCAACCCCTGCTAACAGGAATGTACTATAAAACAGATATTGCCTATGAAACTGTTGTATGGAAGGGTCTTGTCCTGAAGGACAGCTAGGGTCCAACCCATAAATTGCTGGTATCCTGAGATTCCTGCTTTCATGCATTCAGGCTCCTTGGAGTAATACCAACACATGTCTTAGCCTGGGCTTTTGTCCGCAGAACTCCCCGAGCCATCATCTCAGAGATGATGATCTTCCTCGCCCCTCTGCCAAAACAGGCAGAATACCTTAGAGCACCCTGGCTCACACTCACATGCTGCCAAATGGGAAAGGAAAACTCTCCTGGGCAGATAAATCTATGAGTTTGATCAAAATACCCTTCTTGCCTTCACTAAGGTATTCGATCCCTCCCCTCTCTCTTCAGGTCTTGGCCCCTTTGCTCCAAGTGATGGAGCGTTTCGATACCAAGGACAGAGGCTGCCAAAAACACGCTGAGGATTCAACTAGAATGACCTCTGAATTAGGCAAAAGCTCAGACCCCAGTCAAATACAAATTCACAGATGTAGCTATGTTTTTCGCTCATTCCCTCCTAGTGCATAATTCTTTCCACGATTTTAAAGCATTTTGGGTGGATGTCTGGAAAGGAAAGCTGAAAAGCAGGAGGGTGATAAGATAGTGACCTTATGTTGTAGGTCTGAAGAAGACAACAAAAGCAGGGTTGTATTGGAGGAGGAGCTGTGCACAATACTGCAGGTACTACTATTATTCTGCCAGCACCAGCAGGTGGGGAGCTTCGAGGGAGCATTTCCTTGGCCAGGCATTGGAAACCGCACTGAAATACAGGGGGTTTATTACTGCTTTATTAACTCTTTACTTGTTGTTTGGGCTTAGGGCTTTTTTGTTTTGTTTTGGGTTGGGTTTTTTTGAGGGAGGAGTTATAATTTACTCTGGCTTCTTTAGCTCTGAATGCTGGCAACCTGGCTGGCCATATGGCACTCGAGAACAGTTTGCTTGGCTCTCATTGTGTCCTACCACTCCGCATTCAGATATATCCAGGTGCTCTGCAAAGACAGAGGCAGATCATTGTCCCCGGTTTATGAATGAGGAAACTGAGACAGAGATCACAGAGTTTCTTTGGCCCTTCTTGGGATGCAGATCCAAGAACGGAGCAGCTGACCTCTTGGCACGCTCCTCCTTGCTGGAACAGTCATTGCCTGGGATGGCATGATGAATGGCACAGGTGTGGGGGAGCCAAAGGTAGGCACAAGCCTTTAGATGTTTATCAGGGTTTAAGTGCATCCTCCACTTTGCATTTGAAAAACTACCTGATTGTGCTATTATATTTCTCCTCACTTCCAGATACAGCCAGATGCATTTCTGTTCACACCAAAGAGCAAGGGGCACAGTCTTCCCAAATCCTAAATATAGGTACTAGTCACATAAAGGAAAATTACACTGACTGTTTTTTTTTTAAAAAAAAAAAAACTCCATTAATTAAAACAAGTATAAAAAGTGGACAGAAAATTTCAGTGAAATGAAATGAGGTAGAAAAACAACAGAGAGAAGAAACGAAGCCTACTTTTAAACCTTTGAGACCTGGGACGTAAGGAGCCATTTGAAGTTAATGGAGAGCCTGGTGAGAAGGCTTCGCTCCCTGATCTCCTGCTCCATTTGCAATGTATTGTCCTAAGCCACTTCATCTCAAAAACGATTCAAAGAATAAACACGTTCATAGCTTTTGCTGTTATGGCCCAGTATATTTAGTCAAAGAAATTGGGTCAGTGTACTTTTTATTTTCTTTCCATTCTACTAACTCAACAGGATGCTGGCCAAATTCCAAGCATGCTGTGTCCCATTCCTGATTTCATAGACATGGAAAAAAATAACGCCAATGAAAAAATGGACTGTGGATGGCTCAGCTGACACAGCCACAGGCAGGAAATGGCTGGTCGTTGCAGCGTATTATCCACAAAGCTAGCCAGACTGTAAGTTTTGTTATTTTACATTTCACACTGCCAACCATGTCTATTGGTTGTTGCAATCAGAGCTGCTGGAACCCTGCTGCTGCAGGGTAGAAAGAAAAAAAATAAAATAATAAAAATGGAATAGTAGAAGCGATGGCTGGTGCCGTGAATATATGCAGTGGAGCAGTGTAGGTATAACCTGTTACTAGCTTGATCAATTAATTGATCTCTGATATTTATTTCATTTTACCTTGCGAGAGAACTAGATTATGTTCAGTAAAACTACTCATTTGGAGATGTGAATGCTTTGTGAGATAAAATAGTTTGTGAAAGAGACACTCTGCAGTGTCTTTTTGGTGTACAGAGGAAGGAGTCAAGGGGCTATAGTTATATGCATGTGTATATACATGCATGCATGTGTACATATCTATATATGTATGCATACACATCAAGTATATCTATTCATATATATAGGACTAAAAGCTCCAGAAATCTAAAAACATTTTCCAAACACTTTTGGCAGCTGTCTTCTCTCCTTAGTCATCTTAATCTGATTATATACCATATATAAGCACTCTCACCATAGAGGAGGAAGCTTTGTACACCTACTCTTGGCATGATGATAATATACATTGAGGGTGTTGGGGAAAAAAAAGTTAGCTTCACCACATCACTCCTGAATAGAAACAAATGTACCGTGCCATTTCTAATCCCTTAAAACAATTTATCTACGAAGTGAATAGCTTTTTAAAATATTTCCTTGTTCCTAAATTGTGGGGATTTTTGGTTTGGTTTTTTCTGGCCAGTCCAGACAAAGAGGACAGAGAAGTTGTCAGTCTTAAGAGAGAGAGTGTGTGTGGTTTTGTATACGTATGCATGTATGCGGAGGGTTATAAACAATGGGAAGAGTTTAAACAGCTTGGAAATTTAATTGAGAAAAAGTCAAAGAAAGTCAGATGCTGACCTTCCTTGAGGGTGCTCAGACTCGGGTGTTCAGACTGCCACAGCAGCCTCCAATACTCACATTTAATTCCTAAAGGGAGCACCCAGTAGGGCTGGGACAATAATGATACTCAGTTTATGCACAACGCTAAACACGAAGACACAAGCTGTAACTTTCTGTACAAGCACAGTATCTCCAGCTATTGCTTGCAGAATTAGTTGAACGACTAATCTGCCCTCAGAAAGTGTGGAGCGACCTCATCTTTCACTGAAGAAACAAACAGTCCAGGGATTTTCCTAGCACTCCTATCAAAAAGTAAGTAAACACCATTATTCTAGTAAAACTGAGGCATTGAGAAATCCCCAAGTATACCACTGACACAGCTGGGAATAAAAGCTGGACTCCTCAATTCCCATGCTTGTACGTTAACTACTAGAAAACTCATCGCCTTTTAGTCAGTGGGGAAAGACAGCAGAATTCCCATGGGGGAGCAGGGAATCCCACAATTATTCCATATAATCCTAGAATTATAAACCACTGGTTTTACAAAGCATGTAAGAAAAATTCTATTGTGATACACACAATCTGTGAAAATCAAGCCATGATGAAATAAGGAAACCAAACCAACATGGCCCATTGTTAACGAACTGAGATTGTTAACTCTCTATTCGCACTTATCAGACCAGTGTCAGAGAGCAATCACATTCTCTGAAAGCTTGTCACAGACCATCTCACAATCATTAAAAGATATACCTCCAGTCCCCCACAAGAGAAGGTACTATCTTATCACAGGAAAAACGAGTAAAAAATGATTGCAGGCTATAACCTGTGGATTCTGCCAGCTGATACAGAAAATCATTCTGGGACTCATTTTCCTGATTCCTGTTTACTCTTTCCCCCTGGGGTAAATGAATATTCGGTATGACTCGAAATATCAGGACGTGACTCCAGAATGTACTGTCTGAGGTCAGGATGTGTTTGGCAGAATTTGGAATACAACCCTAATCCCCTGAGTCCTAGAGCTCTCTCATCAGTGAAGAATTGCAATCAGGGTCTTGTAGCAGTAATCAAACAGAAGCGATTGTCATGAGGACAGAGTGCATGGAAAAGTAAGAGAAAATCAGATAAGACTTAGAACAAGTAAGAGATAAAGAGATGATGTTGAATGAAACCGGTAGCAAGAATTCCTGACCTATTTATGACAATTTGATTAAGAAGGTGAGAAGTAACTAGCAAAGCAGGGAGATGATAGATAACAACTGATTATGGGAGGGTAAGCGTTGGCACCGCATGACTCTGAGGTGGAGTACACTTGGTGCAACTTGACTCCGTTTTAAACAGCAGCAGTTTTTTTCTAGGTTGTTTTTTTCCTACGCTTTTTCCTGTTGGACCTGTCGAAATAGTGGTTCTACTACCCATCCTTCTAAAAGCACTGACATTTGGAAGCAAACCTGGGCACCGAAAGACACAGGCTCGGTGCTTTTAGCTCAGAACCTTCAGCGTAAAGGTCACAGCCCGCAGCATCACCCGAGTAGAGAAGGGGATAGGCAAGGTCCAGGCAACTCAGTCACCTAGCACAGAGCTTGCATGCAGCTGAACTTTCATTCACCCCTTATCAGGATTTGCTCCAGAACTCCAGTGTTGAGGTCAGTTAAAGGGCAGCGTGGGAAGTTAGCACTCACCTACTCAAGGGCTGTACAATGGCTAACTTTGGAATTAATCGAGGTCTCAGGTTTTTCTCAGTTACAAGTCATTTTAGCTTGATGCAGACGGCAACTCTTAGAAAAGAGTAAGCCTGCCTACGCTACATAGTTTATAAGGAATTTAACTTGGGCTCTGCATCAGGATCATAAAAGAGCTTTCCCTACTCACTTGTATAGGAACCAAGCATCGTGCGACTGTATCCAGGAGAAGCAAAGCTGCTGAAGTCAAGAATCCATGAGTAAAACTTCAAGTTGCAAATCAGCCGAGTGACTAATATGGCATGCTGAAATCGGTTATCTGCAAGGAAATCAGGACAGTCTTCTGCAATGTGACCCGGATTTTATTTCTTAGCTTCAATATGCAGTAAACCACTTCCCTTCCAAATTGAATGCTTGCTTAAATAATCATACTTAATTTCGTATTTTCAGAAAATCAAAAAAGGAATTACTAAGGTTCAATGTGTTCAAAAGAAGCAATTCTTCACAGTCTGTCAATTACAGCTATAACAAGGAATTTCCGAAAATAGTTACTCAGAGGTGACTGCATTTCTGTGGTGAGCATAGTGATTTCTGTTACAGCTTTTGCTTTTTGCAGAAGAGCAAAATATTCACTAAAAACACAGATTTCCCCTGCTTTTTGGGTTTGGTGGGGTTTTGTACAAACACTTTTCTTGCAAAATCCTCCTGGGTCACAAAAATTTCAGCAACACAGTCACGATCTGTTTTCAATTGTCAGTGGATGAGTAGAAAGTACAGGACAGCTTTTTGGTGCGTTTTTGAGTTACAGTCTAGGTTGCAGGGAATCAGACACATGATTCAACATATGTTAGATCCTGCAGACAGATTTGAGCTTAGCAGTAAGCATGTGGCTAGTCTAATTTAGAGGAATTATAAAATTAGGCAGGACTATTTGCAGGCTTGGGTAAGAGATTCATTTTTCGACTCACAGTATTTAAGAATCTGATCGTTTCTTTATTTTTGAAGGATAATTCCCTTCATTTTGTTGCATTAACTAGCTTACACCAACCAGTTCCCAAGTGTCAAAGATAAGTGTCCACTCAGGACAACAGCTTGGTCTCCTTAATTCCTCTGGGTAATGTCATAGTAGCAGATGCATTGCCAGCAGTGAATCACAGACATCTGGTTTCAGCAGGACCCATGTTTTACATTCTGTGTCCTCAATACACCTGACCGGACACGTCACCTTGGTAGCACTGCCTCCGATAGAAAAAAACTCGCTTATCCTGCTACGGGAAATAGAAGTAGCTTCTGCATTAAGCCATTGACCCCTAATAGATGTCTAAACAATTAAGTGGGTTTTGTTTATCCCTTGTAGCATCTTTACTGCCTTGGTATTTTCTCTGAGAAACCTTCCACTGACTTCAAAGGGATTGGTATTTTATTCTACGTATTTAAAATTATGTATTGTGTACTCGCCGGGCTTATCTAAGAAGTGCAGGAAAGGGTGACACAGCATAAACTGCCAATACCACACAAATAACTTTAGATTAACCTTGGATGATATTCTATCTCAGAGAATTTTAGAGGCTGAGATTGCCAAATAGTGATACGCTTTTAATAAAAAGTGTGATTAATATAAGTTTTTTCTTCTTTTTGTCCACAGAACATACATTAAGACTAGACTCAGAACACTTTAGCTTAACCTTTTACAAATGTATACCACAACAGAATCTAAAGTCTTCATCACGTGTCAGCATGTGGAATTGGTACTTAATATTTAGCAAGACTTTCATTTATAGACTAGAGTTTAACAATGAAAAAGCATACATAATGTAGTATTTTTGCCAGCAAGATGTTTTATCACCTTCTCTTGAAGCTCAGAATAGAGAAGTGACAAGGCGAAAGGGCAATGGACAGCCATCTTTATCACAGAGTTCTTCAACTGATGCTCTATCTTCGATGGTTTCTTCTAAAAGAAAAGTCCAGAAAAATGCTATGCAGCTTATAAAACTTACTCTGGACTACAGTAAACTGACTGCTACGTTAAATACAATTTTTAAAAGGTGTAATTTGCTGTACTTTGCATGAAAAGTCTGGGGTTTTTCCAGTTTAAGTTACTTCTTCCTTAGAGGCATCAGGAATGAGTTGTTGCTGGTGTACAGGAAGAAAAGATTTTGTTACTGAGCTCAAGTTCTGTTTCACACTGCTACAAGTATTGCCCACTCTTTCTGAATCATAAAGCATGACAACCCCAATTACCTAGCATGAAATTTCTTTTTGAATAGGGTTTAATCGTCAATGAAAGGTCCATAAGTTCTTTTACTCATCAAACCCTTTTTCATCAATTACTGCTTCATGGAACAAACATTGTTTGGGCTTTTACTCTAACTTACATTTCAAAATTGCTTCAGGAAAGTTAAAAATGCCATGAGTTAATCTATAATAAACCCACAGCTTTGTATCTGACAAGGCAGCTTTGTATCTGACAAGGCATGATAACTCATTGCTGTAAATGAAACTCCAACTAGCATGCTCAAAAAAACATGCCTGCTAAAAGAACATTACATTTTCACCACATGCTTATACTCGTTCCGTACTATTGCATAATTTTTCTTCTGCTACCAAATGTTTTAATTCTCTACACTTCCTCCATCTTTTTCTGCATGGTATTTTTTTCCAGATCAGTTTCTTGAACAAGCTCTCCTTCACCATAACACTTGTGCTAGCATGAAGAAAGAAGCAGCACAGGCAGGGGAAAAAATGGTCAAGAGCATTCCCCTAACAGAGATATCTGTCCAACTCAGATCCAGTCAATGCCTGATAAAGAAAATACTTGTAGAGCACCCAGATACAAGCTTCTCGGGTCTTTCAAAATGTCAGAAGTAGACACCCGGTCTTCTGAATTAGGTAAAAGTGCATTAAAATACAGTTACTCCATTTAACACAAGTAGTGCTAATATGTTTCTGGTCGGTAATGTATTTTTCCTAGAAAAGTCTAATAATTTTGGCATGAAGAGATTGACCTAAATATAGCTTCTGCAATTCAATAATGTTCATCTTTAGAAATTAAGTATCCCATTGGGTTTGCTAGACTACTGAAATGCAAGCTTAAAGTAAATGCAACCTGTGTGCCAATTTTAGCTTGGTTTTCTCCCTGGACTCACATTGGCAAACCCCACAGCAAAGCCAGTTTGTTGGGGTTTTTTTCCACCCCATCAGGACTGGGACTGGCAAGCCAAAAGGCAGCATAATACCATGGAAAGGGACAAGGATAACAAAACCCTAATATCCTTAAAGCAACAGTTTTTTTAATATCCATCTGGCGAAGTGTGAATTTGGAGTTTTTAGTGTTCAACAAACAGGCGAATCACCTAAGGATACGCAACAATCAGTTTATCAGCTGGTCTAAAACGCGGAGTATCAGCAAGAGAAGACATTGTAAATGCCCTGACATGCCTGGTTAGATAACTTTGCTGCTGCCTGAACGTAGGGCCCTGCTACGTGCCGTGATCTTGGCTTATATAAACACAGGCACGCTTGAGCATTTGATAGGGCTCCTTTTCAGTTTTTATAGCATTACTGGAACCTTCCCGAGAGTGCGGAAACAGCCTTTGTTGGATAATGAG
Organism: Steatornis caripensis; assembly: GCA_013398225.1. Classification (NCBI taxonomy): domain Eukaryota; kingdom Metazoa; phylum Chordata; class Aves; order Caprimulgiformes; family Steatornithidae; genus Steatornis; species Steatornis caripensis. The sequence goes on along the minus strand of VZSC01010436.1, from coordinate 72,738 downwards.
CCTCATTAAAATAAACGGCATTGTTGCTACTTCCTCGGATAACTTTGCTCCTGCCCCAGCAGAGGTAGACTGGTTCTATTACTGGAAAACAGTCTCTACTGCCAATTCTGTGGTAGAGGAATGGCATTCTAAATTTAAAAATCCTTTTCTATTGATCCATGTTTATCACATAATACTACACCGGCTTGCATTAAACAGCAGAGATACATTTTCATCCCTATGAAGGGAATTAAATGCCCAATTCTTATTATTGTTAATAGTTGTGTGTCTAATGCCCAGTGCGCCTGCCTGCAAACATCCCCCTTAATTGCCTAACGTGCAGTCTTGAGAGAAGCAGATTATTCAGCTTTGCGTTTCTGCGTTTGCAAGTATACCAAGGAACCGATGGCTGTAGCACAAAGAACAAATTTGTCAATTTGTTTATTTTCAAAACAGGACAGTACAGGGACCTTGTTCTAGCAACTCTTGGCTATAGTGATAAAAAATTCTAAAAAAAGGAAGTATTTTAACATATGGATTTCTACACTGTGGGAAGGCTTTGCTTTGCATTCAGGACTCTTTCCAATTAAACTGAATGCTAGCTCAGCCCATTTAAAATGCATATCAACTGTACTTACCAGTTTCCAGTTATGCTTACTCTCCTTCTAAAAGATACCATAAAGGACATACCAGAAATGTAGAGATGTTTTAACTCTGAAGTTTACAGCCGGGTTTTTGTCATTTTTTTCTGTGGATGGAAAAATGCAGATCCCTAAAGACAGTACCACTGGTTTTCAAAACAACTGAGTTGTACGTGAAAAGTGAACACTGAAAACAAGACTAAACCTGGTGTCACATTACTTCCCACAATGACAATGTTAGAATTTAGTTGCATTAAGTGAAACACACTATTAAGAACTGTACATTTGTGTCCTGGGTTCAGCTAAGATAGAGCTAATTTTCACAAGAAAGCTGGGAGGGGGATAGCCAACTCAAACCACGACGATTCGCAAATACACTCCAAGTTTGGGAATGATTCTGAAAAATTCATGCATGTGGTTTCATAGTGACTCTACCTATTTTTGGATCCGAAGTTTATTGGAGTCCATAATGTAATAAGTCACTGTATCCTCAGTAAAATCTTGTGACCTAAGTTCTCTTGTAAAATAATAAAGACATTTCAAATAGGTTTCTCACAGAAACTGTCATGACATTCATTTAGTACAGATCAATCTGTCCACGTTATTTCTATTCACACACCCCAACCACCTCCATTGTGAGAGGCAAAAAATCACAGCCCAGAAAATATACAAACAAATAAATAAATCCCTTTTCCTGTGCTTTGACAAAAGTACAACCATTTCCTCCCAGAGAAGCCGCAGAGAAGTAGGTGGCTAATGGAAGAAGCGTATGTCAGCCAGGAGTCTCAAGGGTAACGAGGGTGACGAGCTGCTTCCTCAGAGGCAAACAGAGCTATATCCTGAAACATTCGGTGTCTCTAAAATGAGCAATTCTTCTATGCTTTCATCTAGGGGGAGTGTTTTGCACAGGGAGCCCCCCTGGGTGCCTCAAGCCATGAAGCAATCTGTCTCTCATGGAGCTCTGCCTAGGAATGTTGTTCTTGGTTGTATTTTCTCTTGGCCGTCGCTCCTGGGTGTTCACCTCCATGCGGAAAGGTCCATCCAGCAGCTCAGAGCTTCACAGCGTCTATGCTCCACGATTAGGTCGAGAGGAGGCCATTGGTAGCTGCCTCATGTCGTCAGGGCCGAAGCAGGCCAGAGGTTTACAACCCCTGATGTCTCCTGTTTGCTTGAATATTTCTTTTACCTCTCAGATGGGGAAATAGCATGCTGAGAAATAAACCTCTTTTCTCTGCCGTATCCCTGTAAGTGAGATATCCTCATTAGCAACTGCATGAGCTAGTCAGTCAAAATTTTCCCAAATGCTTCTTAGCATCAGCTAAGCCGCATAATATTAATACCACCGATGTCTGCTACATCTCTATGGGATTTTAGTAAAGAGCGAATGTTATTAGAAGAGATAGTGTGGCTTTTCCTTCATTTGTTCTTACACTATACTCATTAAGCAAGAAGCAGTTCTTCAAGCCATGCCAATCAAGCACAGCTATCTAGGACCTAATGTTCACAGTGAGACGTGGAAATCCAGTCCCTGAAAAGCCAGCTGGGTGCCTGGAGGTGGTGTAATGGTACCGGGAACCTTTCCAGGTCATTAGTTCCAAACCAGCCCTGCCTGGTGCTGGCCAAAAAGAGTATCATTGCCTCTATTAAGTGAGTTGGCACTTCCTCTCCAGTGTCCACAGTAGAAAAATCATTATCCCTGCTGGCACTCATTAGAGCCATTATTGCCCTCCTTATTGAAAAGTCCCAGGTTGTCGAGGTCCCATAAGACCCATGTAATTCTCAGGAATGCTCTAGCTTCATTGGTGCAACCAGAGGGGATTTATGGGTGGGAAAGGGGAAGCTCAAGATAAGGCAACGCATCTCCGAGTGAAAATAAATTTATTCTGTTTCACAGGCAGGAGCGAGCTGACTCAAAGCCGCATGAGCAAAAGCAGAAGAGTCCTCTAAGCTCCCTGTCCTACTCTACCTCCAACAGGATACAAAGTGATAATTTATCCAAACATTGAGACAGAGTTCCTCGGCTAGCGTAAACGGGAGTTTACCCATTGGCTCTGGCCCTCCTGAGAACAAACTCCCATTGACTGATAAGTGATCCCGAGGATAAGGCGCTATTGTTGGGCTGTTTCTAAGAGCTGGCCTTCATAAACTAATCCTTTCATGGGTGCCATAGGCACCACATTCTAAAGCACTAAATTCACTTGAGAAATCCCACAATTAGGAAGGCAAATTGACTCACCAATTTGGTCTGTAAAGGTTCTATTTTACCAACCTATATTTAAGAGGGTGCAGATCTAGGCGCGATAAGAGTAGCAGCACACAAATAGGTAAAGCGGAGGTGGGGCTACCCCAGTGTATTTTCAAAACAAATCCACAAAGAAATTCCATGTTCTCAAGAGCAATTATAGTCATGTAACTGTAGGTGATTGAAACTCATGACTAATAAAAATTAAATTGGACCAAAATTAACCATACGCAGCAAAAATTATTTGATTCAACCAGATTAGCTGCTAATTTACTTACCTCTTGAGGGTGGGATTAGCAGAAGATACACACTTCTGTCTCGAGGATCAGGGAACAATATCTTACAAAGGCAAATTAACAACAGAATACATTAGCTAGTCCTCTCTTGATCTCCACAATGAAGAAAGTGGGACAGAACATGACTGTATGTTGGGCAGTTCNAAGAGTAGCAGCACACAAATAGGTAAAGCGGAGGTGGGGCTACCCCAGTGTATTTTCAAAACAAATCCACAAAGAAATTCCATGTTCTCAAGAGCAATTATAGTCATGTAACTGTAGGTGATTGAAACTCATGACTAATAAAAATTAAATTGGACCAAAATTAACCATATGCAGCAAAAATTATTTGATTCAACCAGATTAGCTGCTAATTTACTTACCTCTTGAGGGTGGGATTAGCAGAAGATACATACTTCTGTCTCGAGGATCAGGGAACAATATCTTACAAAGGCAAATTAACAACAGAATACATTAGCTAGTCCTCTCTTGATCTCCGCAATGAAGAAAGTGGGACAGAACATGACTGTATGTTGGGCAGTTCCTGCATTTTCAGTTCCTCCATCAAACCAACTGCAGCACATGCAGCAGTGCATGGTTGATGGCAGTCTGGGCAGTAAGCAAGAGATCACCCAGTGGTAAGTATAGCACTGCCAGTTTTGCATTATTTGACCATAAAAAGTCATGACAGACTTTTAGTATTCAGTATAAGGATGGTTAATCCAACTTTAGATCAAGGAGATAGATAGGCTAAAGCTAGCTGATCTTTTCAGATTTCCTCCAAACTTCTCTTCCACGGTCTGAGCAAGCGGTGGCCTAACAGACCTGCTGGCTAGGTGTACCTTGTGGAGAGGGTGCTAAACCACTGGGCAGCTCACTGGGCCAACTAGCATGCTAAGGCTGACTGAATTTTGTGAAGGAAACCTCCTTTTGTACCTGAGACCTCACTTGCAGCCTTGTTCTTCAGACAGTCTAATCATGAGGGTGGCTGCAGAGCATCCCTCAAAACACACCAGAATGTTGGGACCAGCACTGTCGTGCTTTCCACTGCCAGCACCTGAGCTACACATACCTCTTGTGGTGAGCAATGACCCAGCTTTCCACAGTCCCTTATGTGCTCTTGCTGCTTCTGAATGTAAGCAGCAAATGAACAAGGCAATAAGAAAGAAAGTGATGTGCAAAGATAAAATGCTGCAGACATAGTTCCTTTTCTGACTTTTTTTCCATGATGTAATTTGGTTTGCATGAAACTGAAGCATCTAGCATTTCGTAAGTACTTACAGAGTTAATTCAACCTGCGTAGCCCCACTTCATGTTGTACGATGTGCTTATTTCACAGCTACGAACCTTTGCTCAACTGGCTGCTGGAAACCTGCTCTAAATAGGACCTCAGCAGGTCCCCCAGTGTCTGGGAACTTCTGTGTTCTTCCCAAGTGGTATGAAACAGATGCATCAGACACCAAGGTAACCTTCCAGTGTGTTCAGGAATATTGCAGGTGGGCTAATGGTTGCATTTTGTGAGCTGTTGCCCAAGGAAACAGTTCCATTCTTTCTGGTTTACTTTACAGCAGACCAGGAGACACAACAGCAAAGAAAAACAGCCTAGGAACTTTTACTAACCCCTTCCCATCTCTGAATCTAGGATTAGACATTCACAGCTTCTTGTTTTGTTTTTCATTTCCATGAAGTTTATTGATTCAATAATTGGAATAAGTATAACCAAAGTGTAAAGAAAAAAAAAGGAAATAAAAGTGTCCACAATTACCTCAGAAGTACGTAGAATCACAGAATGGTAGGGGTTGGAAGGGACCTCTGGAGATCATCCAGTCCAACCCCCCTGCTAAGGCAGGTGCCCCCAGAGCAGGTTGCACAGCAACGTGTCCAGGCAGGTTTTGAATATCTCCAGAGAAGGAGAATCCACAGCCTCTCTGGGCAGCCTGTGCCAGTGCTCTGTCACCCTCACAGTAAAGAAGTTCTTCCTCATGTTCAGACGGAACTTCCTGTGTTCCTGTTTGTGCCCATTGCCCCTTGTCCTGTCGCTGGGCACCGCTGAAAAGAGTCTGGCCCCAGCCCCTTGATACCCAGCCTTAAGATATTTATAAGCATTGATGAGATCCCCTCTCAACTCTTTTCCAGGCTAAACAGACCCAGCTCTCTCAGCCTTTCCTCATGAGAGAGATGCTCCACTCCCCTAATCATCTTTGTTTCCCTCTGCTGGACTCTCTCCAGCAGTTCCCTGTCTTTCTTGAACTGGGGAGCCCAGAACTGGACACAGTTCTCCCGATGTGACCTCACCGAGGCAGAGTACAGGGGGAGGATCACCTCCCTCGACCTGCTGGGAGGGCTAATTCTTGTATATCAAGGTCTAAGTATCAGCCTACAGATCTCCAACAGTATTTTAAAAGACTTCCTTCTCCATTATCCCAGGCAAAGGTACACAGCTGTATTTCCATCAGGGTAAATGGCACTGTCCTCCTGGACAACGTCTAAACATGGGAAAAGCATAATCTTGATCTCCCATGGTTTGCTCTGGATTTCTTATGTTTATTTGTAGCAATGACAACTGCCACCCCATATCTTGCACAGAATAATTCCCTCCACCATAAAACAGTGTGGTTCTGATAATTTTTGGAGTGGTCTGTACCCATCAGTCATTCAACTGTTCCATGGAGCTAATCAGCTGAAACAAAACCAAACCAAACAAAATCACACACACACAAAAGAAAAAAGAAACATTTTCTTTAAGGTTGCACTGCCAAGATGAAAATTTTGCTCTAAATAGGCAAAACATGCATTTAGTTTTCTCAGCAGCTGGACCTAGCACTGCATAAGAATTTCTGCAGCATCTGATATAGGCTAGAACTGTAACACCATCCCAACTTTCCAGCTCACTCAAGTCTGTTAGTCCACTCACCCATACAGGAATGACGTCAGTCCCATAAGCCTTTCACTTTCCCTTCTAGGGCATGTAAAAAGAATCCCCGCAGTTCTCAAATGCTGGTTAGGAACTGTAACTCTAATGAAAATGTTTCGTAATGTAGTTGGCTAGGTTGCACAGTGGCTGGTCACTGTGCTGGAAGCTGTTTTTAAATTTGATCCTAACATGGATTGACTGAATTCACCCAGAATATGGACAGGGTCTCATTTATCTGAACTCTGATTTATAGTAAATAGAAAGAATTCAGATTTCATTTATATAACTCCCCGAAGATGCATATTATAAATAAATTCGCTCACCTATTCCTGTTACTTTTTATAAAACTAGGCAAAGACAGTCTCTCCAAGAATATCTATTGGAACGCCTGGGGAAGAATATAGAACTGATACGTGTGGCTGATTTTTTAATGTTGGGGAGGCATTTAGCTCAAGCAGTAAACACTATTATTTTTATGAATAACATTATTAAGGAGATTTCATGACATTAAGAAACTCATTATCATAGCTTTCCTTGAAGACACTATTGAGTCAAATATAGCTGCAAAACCTTCAGTGTGTTTAGTACTTAGTATTAAACACATGTACTTTAGTACTTCTCAGTGGTGCCCAGCGACAGGACAAGGGGCAATGGGCACAAACTGGAGCACAGGCAGTTCCACCTGAACATGAGGAGGAACTTCTTTACTGTGAGGGTGACAGAGCACTGGCACAGGCTGCCCAGAGAGTCTGTGGAGTCTCCTTCTCTGGAGATATTCAAAACCCGCCTGGACACATTCCTGTGCAACCTATTCTGGGGGCACCTGCTTTAGCAGGGGGGTTGGACTGGATGATCTCCAGAGGTCACTTCCAACACCTACCATTCTGTGATTCCGTGAATCATCTTTCAAATTTTTCATGTCACAATCCAAACAGAGTAAAAAAGATGAAATCTCTATAAAAATCATGTCAATTAAAATAACATTTTTTATCACCTTCTTATGCAGATCAAAATATGCCCAGTGTGAGCATGAGCTCTCTCTTCTTCCTTTACAGGGGTTTTTAGACAAGATTTTAAGCCTTCAGTCACCACACTTGAAATATATTTATAGTGCTGATGGTATCCAACACTATTTACAGACACTCATAGGGAAATTTAAGTTGGAAGAGAGTTCTGGGCATGACCTAACCCCTCACTCAGAGCAAAGCTACTTTCAAGGGTTGGTCAGGTTGCTCATGACCTTGTCCAGTCAAGCTCTGCGTGTCTCCAAGGAGGGAGATTTCACAGCCTCTCTGGGCTCCTGTTCCATTGCCAAACCACTCTCTCAGTGAACGATTCTTCCTCTAAGCCTGGCTGCACAGTGCCTTAGATGCCATAGCCTTTTGGCTTGCAAAGGTACTTCCGCCTGCAATGTTGTAGACTGCCTTTTCATGCCCAGATTTGTAGCCTTTCACCTAAGCTGCCAGTTTTTCCAGAGCCTCTGCCACAGTATCTTTCCTTTGTTGCTCTCACATTGTTTCTTCATTCTGTTTCACTCATACACCTGCAAACACAGGTAGCGTTGTTGGGACAGGTTTCTCATGGGAAGTGATTTCTGCTGGTGTGACAGTCACCCCTTCTTTCTCCCCTTCTCCCTTCAGCTGTAGCTTTTGGGTTACAGTAGGGGACCAACAATGCACATGCACAAAGCTCAACCATCAAGCAGCGCACAGCACCTGCCCCTCACCAAAGTGTGCCCCAACCAGTGCTAACGCTCCTCAGCGGAAATGACCAACAAGGACTTTGAGCAAGGGCTGGTGGAAACTATGAAGTTACTTTGGGAAAACTACTATGGAGGAACCCTGCTGTGCCGGAGAGAACATTCAGGGAGGATGCCCTGCTGGGGACGCTCATCACTTCCCTTCCCAGCTGACACGTGAGCAGTTTCCCCTGTACCTTCTTTCTGCTTGTCTGTCTTTCCTTTTTTACCCTTATATTTTTCACCAAAAGTAGCTTTCATCATCAGAATTGATGTTCACTATCAGCTATGGATGGACCTCGCTCATATGCTGTCCTGGTTTGAACTAGAACAGAATGAATTCTCCTTTCAGTAATTTTACCTTTTAGTTAAGCATCTTCTAAGGGCCTGCACTTTCTTAAGTTATAACTTTCTTAAACTATAACAATATATTTTTTTAGACAATGTCTGCTTCTAGAATTGTTAACACTTGATGCTTATAGTTATTACTAAGGTAACAGTATGAATGGTATGCAGAAAGGCTCTTCCTTATCGTTATTCCTATAGAAACCAAGCTCACTGCTGACTTTCTTATGTGCCGTAAGTGAGAGGGTCGCACCTGCAGGAAGAAGCAGACCCAAAACTCATCAAACGGAGTATTGCATCCCATACACATCATACTCAGTATAAAGCTGAGGGATCACGAGGGTCAATCTCTCTTATTCTATGGCCAGCATCCGAGGAGGACTCTGTTCTTCTGCCTTCGATCTCAATCCATGGGTTCCTGAATCCAGTTGCCGTCTGTTGCTCAGTCCAGTCTGGACTTTCCCCGTGCCTGCCCTGCAGCATCTGGGGTGACGTGATCATCATCAGGGGAGCTCAATATTGGTTTTGTATATATTTTTATACATCCCATTATTTCCCAATAATAATATTACTAGAATTTTTTCCACNACCTTTTAGTTAAGCATCTTCTAAGGGCCTGCACTTTCTTAAGTTATAACTTTCTTAAACTATAACAATATATTTTTTTAGACAATGTCTGCTTCTAGAATTGTTAACACTTGATGCTTATAGTTATTACTAAGGTAACAGTATGAATGGTATGCAGAAAGGCTCTTCCTTATCGTTATTCCTATAGAAACCAAGCTCACTGCTGACTTTCTTATGTGCCGTAAGTGAGAGGGTCGCACCTGCAGGAAGAAGCAGACCCAAAACTCATCAAACGGAGTATTGCATCCCATACACATCATACTCAGTATAAAGCTGAGGGATCACGAGGGTCAATCTCTCTTATTCTATGGCCAGCATCCGAGGAGGACTCTGTTCTTCTGCCTTCGATCTCAATCCATGGGTTCCTGAATCCAGTTGCCGTCTGTTGCTCAGTCCAGTCTGGACTTTCCCCGTGCCTGCCCTGCAGCATCTGGGGTGACGTGATCATCATCAGGGGAGCTCAATATTGGTTTTGTATATATTTTTATACATCCCATTATTTCCCAATAATAATATTACTAGAATTTTTTCCACTGTTATTGTTTCATTAAAGCTGTTTTAACTTTTCCAGCCCATAAGTCTCTTTCCCTTTTCTCTTTCCCTTCCGCTTCTGGAAAAGGAAACGGTTAATAGAGAGCATCTGTTGTCCATTTAATAGCCAGCCCAGCCTTAAACTTTGACGTCGTCATGCACGTGAACCTGTCTCAACACCCTTTGTGTTGAGAATTTTTGAGTAAGAATTTCCCTTTCTGCAACTTGTGACGTCTGTCTCTCATCCTTTTTTTGTGCACATCAGAGGATTCAGACTCTGTGCTCCCTGTAACCCTTCTTCAGGTAATGGAAGACTGCAATTAGACATGCACATCCAAAAACTTAGACTTTCCTTGTATGTCACATCCGCCAACCTTCTTAATGTCTTAGCAGTCTTCCTCCGAACTCTTTCCAGTTTGTCAACAACTCTTTCTAGGTGCCCGTAAACCAGACTCAGCAATCCAAGTGTGGCTTATGAGTACTAAGCAGAAAGGAAAATAACTTTCTTTAACCTGCAGGATATATTCTTGCAGATGCAGCCCAGGATGTGGTTAGCTTTCTTCCCCATAAGGACACACTGCTGGCACATTTAACTGACTGCAGGACTGCAAGGTCCCTTTCCAGAGAACTGCTGCTTCCCTAGTCGACCCCAGCTGATGCCCATGGTGGGATTATTCTGTCCCAGGCACAGGAATTTACTTTTGCTTTTGCTGAGCTACATGAGGTTCCTCTCTGTCCGTTCTTCCAACTTGTTGAGGTCCCTCTCCGGAAGCTCTCCCCTCCAGCGTGTCAGGTGTATCCCCCAAGCTGGTATCATCTACAACTTTGCAGAGTACTCATTCATGCCATCACATCGCCCAGGTTGTTGATGAAGAAGACGAACAAGGTCAGCACCAGTGTCAGCCCCCCAGGAACATCAGACTGCTGCCAATTAGACTTCCAGTCATTAACCACTACCATACATCCAGTCCTTGTTGCCTCAGTAAAGCTACACGAGTATTCTGCAAAAGTATGTCAAAAACTTTGATAAATTTGAGACAAACATCCACTGCTCTCCCCTTAGCCACAGAGCCTGGCATTTCACCGTAGAAAGCATTTGGGCCAGTCAAGCACAGTTTGCCTTTGGTAAATCCCTTCTGGCTGTTCCCAATCTTCAGAGGTCTCTCAGAGTTTCGCTGCTGCTTCAGCGTGGTGTCCTTAACCCAACTACCCTTTGACAGAGACAGCTGAGATTCCTCATTTTCTATAGCTAATATTCCAGCCTGAGCCAGGTTAATGATATTGTGAAAACATATATAAAGATCTTTCTTAAAAATTAATGACTTAAGGTTTCTTAAATTCTCTACCAGGGCTTTTCCAGAAGATGCATAGCACGACACAGCATTTCCAAAGGGGACACCCTCAATTTCATCTTTTAAAAGAGGAATTGCTGCAAAGCAGGGATGCTCTTCTCTTACTGGCTAAGACAATAAAATAAATGAAATTTTATGGGCTATATCCTTACTTGTTTACATCAACTAGTGCCCTTTAGCTTCAGTGTAACTGTCCTAGTTTATGCCATAGGAGGATCTGGGCTCCAGTTTCTATTTCCAGCTCCATTTTTCTCCTGTGAATGCAGCAGTTAATTCTGAACACATGTAAGAGGTGGGGGAGGGAGTTCCTGCTCTAACACAACTCATGCATTTAGATCGATTTTCACCAAAACTTAAAAAAAACCATAGCACATATATATTCTGTGACAGTCACTGTCCTGCATTTCTGATATGAATTATATTGTGTAAGAAAATTTGAGTGTTAAAATTTAGTAGCACGCAGTTACGCTACACAACACTTCACCTGCCTAGGAATACAGTTATTTCCATTTTCATAGTAATGGGATACTGTATCCCAAGACGTGCTGAGAGAAAACACGCTAATGGGATTTTATGTGAACACCTGGAGGACCAATTTATAAAATGGAACTGGACTGGAATTACTTGACTAAATGTAAATAATTAATGTTGTAAACAATACAAATAGAGAGTAAACCAAAACCGAATGTGAAATAATGAGAGAAAAGTGGGGTTTACAGTGTTTGAAATGCACAGGTCAGATCATGCACCTTCCACAGTATCTGCTAAGGCAATTTTACTGTAGAAATAGGGGTTTTGTTATAGCAAAAGCAACTTTCATCTGATTGACTGGGAGACATGTATCGCATTACTGAGCGTGGTCTCTAGGTCCGTGAAAGTATTCCTAACTCTTATTTGCCACCCTAGTTTCCCACTGAAATCAACTAGAAGTATGAATATTGTACAATTTGATCTGAACTATGGCAATGAACGCCTTCCACAGGAGGTCTTGAACTGGAAGCTTTTTCTTCAGAAATTAAAAGGAAGAATTTATCATAAGTGAAAATGAGACGACAGTTTATATTTCCCAATCCTTGCTTGCATGTGGCCCATTCCCATGCTTCCACAGAGAAGCTAGGATGTTTAGGCAAGCAAGATGGCAGCAGCTGGTAGAGTTGGGAGAGTTCACAACGTAAAGGCAAAAACATTGCAAACACAGTAAGAACGTGAGTTAAGTGCTTATAAATACCCATTTCCTATAGCAAAGCTGTAATCCAGTTACGAAGCTGCTTGCTTGTGTCTTTTACTGAATTTTCATTGCATCACCACAGGCAGGAATTCAGGGAAGAGGGCTGCCAAATTGACACAATGACCTGAAGTTTCACTACAGCTCTGTACTGGGTTGTCTCAAGCGGCGCACTTGAATTGTAAAGGTGCAAAACACATTTCCCCTCAGGTACTGCCCACATTTGTAAGAACTGCAGAAATGTGACCACCTCAGGAAAGACCGCTTTATTTTATTTTTTTAAGCACTCACAATCCAGATTTAGGTGCCTAACTTTAGACACTAAACGAGTTTTAAGATGTCAGCTTTCATGCCCAGCTTGAATTCTTTTTTTGCGATAATATATTTAGCTGGGTCGAGTGTATCCCTGAAGTGATCTGGTCTATTGTGCTTACAGTCTGCTTAACTTTTATTTTCTGATTATTTCTTCTTTGGTTTACCTTTGTTTTTCTACCCTGTGGCAAATAAACAATCCTTTTATTGAAGATAGCTGGAATTGAATGTGAAGACTCGTATGTATTACTCACTGAGCATGCCTTAGAGCAAAGGGAACTACCTTACTTTTTCTCTTTCTCACCAACCACTCTTGTAATATTGCGGAGTATTGTTATTATCATGGCATGACTCAGAGAAACAGCCACAGAGATATTTTAGCAGACAGGGTAAACAACTTCTGAGGAACTTGGACCCTATTGCTGTCTTTTATGTATCCTTTTCAACCCGTTGCTGGGCTTTCACCAGATGCTCTTTTCAAATCTCATGAGTTATGGGGCTTCCCTACATAAGAGGCAGCTCAAAATTCACTGCTATCTTCTTTCTCCAGGGAACCCTGGAACAAATAACATTCAAAGACAACATTCAGCCAGACACAAATTAGTTTGGGGCTGGTTTGAGATCTGGCTCGAGGGCTGAACCAATTCTTCCTGCATCCCCTGCTAAGCCAGGTTGTTCATCTCTCATTTTGAACTCTAGGTACTTTACAGTAGTGCGGTATGCACTGCTTCCTGTCAAGTTGATATGAAAAGACTTTCATATCTGAAAAACATCCAGATACAAAATCACCAGGAAATTTGGAAGACGGAAAAAATCCAGCTTTACAAATATTCTCCCAGAAGGATCTGCTGCTAAATTGAGATCTATTTGTTTATCGCTTTTTTAACTCTCTGTGGGAGACACAACACTGGGACAATGAGCTGTACAGATAATGAGCTGGGAAGAACAAATTCTGTAAGAAATAACCCCAGGTTCAGGGGATGTAATCTCTCTCACCATATGTATTTTTTCTTTTTAAAACTTACTTGTCACACCAAAGGCTGTCACTTAAAGAGCACTGGATTTCCAGTCCTTAGGAGACTACATTTAGTAATAATAATAACAACAACAGTTCTTCCATGAGCAGTAGAACTCACAAAGCCAGATTTCCTCTGAGCCTCTGTTTTTTTTCCCTCATGTCCATCTCACTACAGGTGCTCCTGGGCAGTCTCTGTCTCTTACGATACTTCTAACTTGCAGAAGATGATATATGCCTCAATCACTTTGGAACTAAGGTCAATCAAATAAGTTTTCTACATTTCTAAATAAATAAATGAACAAACATGCATATTACATAGGAAAGAGCTCAAAAGGGAAGAAAAGCCTGTAGTCATGGACCCCGTATTGGCGTAAATCCTGCCATTCACCACCAGGACCTGTCATACCAGCAGAAGGAACAAATTGCACAGGAAAAAAATGAATGAGCAATAAAGGCATTTTTACAAAGTCTAGATCTGCTTTGATCCAGCACTGTTGTGTATAAAACATTGCCAGCTGCTAAGACCTATACTGCCACTCTATTTCTGGTGAAACTAAAGGAATGCCAGAACAATAGCAGTAATGTACAGGAAAAGTGTTGATTTAGGGGGACAAAACCACGTGGACTGAAGCAGCAGACAAAGGGATAACCTTCACAGACAAAGGGATGAGCCTCCATTCTTGTCAGCCTCAGACGATAACCTCAGTCCCATCGGGACTAACTCCGTTAACCTTAACACCTTTAATTTAGTAGGAATGAACAGTGTTTAGCTAGGCCAATGAAAAAGATACCTGTATAAATTGTATTGAGCTGATATAAATTTCTGCCTGTCTAGAGTTTACAGCCCTAATAGTAAATCCCACTATGGATATGCAGTACTTCTATGGATCAGAATTTTGCCATTGTTTAATGGTGGGAGACAGGGTTCACCCGTGGTTAAAAGTCACTGAGATCCAACACCAATTAAGAAAGTCAGTGTGGAAAGTTAATAGTGCCCTACTTGGGCCTCTAAATTGTTTCAAAACTTAGACATAGGGCTCTCTGTCCTCCTCAAAAACACACATCAAACATTTCATAAACTTGTGATAGGCCTGGGAAAAATCCCTATTCCTATTCAAATTAGTTTTGGAAGTACTTTAATTTCTGGTTAACTTCTAGTATCAGGATCTTGTGAAAGCACCATGTAATATGCATATCTGTCATTTTCTTTTGACGTTAATATTTGTATTAAAACCCACAAGTTCTCTCCAAATTCAACACTGGTAATCCAAAAATACATCTGAAGTTACAGAGGACAGCAGCTAGCTCAAAGCTCAGAAATATAATGGTATTTTAAGTGGCATTATAATTGCTTTGGGGAATGAAAACATTCATCTTTTCAGTATCAGTAGTTTCTTATCTAACTGAAACTCCAGTGGGTAGTGTGTGGTCATCTTTTGGCATCCTTTGAATGCTTGATTTTGCGTGGGGAGGGGTATTTGAATGATCACTCAAGTGACTTCCAGAAATACTGATTTCATGCTTCTCCTCCATGTGACAGTACGAGCAATACTGAAATAGAGAACTTCAGGAATCAGGACCTATGAGAAGAAAACAAGACATCACAGAACTAATCCTTTTTTTTTTTCATGAAAAATTGATTCAATGTCCAGTCGTAAAAGACTTTTTTTTCCCCAGACATTTCTAGATCTGCTCCTTAGGCTACAGTTCTTTGCTCTGTGATAAGAGAAAACACTTTCCCAGTATGACTAAGTGAGAAACTCTTCTCTCTTCATGTCATTATGAAAAAAAATGTAGCAAACCCCAATGATGCAAACTAGCAGCGCTAGTGTATTTTTTCCCTTTTGTCAGAAGATAAAACAGAAATAC
Source organism: Steatornis caripensis (assembly GCA_013398225.1). Taxonomy (NCBI): domain Eukaryota; kingdom Metazoa; phylum Chordata; class Aves; order Caprimulgiformes; family Steatornithidae; genus Steatornis; species Steatornis caripensis. The sequence goes on along the minus strand of VZSC01010436.1, from coordinate 57,670 downwards.
CCAAAATGGCAGAGCGTCCAGATCGCTGATCATGGTAGTTTCCTCTGAAGAGTCCAATATAAAAATAATGTCTCTTCTTCATGAACCTACTGTCCCATAATCATGGCACTCCTTGCAATTGGGAAGATCTCTGTGTTCAGGCAAAATGCCAGCTGAAGTCGGCTAAAAGGAAAGTGCAATTGTTTCTAAGTAACCATTAACACATTCCAGAGTGTGGAGTTGTCAGCCAACATACATATATAATGTGTAGCTGAAGAGCATTCATGCTAGGAGCATTTTTGAGTGCTTATGAATAAAACTAGGCAACTGTACTTACCAGTGTATACCCAGATGTGGGTCAGCTGCACCGTGCACAGTGCGGCTCAAGCAAGCATCACCTGGGTGATGCAATACAGATGAAAGGAGCCCCACCGAAATCTCTGCTTTGTATGGAATAATCACAAGTACATGAGTTCACATACATGTAAATGTGCTGATACAGTTAGAGCCCACCAGCATTTTCAAACCACTTATGCACTGGCTTTGATTTTTCATCTGACTTTGAGGAACATTGCTTTCTCTGGGATATTCAGATATTTGGTTCTCGGGACATTATGTGAATCCTAATAAAATTAGTATCTCATCCTTGGCTCATTTCTCTGTTTACTATCTATCTCCCTAATCAACCTAAAAATTGATAACTTTGTGATAACTATGTGCCTAAACTAGATTGTTTCCTTCAAATCACCCACCCCTGAACAGAGTGCCATTGGCAGCAGCAGCAGCAGTCATTCTAACGGAGACTGGCTTTTATCAGAGGAGGGCAGACTTCTTATTTACTTCATGCACAGCAATGCTGTCTGTCCTAAGGCTCCCATCTTTGCTACTACCAAGAAAAGCTTAGGATTGACATTGAGGGTAATGGTTGACAGAACACGCCAGGTTAATACCAATAACTTAGCAGCAGGATTTAAGCAGGCTGGCAGGCTCTAACCTAAAAGGTACATAGCTCCTGCTACAAGTGGTAATACACAAGGGAGCTGCAGCCAGCATTCTTATACCACGTCTTTTTTGGTTTCTAACTGTACTGGCCCTATATGACATTATTCCTGGGCCAAAGAAACAGTATTTCAGATCCCCTGAGTATCCAGAAGGAACCAGCCAAGAGGTGCATATTCTGGTATTCTCTTTCACTGCTTCCACGACTTCACAAGAGAGGCCACAACCAAGGCATATGCAAGCCGTGTTCCAGTCCCAGTTGCCTTCATCTTTCCATCTCATCCCCTTTCTCTCTGTTATATTAGCAAGGCTGCAAAGTCTTTGGTGGCGGAACACCTCTGTCGATGTGTTTGTGCAATAAAGAGAAATGGGCTCGTACCCCAGCTGAAATCTCTGGATGCTGTTTTAGACCATGAAACAGTTTTGGATCTCGGCCTGAAACAGAGAACGGTGTACGCAAGGTTGTAATAGGCTGGCTCTGCCCTGTTCTTTTTCACATGTAGCAGTTTCCTTGACACTACATCTGATAAATACTGAATGAATGGCCTCTTCCACTCTCAGCCCCTAGCAATCATTAACTTAGTTACAGTTAAGCTAGAATCAGTCACAAAATTTCCACGAAATTCGACAACGTGCACATGCAACTGCAACCGCATATGTCGAGTCCGAGGCGTTACGTAAATCACCTCAGCATATTTCACCTATGCGTTGGGTGAAGTCCACTCAACTTATGTAAAAGCATGAAATGCATAAAACACGTTCATTTGAATGAGGTTATAGGCATGGTGAAATCACAATCTGTTTGTGAGAAGTGGATTTTAAAACATGGCCACGTGGCCACTTCTTTCACCAGTTGGTAAATAAATTAAGAGTCCATTAACTTCCGGTGACTTGTATCTAAAAGGAAAGTTGCACATGAATAGCAAAGAGTACTGCTGTCTGACGATATAGATTCACAGGGATATTTTAATTTTCCAGCAAGCATAAGAAAGTGGTTAGCAGGTTGCATATTTATGCTTCCATATTCCGTATTTGCAGGAGCAGTACAAACACAGATACAGCACTATTATATGGTTTGTTCTGACAATACAATATGTAATGACTGAAAGAACTTGTTACCAAGGAGATAATTGGACTCGAACAGTGAGAATAACTCAGCATGCCAATTTTCAGCGTCAGTTTTTCTTTTGCTGTGGCTGTAAATTGTAGCTGGTCACATTTTTATAATAGCAAGCTAAGATTTTTATCTTATTTTTGTGTGGCAGATTCCATAGTCTAATATATTACTCTAACAGGGATTTTATGCAAGGCTTGACCTGCTATATATTAATGATTTTTTTTTAATAAAAGACTATTAAAAATATGGTATCAGTAATAAAGGACAGTTTACAGACATGTCAAAAAAAGAGTAAGGACAAGCTAATATTAGCCTGGATATCCTCACACGAACACTTCAGAGTGTACAGAAAACCTTCTGGAGGAGGCAGAAGTGGTGCATACTCATACCATGTCGTGAAAGGACTCCTCATACTCGTCTGGTCAAACTTTATTATAATGTTAACCTCCAGTCATCACTTTAAACTCTATTACCGTCTACTTACTAATATATTTTTCTAGGCCTCTCTGATAATCGCTTTTAGCATATTATGTGTAGATAAAATCTCTGCCTTTTTTTCATCTCTTCTTTTCAAAAACAGCTTCAAAACAACAAACTTCTGAGACATGCGTATCACATAGAGTATAACAAATTGATTAAATTGCTGCCTTCTCAGTCTGTATCAAAGCACAAAGACTAAGTATATATGACAATTACTTTTAAACTTCAGTTGACGTTTGATATTTGGCTGTTCACCATGTGGAGGGATGTCCCCATTTGCCTTATTGTTTCCTATCCTACTTGTTGAAGGTGAAGCAATCAAAGCTACTGGTTTTTTCATTACCAGCTGCAGCCTGTATCCTACACTTCAGTGCTCCTACATTTATATATCAATTAATTCCCCACACACATGCACAGGTTGGGAATAGCTGAAAAGAACTGTCTAAAGGTTTGTCTTTAGTTACTGCCTTAAAAATTATCTTGCGCCTTGTTAAAGTTGTTAGCAGTGTATTTTTAAATGGTGGTTGCAATTAAGGCTCTGCATTATCATCTTCTTCCAAAACTAGGTGCCAGCTCACGACATTTCCCTCCTCAAGGGCTCCCACTGTCCTCTTGAAGACTGATGATCCTTCAGATCTAGTGGATAAATTCTCATGGGAGTCCTCCTTAATCAGCTGCAGTTCAAATATGCCATGCTGGTAAATGCTAGTAAAATGAGAAATATAGCCCAGCTCTTTCTGGCTGAAGAGAGCAAGCAGCGCTCCCAGGAGCAGCTCACTGGTGGACCTGGGGGAAGCAGCCCCCAGAGTAACCTGGTGCTTACAAGCAGCCATCAGATGAGCAGGGGATGGGAGGCTCAGCCAGAGCACGTCTGGCCACAGCCAGTACTGTGTTGCTTCTCCCTGTGCTGGGGTCGTTCATTCCAATTCCTCTCCAGCTTATAGGAGGTTGTTCTAAGTTTCAGAAGTCCAATGCTTTTTGTTCTCTTTTTCTGAGGAGTCACTGGCAGTCATCCAGATGCAGAACTGAAGGCCAATGTCTCTTGTTCAGAGAAGAAACATCCACAGCTTCTGCAAAGCCTTCCCTAGCACTGCCACATTAGGAAAATACATGTAATGCCCATTTTTCCTGAATACTTGTTTCTTATTCAGTTTCTCTCCCCTCCCATAATTTCCTCCAATAAACCAGTAACATCACAGGATTGTTTCCTAACTGCACATGGTTTGTTATAGGAGACAAGGAGATTTTCTTTGCAAGACATAAGAAAGCAGTAAATAACTGCGGAGTCCTGCACAGGGATTGGTCTGTCCTCTTCCCAAAGGAGATACCAAAAATAAATAGTAAGCATCATTTATTTCACCCACCACAAAACCTGTATCCGTATGCACTAAGGGAAGAGCGGCATATAGGGAGAGCAAGTTTTACCCTACAAAGAGATGTGATATCATATATATTCTCCAGAGGCTTACTGGAGGCAGAACACTTCTTAGCGCTCTCTGCCCCATGTTTGAGGGTACGTCCTGTATGACAAGTAATGGATATGACGCTGTTTAACCATTTGCTTTAGTTTGGCTTGAAATTCTGTGCCATGTCAATTAGTAGTGGGACACATTAGGTGCGGTCTGATTGCAATAAAGGAACCAGACCTAGAGCCTGTGCAACTGCACTACTAACACTCAGGAGGGATGCCCGCACCTCCGGAGACCTTGACAGCTTCTGCTTATTTTACTTTCAAGCTCGTTAAGGCAGATGGGAATAAGTTCCTTGCCAAGATAAAACCTGTTAACTGGGGTCATTCTATCACTGCTTTATTGTCTTGAGTACCCACTAATCTTCAAGCAAATATGTCCTGCTCCATAGCTATTGAAACTTAACTAGCCAGTCAGTCTTCAAGTGATGAAGATGGGCGAGACAAGAAAAGATGATGGGGCTTCATTTTTTTCCTCTCCAGATTCGTAACAGTGAAACTGAGACATGAATTTAAGTCAGTGGAGTCACTTGCTTTTTAGATCTTTCTAATGCAGGAATTTTTCTTCCTTTTCATCAGTTAAATGGCTAAGAAAAATAGGTTGATGATGTACTTATGAGGGTGCTGCACACAAAGTATATTCTGATATCATCTTTCAGTTTCACCAAAGAACATTTGTCATCACTTCTGATGAAATGGAATTAAATTGCAGTCTGCATCTAAGGCATCAGTTGAGAAATAAAAACGTGGAAATTCATGCAGAAAATACTAGTATCAACATTAGCATGCTGAGGAATGCAATGATGCAGAGACTTTGTACAGACAGAAATACGATTTAGTCTCTGCAGAAACCTCTTATTGTCCCCATGCAAATTAAAGGGAGATTGGAGGAGGGAGTGGTATGGAAGCAACACTAAAATAAGGGTAGTGTAATAATTCTAATTCCAAAATGAAATTTCAGAAAACTTGGTTTATAGTAAATTTAAGTGTTCTATTTGATAAACTTACATTATTCTGATTTCAGCTATTTTTAGTTTTTGTTATCAGTAGGGAAAAAACAAACCTCAAAATGAAAATGTTGTGTTCTGTTCCCTCCTGATTTCCAGTTCCTGGTCAAACTGCCCTATTAAAATTTTGCCCAATAAACAAGTCTCTTTTCTCCCTTCCATTTCTGGCCTCCTTTTTCCCCAAATCAGTAATTATGCTCTCAGTTGCCTCCCATTCCTCTCCTAGGTATTTTCTCAAGGCTTGTCCACACTAGAGAAATTTATGATACAAAGAGCTGTGCTGGGCTTCTAAGGATGCTTGTAAAACACTTCACATCCATACGCCAAAGTGCTCCAAGTGGTTTGTATTTCTGCCAAAAAACACTTGGATTTTTCTTGTGTTCAGCAAGGGCTAAACTTGGCTCGGGGCCAGTAGGGACAGCACTAAAGGAGATAGGATGCAGCACTCGTGCTGCAGCCCTACAGAGGCACTCTGTACCGTCCCAGAATCCACCCTCTGCCAGAGCTACGCTGCGAACAAGGACATGGCTGCCCAAAGGGCTCGGCAGCTGAAAAGCTTTAGGGATGCGAGCAGAAATGCTCATATTCAGACTAGCAGTCAGCACGACACTGCTGGATATAACAAATAGTTCACATTTAAACCGAGGAACCGGGATAAGCTTAATGAGAACCCTTCTAATTATCAGAGTATTAGTGAGGAAGTGAGAAAATGACACAGGTAATAGACGGGATTGCTGCTGCTCAGCCCCCCTGCCCTGCCTGTCCTCCTCAGCCTTGCATGCAGAGCTCTCCCTACCCTCCTTTCAGTCAGGATCTAGGAAGGCAATGTGAAGAAAAGGGGGAGGAAGAGGGGGAACTCACTTTCAAAATAGCAGCAAAGAGTTCCTCTGCAAAGTGTGACTAGAGGTATAAAAGATACAGCTGGCAGCTTAACACTGCTTTGCTGAAATAATGAGACTAGAGTTGTAGAAGCAGGCTACCTAAAACTGGCATTATTAGTTTTCTTTATTAGAGACTGGGTGGGAGAGGGAGGACGAGCAGCACTTCCCCGTGCTTTGGTCCTGTCACTTGACAGCTTTTTTTGTCCTTGAGATATTCTTTCAAGGGGCAAGGAGTACATGCAGACTCCAAGTCGCTCCAAGGTGGGGAGAGGAGGGTGAAGCTCAGAGTATCAAGAGAAATGTGTCTGCAGCAAATTTGATTGTTTAAAAATAATCTTTAATAATTTTGTCAGGAAAGGAAGATTCAATTGTAGAGAAGGATTTAAACTTAAATTGGAAGGGATTTTACGCGTCATTACTAAATTCCCCACATAACACATTAGGCATAGCACAGGGAATCCAGATTTAACCTAACGATGAGCAGACCAACCAGATTTTCAAAGTGAAATAACGGGATTCCTGCAGGGGAAGAAGCTGGGTTTGGTCACAGAGATCTAGGGTGAATAGCAGCACAAAAAAGGAAAAGACAGCCAGTTTCCCTCCTCCACTGCTGTATTGCTCTACCTTTCCATTTGTGAGAGGAACAAATTCCTCACTGGGTAAGCCCCGTGACAGTGAGTAACAAACAGCAGTGTTGGTGAGGGCAGTCGGCAATGCTAGGTTTGTTGTTCTGATGAGATTAGTTGGAGGAGAGGCAGAGCCGAGCAGGGATCCAGTTTGCCCATCACAAGAACACCCTGTCCGAAAGCTGATGGCTGCATGATTGGGGGATGAGATACACTGGTCAATACACACACACACACACACACACACGAAGTGCTGACATACAGAGTGAGACCCACATCCCCACTCTGTTGTACAGGTCATTCCCCTATAAAAAGTGTATTTCATGGGTTAATAGATTCATCATATTCTTTCCATGATAACTATCAGAAAGTCTCAGTCTCGTGTGTGCTGACATCTTGTGTCAATCTCAACCACCTTGAGATTGTTCACAATGCAAAATTGCTGGCTTTTGGCCAACCTTGCTCATCATCCCCGCCTGAGGGCACAGGACATTCCCACCTTACCAGCAGCTGGGACATAGTGAGGGGCTCTTCAGCTTATTGTTCTTTCCCACATCGTTTGAAGCAAGGCCTGCTGACCTATCAGGCTGTCTGTTAGCTGAAAGAATCATCCCTCAAGGAAAACTTTATTTTTCTTCTTCCCTATGTTCCCTTTCTCCGATGAGCCTCTCGTCCCAGGTTGTCAATGACCATGACCACTCTCATTTTCTACAGAACTATTGCCGCTTGTTCTCCTGCACAAGAGAGACCTGCCAAAGTCCAAGACTGGTGGCAGTGAACACCTCCATGTGGTTTACATAACTTCTACGACGTGCCACTTGAATTAGTTGCATAGGGTATTTGTACATCTTAGATAATAAGCTTCTTCCAAACAGGTATATATTTTTTAATTGTTTTTTTCTCCTCTGAAATTTTTCTGTTGCAAATAAGTGCTGAAAAACCTAAACCCTCTATGCTGAACTGGGGCAATTTAGTAGCTAAAAATAATAAGGCCAAGCTTGAAATAAGGCTTCCAGTTTCTACAACAGATGTAAAACACATGTGGGACTGATGGGTCAAGCTGGAAATACGATGTGATGGTGAACTCACAAGTACGTGTCTCTCACTGAGACTCATTTGGTATACAGTAACATATTAATGCCATCCTAGAAAAATACTCGGGTATTTTAAAATGTACATAGGTACTACATTTTGCTGCTTTGCCTCCTGTCTGTCAAACCCGATTCTTGCTACTCTGTTCCCCACAAACACAGTACCTAGTCATTTCTGTCTATTCAGGCAAATAATAACAATAATAGTAATGGTCATAACAATAGTCTCAAGTAGGTTTCTCATTTACAGGCTTAATTGCTTTAACCATACCTTTTCTGATCTCACTAAAGTCTATGTTGCTTCTATTTGCTTAGGAGGATGTTACTGCTGAAATCACACTTGCTGACCAGGGGCCTAAAAATCCCTGTTTGAGTGTATTTGCTTCCCGTTTCCTTGCTACTCTGGTCCCCAAGTCTGCTTCACTCTGTTTTATCTGACTTCACAATTCGGCCACCACCTACTCTCAGTACCTAATATCTGCTTCAGCATCCCAGACCTCCCATTATTTTCACTGTGCTTTCTATAATGCTCCAAACATACGCCAAGTCCATGCAGGGCTCTCTTGGAGACATTGTTCATTTAATTTCTCCTAACGATCCGTTCCTGCTGAGACAGGGACTTCGGCAATGAAGATACCCACACATGACGAATACAATGTAAGCTACAGAGTGCCACAAGCTCACCATGCCATGCACCAGTTTTATGGCCTTTCTCCCCTTTATCCTCTTTTGTTACTACTCAGGAACCACCTTGCGCTCAGTATTTTTTGTAAAGTTTCTGAGGAATCTTCTCTCCTGTGTGAACTGCGTTGCATGCGGCACATCATTACCAACAAACGATAATTAGCAGCAAAGCCTCTCTGGACTGTAATGTTACTGTTCTGGAAAAATGCTGTTCTGCTTCAGCAAGATGAAATGAAAAGCAAAAAGAAAGGGAAGACCAATGCTTTTGCCTGCACCAACTGCTCCCTGCTAGCAGGTGAGGCTCACCCAGGTAAGCTGCTGATTTATTCCACTTTCAAAGTAGAAATGTCTTCATGGAAACTCCAACAAAAGCCAAGTCTGTATTATTTCTCGTATAACCAGCACTGTCACAAAATGGTGCCTGATGGATACAGAAGTGGCGAGCTGGAAGAAATCTGTATTTTAAGGTGCATTTTGAATGTCAGATGTCATTACAAAAGCTGAAGATGATCAGTTAGACTACTTGCATTAAAGATCCAGAAAACTTTGTTCAAAAGGTAAACAGAGCCTTGAAATTAGGCATGTCTTCCAGGGGCAGTAAATGTCATGCACTAAACATTTCCTCACATTTAACTGGAGATACAGGTGAAAGAGAAGGAACCATGTTCATGGCATAGGACATTTCAATATCCACAACATCAAGGAATCTAGTTATGTAAATCTGACCCAAGGATGTGAAAGCATGAGCTCAGAAGGGAAATTAGACCAATCTTTCTGTGATGCAATTTAAAATGTTCAATTGTAACAACATTACTACACTTGTTGACATGCAAAAGTTTAGACTCTGGGTTCAGTCAAAAGTTGATTCTGTTCTCATTGTGAGCAACAGGGATGTCAGAGGGGATAAAATTTTCTCTTCCCTTTCAAGAAATCTCCACAGTCATACCAAGAACAAAACTGAATCAATTATAGAAGTTTAGGAGCTTGATTTAAACTTCCTCAAAATAAATTATTCTTACAGAAATAAGTACTTACGAAAGAGCAAAGGGAGAATAGAGCAGAGTGCTGATTATATATCTAAACATAAACAGCTATTTATAGCTGTAAACAGCTTTAATAGCTAATCTACTGTGTTGTCTTTTTACGTCACTACTAGCCAGCAGGTAACTTCTGACAAGCATACGCAGACCAAGAACACCATTCTACAATGTCTAGAACTTGGCTTTGGTGCTAGGATGCCATATGTTCTTACACCAAAATTGCCTCGGAGATTAATGTCTTTTGCAAAATGCGGCATAGAATTCTTCCTGATAGATCATCAGACTAACACCAGCTTATCCCAGCGAACTTCAAACTCGGCTGCTCCTTTTTACAAGGGAAAAAATATGCTTCTCAGAAAACATTATGCTGTTAGAATACTGTTTCCCTGAAGACACTCTTGAGGGTCACCATGAAGGATGCTGTATCAGTACAGCTATCTTTGCAAATGTGTTTGAATCTCTGAGCGTACCAGGCAAATTCAATATTTGATTAAAAAAGAGCTACTCAGTTATCTGCAACACGGACCCACTGCCTCAGAAAAACAAAATGCCAAAACAATGTTGTCTCAATTACTGGAGGACTGCACAAATGCCTTCCAAGGAGACAACAAAGAGCAGCAGTCCTCAGAGAAGCTAGAGGCACAGGATCTATTTTTTTTTTTAAATTCTTCCCACATTTACTGCTGACATTAGAAAAACAAGGGTTATTTCTTGTAAAATGAAACATTTTGTCCAACTTAAAAATATGTCTTTCACTTTGGTTTGGAAGTTCTTTCTTACTAATACATTTTACGTTGTTATTTTTATTAAATTTTAAAATTAAATATTTGAGGCAAAACTGAATAAACGTATTTATCAAACATTATCGCAACCTTTATCAACTACAATTGTATGTCAAATTTGGGACAACTTTCTGCAAAGGTTTAGTTGTACACAAAAGCGCATTTTTCAACAAACACCATTTGACAACAAACCTTCTCAACTCAACAGATCTCTATTGTAGCTTCCTTAGCGATCATCACTGAGACCACCAATTCACACATCATCAGATATTATGAAATCAGAGACGCCCAAAATATCAAGAGATTTGGTCAGTCTCTCTTGCTCTTAGCTGGCAATTAGAGGGGATCTAGCCATAGCACAGTTGGGGTAACAACAGATTTTCAGTGAAGTAGGCTGCTGTGCCAAAGCCCTGGAGATCTCCCTGACCACTGGTGCTGCTCGTGCTGCCAAGGCACCAGTGGGAGCTCTGGGGTGAAGGTCTACCCCAAAGGAACACAGCCTGTCCCCTCATCCATAGCAGGAATGAGCCTCCTTCCCCATGGCTCCCTTTCATCCATCTCTGCCCATTCCAGTGACAGGAGAGGACATTGGCCTGGCCCCACTTTTTCAGCCTTCTGGTAGCACAACGCTGTTTTTGCTATGCAGCTGAGAAGCTCTAAGTTGGCACTGCGCCAGGCACGCTGTATTGCTGTGCTTTGGAGGTTTTCACAAGGATGAAAGAAAGCATTTAGGGAGGTTCCAGAAACGATGCTGATGGCTGCCATGCTAATGCTTGTAATGAATTCTAAATTGGTAATGGGACCACTTATAGATAACTAAAGGCTTATTCAGTCCTCTGGATATCTGCTTTTTTACTTTACCACTTTTTGGTGGATTTAGTGCCAGTATTCACTTTGCACTTTCTCTTTTCTTTTTTTCAGTTATTTTACTTTCCTACCATCATTTCTTATGCTGTTCTCTTCCTCGAAAAATTATCACCTCTCAGGCTTTTCCCTTATTCTGGTGGCCTTACTGCAGCAAATGCATGTCCTGCAAATCTCTAGGTACCATTGCGAGTTCTCTTTTCCCACATGGGACTAATCACTCAAGTTTGCATGATTTAGAAATGATACAGTGTGGATAATAACACTTCTACAGGCATATTATTTCACTTTTCATCTACTGGATAATGCAAACTGCATTCGTACCACCTAGAGATAGGTGGTATAATAACAAGTGGCAAAATAATAGGTGGTATAATAACGAAGGATTGCATTAATGGGCAGCAATCATAACTGACACAGCCCTGTAGTTTCTGTCTGATGCAGATTTAAATGATGTTAGTGTTGATTGTGGTGTGTCTTATTGCCTTAGGAGATACGTTTTAAGTATAAAGGTTTGCAGTTAAAATTCTGCGAGGCACAAGGCTCCTCTGGAACATCTATCATGTCAGCAGAACTGCTAAAGTGTAACTCTGGTCAAAAAAAAAAAAAAGACACTGTAAAAATGACATCTATCATATACTGTATTTATTTTCCCTTGGTGATTTCCAGATTAAATCTGCTCAGTTTACAAATCAAAAGAGACTTTTTTAAACTGCTTTTTTATCCAACAGTCTATGTTCCCTGTTCAGCCTCTGACTAAAAAAAAATTAAACTATGTTCTTTCTGTTCCATACATCATTTTCCATCCACTCACAATAAACATTCTCCAGCTAAAATACAGCTTGTATTTGTACTGACACAGAACGAATCAGAACAAACCATATCTCATTCACCTTTCAGATCAAAGTAAAGCATGTTTTTTCTCCCCAGTAAGCTACATACATATATAGATTACATGGTGTGCTGGTTTTGGCTGGAATAGAGTTAATTTTCTTCATGGTAGCTGGTATGGGGCTATGTTTTGGATTTGTGCTGGAAACAGTGTTGATAACGCAGAGTTGTTTTCGTTATTGTTGAGCAGAACTTGCACAGAGCCAAGGCCTTTTCTGCTCCTCACCCCACCACACCAGCGTGGGTGCTGGGGGTGCACGAGAAGTTGGGAGGGGACACAGCTGGGACAGCTGACCCCAACTGACACCATATGACATCATGCTCAGCATACAAAGCTGGGGGAAGAAGAAGGAAGGGGTGGGCTTTTGGAGTGATGGCATTTGTCTTCCCAAGTAACCATTACGCGCAATGGCACCCTGCTTTCCTGGAGATGGCTGAACACCTGCCTGCCTATGGGAAGCGGTGAACGAATTCCTTGTTCTGCTTTGCTTGCATGCATGGCTTTTGCTTTACCTATTAAACTGTCCTTATCTCAATCCAGGATTTTCTCACTCTTCCGATTCTCTTACTGATCCCACTGTGAGGGAAGTGAGCAAGCGGCTGTGTGGGGCTGAGTTGCCAGCTGGGGTTAATCCACAACACATGGAGTGATCAAAGTGGTCATTTTCACTATGGCAAACTGAGCAATATTCCATACTAAATATATAGCTAACTACATGTTGCACATCTATCTGTATAAATATACACACACTTATAGATGTGTATGTGCATATATGTATGCATATATGTACAATACACCCCTGTATATTGCTACACATACACATTTGGATATGGTCTCAAGCCTAGTCCTAATCAAATGGTGTCAATGACTTTATATGTCCCTTAAACACTTAGGTCAATATCTCTCTGACACGTCCTTCCACATATAGGAGAAACTGGGAAACAGACAGTACCAGACTTTACTAGCACCAAATGACTGCAGCCCCACACTGCTTTACCTGTATTGAAAAGCATCAGGATTATTTTCATCACTTCCTAACCCTTTCCTCTGTCTCCCTTTTGCTCACCTGTATTTCATTAACTCTTCCTTTTGACATGGCTGAACTGTGAATCTTTTCAATTTATAATGAGTAGTACGGTTACCTAGTTCTCGGTATCTGTTCACAGCATAAGAATAATGATGTTATACACAGCGCTATACCACAGAATGGACATGTCTAGTTAGCAGGTATTTTTCCAGTGGCAAAGGAACATAGTTTCAAACAAAAACTACTACAAAGAATGCTGCATTTATAAAATATCAGGATTATGGAGAAATCAATAAATGCAGGGATAAAGCTGGTATTTTAAGTCAACGTTTAGCTCTACTTCATCTTCAGTATTAATCACTAGGATGGCAATCAATCAGATATCTCATCTCAGGAACGAAGTATAGCCAAATGGAGATGAGTCAAAGCAAGGCAAAGGTCATGCAGGTAAATAAAATACATCTTGTGGAGTGTGCTTTGCTGTGTTTGAGTGCACTTTGGCTGAAAGTATGTGTCAGCAGTTGGTCAACCTGACCTACAGTTTTGGAGCATCTCCTTGTACCAGGTTCCTCTATAACTTTATTTGTGAAGTGTCTTTTCTATTAACACTATTTGACAATGTAAGCCTGGTGGCGATTCCTCCCTTCATCACATCCCTGAGGAAAATGACATTGTGTTCCATCCTTTTGTCCCATCACAACTGTATTGCAGGAAGTTACCTGGACAGGAAATTATCAGTCCTTAGGAAAGCTAGTTAAAAAAAAAAAAATCTGAAGCACATGTCCACAGTAATGATGTAACCTACCATGAACACATTTAACCTATTTTCCACTCCTTGTGCTGGGCCGCAGTTTTTATCTTCCAGACAACTCTTAGTGTGGAGCCAAGGTAACGAAAAAATCCTAAAGCTCTCAAATGATGGGTGGTAGTACTTTTCAGCAGTAGTAGTATTATTCAGATACAGGGAGATTTTATGATAGAGGTAAAGCTTGTCTGAGCAGGAGACACAACATTTTAGGGGTGTCTACGAGACTATGAAGTAAGCTACCACATAAAATAATGGCCTTTACGAATCTTGCCACTTTCTGCTACAACTGCATGTTATCAATGTTAATCGTTTCATTTAATGAAGTGTTGGAAGGTGAAGGGGAGAACAGGAGCTGAGAGAGAGTTTAAGCCTCAATTTGTCTCTTTCAGTGGTTGGCTTACAATATGATCTCCTCCTTCTAAGTCTTAATGGACTTGTGTCAATTAATAAATTTGATATAAAAACTTACAATAATACTGAGTTAAGGTTGACAGCATATATCTGAAATCTATAATAAAATGTACTCTTATACTGTTAGAAATTAAAACTGTATGGGAAACAGTTTAATCATCATGTAAAAATGTCAAGATTTTATAATCTCTTCCCAATCCAAACCAAGAAAAAATTGAGATCTCAAGAGTGAGTTCAGTACAACCCAGCTCAATTTAAACAATTTAGTCAACAACTTAATCAATTTCAACCAATGAATTTATTTAAAAGATTTCACTTAATTAACTTAAACTTACAATTGAAAAATTATTTTTTACTCATAAAATGTTTGATTCTGTTGTTTTCTAGATAAAGAGTCTTGATTTGCAATTTTTGAAACTGTCAAATTCTTGTCAAAACAGAATCTTCCACAAGAAGCGGTTCTGCTCGAAAATTCTGCTCAAAATTTGTTTGACCAACCCCACTGTATTTTTCTGCCCAAAACTAACACACACAATATATAATAGAGCTCAGAAGTACACAAGATACATAACTAAAAAAAAGTTAATTCTGAAAATTAGACACTGGCTGTGGACAGTGGAGGAAGACAATCAGCCCCATCTCTGATCTCCGATGCCCAGTGAAATCATGTAATAACCTCAGGTTACGAATCAGGTATTCGTCTGCATCCTCACCTTCAGCAGAACGTTTACGAAATGAATGACCCTGCAGGACACATTAAAGTACCTTTTTCTTTCGCCTGCTGGTGGCACAGGAGCCCACATAGCTGAGGTGTCTGCACCAGGCTTCCTTACAACTCCCTGCCCTCCCCTGCATGACCATACCCCCGACACGTGCTCCCCTCCGCCGTGCTCCGTCTAAACGCACACTCAGCCCTCCTTATCCCGCCCTCCTCACCTCTGCTCGGAACAGGCGCAGTACAGTAGGCAGGCGGGTAGCCTTTGAGCTAACAATAAAAACACATAGTTGAAACTTATTTTCATGAGAAGCCTGTGAAATCTTTTTTTTGTTTCCAGTAAAACAGAAATAATTGTTCTCTTTCAAAATGGCTGCTGTTTCCCACTGCCTTCGGCAGCACTGATGCTAAGCCATGTATAAAGACAGGCTTCCTACGCTGAAAGAGGTTTTCACAAAAAGGAATTAAATGTTGAAGTGTATATCTGCTTGGATAAGTGTAGTCACAGATTTATTTTGGCCATACTCCAAGCTAGGAAGTTGTGAGTGTGCTTTGGCTTGGCAGCCAGAGAGGCAAATCAGCAGAGTGCTAATATACCCTGCCTTTCAGCCTACTGCTTCAGGTACAACTCTAGACCAGCCTGACTCGGTTTGGGAAGGTCAGAAACAAAGATGAGAGAACAGGAAACTCTGGCTACTATTGATCCTCAGCTGCGAACCAAACGAGGTCAAGACATTAGATTCAGAATACAAAAAACCCTCACTGATCTGGTAATAAATTTACTGCAAGTTTTACTGTAATGCAAATATTCATGAGCAGCAGCATGTTAACATTCATAAGTAGTATCACGTTAATATTCATAAATAGCATCATGTCAACTTAAAGTAATTAAAGGAATCTAAGTGGTGAAATTCTTAGAGTTTTAACATGTTAGGTGTAAGACAACTTAATAGATAGCAATAATTGTGTCCCAGCTTTGATTGTCAAGCTGTGAGATAGTGAAGATTTATTGCACCTTCAAGTGGGAACGCTGGTAGGACACAAGTTCAAAGACGACAAACAGCAGCCTCACAGTGATCAGCTCTCTTAATACCCAGTGAGGTATCCCACACAGTCCCATACATCCAGCTTATCCAGGTAGCCCTTAATTTGACTATCCTCACCTGTCCCAGTCCTCGCTATGAGACATGGAGACCTGGGAGGCCTGAGAGCACTTCAGTCCTCACCTATTCCTGGCACATTCCCTCTTTTCCTATGCTACATCGCTCTCCATGGCCACAGAGGAGAAACCACAAAGTTCCTTCCTCTTCAAGCAATTCTTTGCATATTTGAATTTCATAATCACGTCCTTCCCTTGTTTCTTTCCCTTATGAAAAACATCTCATGATTTTGCAGTCTTCCCTGGAAAGTCAGATTTTCCAAATTCTGGATTATGCTCGTTCTTCCACTTTTAGCTAGTCCTTGACTAGCTAAAATTCTTGAAATTTAACACCTAGAACCACACTCAGTCCACCATCTAATATGCTAGTTTAATTTAAAACACCACAGTTTTCCTGCATACAAAATACATACACAGAGATTCAAATCCTTTTTTTTTTTTATTCCCCATTTGCATAACATATTTAGATTTCACAGTACTTAAGTGAGAAAAATCTTGCACAGGACCGATTCTGCGCAGTGGAACTCCAAAGACAATACTCACCGATTTAAAACTCTTGGGGTGTCTACAAGTGGCGTCAGATGCCCTCCTGTGTTATCACTACTTGAGAAGCTTAACTTACTTCCTACTTTTTCTAAGATTTAGAGGCAGCCAAATGCACATCCACTAACTGGATGAAACAGGATGATGAACAGCTATAAGCGTTGCTCAGTTTAATTCTCCTGACCTAAGGCTGAGACTCTACCACTGCGAAGTTACCACTAACTCAATAAAGCACCCTGCAGCAGCCTAGTCTATTTTTCCCAGACCAGAACTGGGTGAAAGTTGACTTACCAAGCGTTGAAAGTAAAGACTAAGATGGAGTTAAGAGGAAATATATATATTATATATATACCCCTAACCTTTTATCTTTTTCCTGCTTTTCAGTGTTCTTTGAATGAATTAATAAATACCTCAATTTGAGCCATTTTTACCCAGTGTGCTGATCACAGACTGCTTGGCAGAAAGCGTTTTGCTTTAGCCAGATATAACTGGGTCCATAATGCTAGCACAGCTGAGGATACAGAGCTACGGACTGTAAGCCTACATCTTTTGTGAAGGGTAAAGGAAAGTAAGCCTGTCACTTGATAAATACCCTAGCAGGATCTAAAGCACAGCTTGTCATGCAACTGTAACAACATGCTTGGATTTTCTGTACCAGATACCTAAAAGAAACCTGGGCTAGTCTGTACTCAGTCCATAAAGTTCAAACCCATTCTTTTTATGCCTTGTGGAAATTGTATAAACATTTTTCCCAGAGCTACTTGCTGTTGTGTTTTGAAATAACACAAACAAAATACAATAATAATAAAAAAAATACAAACGAAAGTAATACAGGCGGGTGCCTCAGAATGCAGATGCGAAGACCTTCATGGTGGAGAGATAATGGTGTGATATGCCAGCAGCACCACTGCCGATCCAGAGCTGTACGCAGCATGCAGCATCACTGAGCAGTCCACAGAAGCAGATTATTTGGTAGAGGAGCCATGCCCTTCTCTTCAGTTGACACGTACAGCTGGGGCTGTTTAATGGAAGAAACAGAGCTCTCTCATCCCCTCAGCAACCTTGCCCAGAGACCCTACATCTTATGTTTCCCACTTAGAATAAATTACAGGCCTCCTCAAGTCTCTTTCCTTTATGTAATATTAGTACATTTTGGGGGGTGTCACCATATAAATGCACCGTAAAAAAAAGAGATAGAAAAAGTTATTATGCACACCTACTTGTTCTCCAAACACTAACAGTTGTGGTTTTGCAGTTTTCTTTTCTCAGACTAATACAAAATTCAGTTTTTACAGTTGCTTCTGTGGGTGGAAGGATGCAAAAGACATGAGTAAAGCAGATTTCCTAACAAATGTTCTTGAGTTTGAATATACTTTAATGTCTTTTAGGAGTTAGAAATTCTCCTTAATTTTACTTTGTTGTTGAGCAATTTATGTTTTCTTCAGTACAAGATGAAGTGACGGCAAAGTCTGAGAGGAACAGCATTGAAAGAAAAAAATAGTTTTTAAAGCTGAGCTTCATAGCCTCAGCCATCTTGAGAGCCATTGTTTTATTTGCCCCTTTAGTATACTAAGTCTTGAGGGATTATTATTTCTAGTAACACTATAAATGTGGCAATTTCTCTAGACCGTGGTTTTATTAGTGAAAAATGTGAAGACAGTTTTGGCAACGGCTGAACAGCATGGGACTGCATAAACAGTACAGACAAGTCTATGATACATCTGCAGCAGCCAGAATAGCAAAATAACCACAGAAGCAATGGTGATAAAAAACTCTGTAAGCAAATAAATAATCTAGGACTGAATTATTATTCAGTCCAAACATTAAAGAATCCACAAGTCAAGGAAAATGTCTGGATTTAACATTTTTGAAAGAAATCTTACTGCTGCTGAGTTTAGAAATTAATTTCTGAATTGAAAGACATCAGAGTTTTGAAACTTGAAAAGGAATTCTTCTCATCACACTATGGACTGTGTGAAAGGATACTGGAAGTGAACAGGAGAATAACTTTGCTGTTCATCCTGCCTCAACCTTAGAAGGAAATAATGTCTATTTTTGATCCAATGTTTGCTGTTTACTCTTAATTTTTTTTGTAAAGTCATACTGGATAATAGAAAAATACCTATCTATAAGAGACTTGAGACTGTGTGCTTGTACAGAGGTAATATTGCTTTACTTTTTAGAGACAAATCCTGCGACTTAATTGCCTTTATAACTTTACAAAGTAACACAAATTGACAAAAATTTCTAGGCTATGTATCTGTCGCCTTCAGACTATGCTTTCCACACCATAGCTCCAGCTTAAATATTTTTTATGTTTGCTGCATACGTGCCAACAAAAATCCCTGACAAGTCGGGTGATGAGATGGGAAGAATGATTCAAAGAGAGACCTTAGTGCTTGGAAGATGCTCGTATTCACTGTCGACTCCTCAATTAGAAAAAGGCAAATTTCAGTCAGATTGTGAGACTGGACTTAATTGTTTGGTCATTACACAAATTCTTTCCTCCCTGTGACACAAACCTGTCCTGTATTCCAGCCTTGTGAACAGAGGCAAGCAGGAATTTAAAAACCTTCTATACCTGCGGTACGTAGCAGGTATGTGGACTGAAGATGGAAGAGCAACTGAAGATCTAACAGGCTCGAGTGCATCTTAAAGAGTTGAGATGGCTTATTTAACATAAATGTTACAACAAGGTAATACAAAATTGTAGCAGAGGTTTTCAAGCTTCTTTATGGGTGTTCTGCTGTATTTATTCACATAGCTACCGAAAGCTTTTTATATGGATTTATGTGCAACTTTTTTTTTAAATAGAACCTTCTTTGGCAGTTCCAAGTTGTTCATTTTTATTAAAACCTCAGCAGAGTCTTCCAACAATATCTGTAATGTAAGTACTTATCAGAATTCTAACAGCATATAAGTCAATGTTTCAAGTACTACGTAACAGTAGATTGCTGAAAAGTCCTGTCTTTAGTCTTGTTTTTTCTCTAAGTTTTCTGAAATTTGGGATCTTTAAAGTTCAATAACACACCGGACAGCATCTGCTGAATTTACAGAGCTTCCTTTTCTTGGTTGCCTTAACAGGTTCATTCAACTATAACATCTCCTGTAGTATCATTCTCATAAGTCAAGTTTTATCAGGCTAGATACTCTCAAGGGTAGAGCGTACACAGTCCCTCTTCACCATCCTTCTTGAAGTTGAAGAATAACTTCCTACTTTCACTCCCTCTGCCAAGTCTGAAACTAGTCTCATTAGCTCAGGAATTATTTTTCTTCTTTGTTTACACAGTGCTCAGAACAAAAAGGCCCGAAATTCAGCAGGAGCCTGGTAAGCAGTGTCAATAATACAGGCACGTCAAAAGAGGTTTTGCTAAGAAGCTCATTATTAAGTTGCACTTACGTTTTACCTTCCACGGAAATTTTGAATAGCCTCCTATTATCATCATTAATATCTTTTCGATATAAAGAACAGTGGGAGGGGGAAAAACAGCCCACAATTTTAGTACTTGGTTTGTCTAATACTGAGCTATTTTGGTTCAAATACCTTGACATTTCACTGCATTATGAATACAGTGTAAGAAACGGATAAAGATGGAGAAAAAAAATAGGCAGAGAAGAAAGCAAGAGATGAGAAGGAATGAACACGAAGGATTTAGTGAATATGATCTTATTTTGATTATCTTGTGATCAATTTTTAGATTTGGATCAGAATTAAGACCCCATTTTGCTAGATGTCATATGAACACATAGACACAAACACAGAAGCATAAAGCGGAAGGAGCCTTCTTCCCTTGAAGAGCATACAGACTAATTAAAGTTCAGTTTGGTAACACTACAAGGAAGCTTATTCTTTCCCTTGAAGCATTAAGCAGTTCTAGAAAAGCCTCCAGAATACCTGAAGAGACCATGAGTCTGGGCAGTAGAAGCAAAATCTGCATTAATGTTTCCGTTTTCATGTCTTGACCTAAGAAGCAAAGTTGAGTGAAAAACTGGAGGCTCAAAGCAGAAGAGCAACTTGTAGAGGAAAGAAGGCATGAAAAGAATAGGTGGGAGTAGGACACTATGGCGTTTCATGTAGAACAAGAAGATACCATCTTTGGAAGTAGGAAAAAAAAGATACTTTGCCCTCTGTTTCTTTTTTTTTAACCTGTTAACAGAAAAGATAATTTAATCTTTTCCTTTAGCAATGAGATCTCAGCTTTACATCACTGAGAATTATTGCTCGAATGAGAAGATGACCTCTTGGAAAAAACATTTTAGCTAAATAGCTTTTGCAGTTTTGGTCCACACCTTACTTATAATGCTACTTAACCTTAATTTTAACACAAAGCTAGAATAGATTGCCTACTTTTATAAAATGCCAAAAATAACACAGCACTCAGTATTTTTCTGTGCAAATATTATTAAAGTTGGGGGAAGAAGGGAAATAAAACTGACCCGAGCAGAATGAAAAATTGTGCTGCAATTAAAGAGGCTCAGCTGTGGTAGAGAAAGCAAATAAGAAAAGGAAAAATACAGCAGCATGTAAGAAATAAACAGCAATTAGTAAATGAGACTATTGCTGCTTAAAATTGGTATTTAAAACTTGGAAGAAGATCAAGCAACTTTCTTGTAGCTTTCCTATATTAACATGTACAATAAAACTTCATATCAGCAAACTGCAGCATAAAGAAGTTAACATGTTATGCTACCACTAAAACAGCATGAAAAAGTCTTAGAGGGGAAAAGAAAGGAATCTGAGGGAGAAAGGTTTCTGCAGTTACACAAAACGATTTATTCTGTCTCGTGTATTTGGCAATGAAGATTTAAAATTTAACAGTGACAACGACTGTTAGTATTGTAGTTAATGTTCTAAGTAGAGGTGCTTAAGTTTCTGTTTATTAATGTTAGAACTCTGTTATTAGATATAGAGAGACAGGCAAATCCTGTAGAGTAACAATATGTCTGGTATGAAACTGCATTTCTGGTTTAACAAGAATGCTTCTCAAATCATACTTTATTCATTTTTAAAATGTTACAAATGCCCACTGTTTCAGAGCTGGAAGTTATATTCATCTAAAATGTTCCTAACATTTCTTTTGCTTAAAACAACAAAAGTTGGAAGAGTTCAGTTGCTGTAATGCATAATAATACACCTGTCCCCAAAACATCTTTCAAAAATGGGGCGTTTTTTTGAGCTGGTGAAGCCCCTGCTTTCTCGGGAAATTGTTCCAAATTCCATCCTATGTGCAGGCCCGCTTTAGTTGACATTTATGTGATTCTCTTCATGGACATTGTAGGGAGGTCACAACGCAAAATCCAAGTGTTTGTTTTTCATTCCTAATAGCAGAGAGGTTTTAAACATGAAGCAATCGTTCACTCCTTCAAGAAAGATAATTATCTGTTCCCTTAGCACAGTCAGATCCTGGAGGTTTGCCACTTCAATTCTCTGGGACTTTACAACCCACACTACAATATTCAAATAGAATCTTATTGTATTGTGAAAAGGGGAGGGAAGAAGAGAAACTGTGTTAGCACTGATTAAAGTTGAAACTGCCGTTCTGTGAAGGTCAGAAAATTCAAAATAACTCCTTATAATATCTTTACCCTGCTTCAGTGTGTGAACACATAAATGCTTCTTTGCAGACAGCTGTGTGTCCACATGACAAAATACTCTTTTACATTGTTTTAAAATAACCTAATTTCAAGGTGATGAAGATCTCACTTTCAAAGAAAATCCTTGGAAACGTGACTAACTTTCCCTTTTTAATCAGGACAGTAAAGCTGTCTGAGTGTTCACTGCTCATGTTGCTTTACAGACAAAGTTGGGGGGTACCCAAAACAATTGGCTCAAGAAAACTTAGACTTATTACCAAAGACGTCATCTGTATGATTTCCAATACAGCCTGTAGCAGCTGAATTTGTGAAATCCAGGCACATTATTTAAAATGTACCCTTTGGCATGTCAGCCATCAATTTGAAAGGTAGCTAAACTGTCTGTTAAGTCCTCAAAGCCAATCAAATGCCTACCGTCTTATTACTTGCAGTGTTTTCTCTAAAATTAAACTTTTGTATTTTCTTTAAAGGCAACAGTAATCATGTCATTCCCTTTGGACATAACGTCCAAAGCTGAGCATGTTTTTAAAATTAGTCCCATTATTCTGTCAGACATCTCTCCCCTTTTATCAGTTGAAAAAATAGCCTCCTGTAGAGTGTAAAATCTTTTATCGTTTCAGTGCTAGCTACAATTAACTTTGTCATTTTAAAGAAGTTATCCTCTTACTGAAGAGGCTTGAAGAAAAAAGAGTCTTCAGTTAAAAGGCCACATACAGTCAGCATGGTTAGTCTTTGAAAATTGCCTCAGATTGTGCTTTTTTTTCTTTTTTTCTAGAGTACAGTATGTAATTCACACACACACATCTAAGTGGCTGGTGCGCCAAATAATAAATATTAGACTTTCTGTATCTCCCTCTGTAAACAAGTTGACTGCTTACGCATCCTATCGTCTGGCAATACGTCGCTTCTAGGTGCATTTTAAAAAGTACCTACAGGAATCTTTAAAACAAGAACTTGAACACCAGCCTGCTGTCAAGGATAATCACCTTGGCTGCACTTGTTTAATTATGTAGTAGCCAGTTCGTCACACAACATTTGCTCAGAATCTAAGAGATAGCATCAATGGAGTTCAACGGAAATTAACCTGAAGCTGAATTCAAGGGATTAGGATAAATCTTGGACATACAGGATCAAGGCAAGGGAAGGAGCAGATAGGTAGGTAAAGCACAATACAGGAGAGGGCACACTGTTCATTCCCCACAGTAGGAGCCGGAGGAATGGCAGATTCTCAGACTGGGACAAATTTAAAGACAATTGAAGTCAAAGGACTCTCTCCTAGCAGCAAATGTTGCTTGGTCTTCACCAAGGAGAAGCGGTGTTCAAATGTGACCATTTAGTACAACATCAAAATATTCACTGCTTCTTTTGTTCCAGTGACTTGTGGATCATAGAATCATAGAATCATAGAGTGGTAGGGGCTGGAAGGGACCTCTAGAGATCATCCAGTCCAACCCCCCTGCTAAAGCAGGTTAGCCTAGAGCAGGTTGCACAGGAATGCATCCAGGCGGGTTTTGAATATCTCCAGAGAAGGAGACTCCACAACCTCTCTGGGCAGCCTGTTCCAGTGCTCTGTCACCCTCACAGTAAAGAAGTTCTTCCTCATGTTCAGGTGGAACTGCCTGTGTTCCAGTTGGTGCCCATTGCCCCTTGTCCTGTCGCTGGGCACCACTGAGAAGAGTCTGACCCCGTCCTCTTGACATCCACCCTTTAGATATTTGTGAGCATTGATCAGATCTCCTCTCAGCCTTCTCTTTTCCAGGCTGAACAGACCCAGTTCTCTCAGCCTTTCCTCATACGAGAGATGCTCCACTCCCCTAATCATCTAATCATCTTTGTTGCCCTTTGTTGCCCTGGATTTTATTATCCAGTTCATCCTAAAAGCAGGCCTCTTCAGTGAGTCAAAGCAAACTGTTACCCCAGTGCCTATTTCTTAGCATGTCTAAAATATCTGATTTTTTTTTTTTAATTGGCTGTACAGTGCTTGATTTAACACTTAAGGAAACTTACAGATTTTATAATAAAGAATTACCAGTTGAAAAAACTTGGCCACAAAGGGAACAATGCACGTGCAGACTCCTTCATCCAAGCCTCTGAGGCTTTCACAGCTTTAAGGTTATCTATCTTCAAGCTGATTACAGGAGTAGTTTTGACAGTTCCATGTTTGAACTGTTGGCAAGACACTTGAAGAGATAGTGCTTAATGCCTTGAATATAGCAGGACACAAATAAAATGTTTTTGCTTGTTTGGGAGATTATTTTAAGACCTATTTGCTCTGTAAGAACTAAGGAGATATCCTCACATCTTTTCTATTCAAATAAAGAATAACAGAAATGATTGTTAGAAGGTTAGAGATCTACAAAACTGTGACGCTTGTGCAGATAGATGAATGTATTGGCTGACCAGAGTTATGCTTCTGATTCTTCCATGAAATATTCGATGTAACATAAACAGAGTAAAGGTGTTTGTTTTATTTTTAAAAGTGAGTTATCTTTAACCTCTTTTTTTTTTAGTTTGGGTCTAGATGAATCGTTACCCGGTGGAGTGCCTCGTGATAACAGGATTATTATTTTTTCATTTCCTTTTAGTTTAAAACATACAAAATCTTTCATTGATATTATAGTCAATATTTTGCATTAGGAACACAGACCCAGCATGACATGAACAAAATTCCTATTGTCCTTCAGTTGACACAGGCAATGTTTAAATTTTTGCTAAGATTGCGCAGAGTTCTTAACTTGCATTGGCACTGTACTCCATCATGACTTCATATAGCTGGGATAATGTACATTATTTTGTACAAAACGCTGACATAATTCTATTCAATGGGATTTTGCCTTGTAACAATGATTTATTGGTATAAAACCACGCTGACTCTGACTTCTTAAATGGTCTCACTAACTTGCACTGAGGTGAATTTCAATCTTAATTCTGTACTTCTGTGTGTTTACAGGCCTTTGCCCAGTTTTTAGGCAAGAATGGACTACGCAAGAGACATGACGGTCAATAAAACAGGTTTTCTCAGTACTTTTAAAATACTTTTTGGTACAGGTTTGAACAAAGAAGAGCAAGTAAGATCAACTGAAGAAATGCTTCACATACACGTTTCTGAGGCTGCACCTGTAATTGACTGTACGTAAGATGAACCAGTTTACTTTAGGCACAGCAATTTAGCAATAGCAAACCCAAGTGGGCCCGTATCACTTTAAGACACCAGCTTACAGTAGTCTCATCATTAATGCAATTTTTTCAAATGTGCCACTCTGTAGCCTGGGAAGATGTCCTACGGTGTAACGTTCCACCACACATCTCTATCCTTTATGTTTAGGTTGTTGGTGGTTTTTTCATAGGGCAGGATAGTCCCTGAAGACAGGAATTTCAAATTCAATTTCAATTCCTTTCAAAATAGGAATTTCAGCAAGGTTTCAAGCCAAAATCTTCATTTACAGGACAAGATATTTTTTTCATATTGCTGCAAGACCTCATCAATTAGTAAGGAAGGTTCACTAATATTAAAGTTGAAACATCAATGTTGCCAATAACTGGGGTTCATTTCCAGCAGTGCCCAAAGGAAAATCTGCTCTTTGGATAATCTGGATATTAATGGTGTTACTATTTCACACCTCAGTAGGGAGTATATGGTTTATTTTCTGTTCCCCAGCATACGTTGTTTTCTCTGGGTTCTTCAGGCAGAAGAAAGAATCGTTTGGCTTCATTTTGATTAGTCTGAAAATGGAAAATGCTTTTGGACCACTTATGGTTACAAGTTGAGTTTCTCCCAAGGATGTGTGGAAAGGACTGTTTTATTCTGCAGGGAGGAAAGGAAGAGTGAGTGATTGCTCTGGGAAGGTCCTATAGCCTTTACTTGAAAGGGTGCTCTCCACAGTGATGGTAGCAGATCTTGGAGCCACGCTGCTCAGCCATTTGCTGAAGATGTCCATTGGCGTCATTTTTCCTTTCATTTTCCTTATTTTGACCCCTTCCAGGGCCTTTTGCTCCTTGGTCCTAGCATAGGAAACTATTTGCCTCTTAGCTGTCTCTTCACGGCTCTCTTAGAGCAAATACAATAATCTCCCAAACAGATGTCTTCTTTCTTTTCCTGTGGCGATCTGTCTTCTTCTCAACAGAGAAGAGCCACCCCCTATACACCAGCTGCAGCAAGACAGAAATATCCCAGGCACTTGGTGACTCCTATTCATAATATCAGTGCCAACAACATAAAATAATCCTTTTCCCCTATCCCACCTCCCCCAGAGTTTTGGGGGAGCCATTTCCACATGTTCTTCTGCCTTGGGATTTATTTTGTTTTCCCTTGAGAGGCTGAGCTATATTTGAAATTATTTTCTCCTACTTAGGGCTTCTGTGACTAGCTGGGTGTTTGACCAGCAATGTTAGACTTCTGTGGGTAGGTAGAAAAAAGGAAACCAATTAGAGGGTTGCTAATAGCATTCTGCATTCATCAAAGCTATTCTTACCTTTGAGGATGCTACCCAGAGGCAAGGCTTTCCTGAGGTATAGAAGGATCTTACTTAAAACAGCCAATAGGCCAACCGGAAAGATGCACAAGGGTGCTCTTTATCATGATCTTTTCCTCACCTTACTCCCAGCCATAGATGTGCTCCAGCTGCTGGAACAGTAAAAGGAAACACTATCTGGGCAGGCACAGGAGAGTTTTTCTTCCTCGAAGTCTGTGCACCTTAGCTTTCAGTTCTTTTTTATGATGCATTACAAATAATTATAAAATAAACTGCAAAATTAATAGCATTCTGCAGTAACTGTTTAAGGGCAAGTAGTTTACAATGTTTTAAAAATATCTACTCGTGTTTGAATTGTCTCTGTAATGTGATTTTGTCCATTATGTTATAAAATCTCAGTAGCAGGAAAAATTGAGCGCACTAATGAAACCATGAGCCAACGTTCTTTCACAATATTTCGTGTTGGATCTGTCACTGCAATAAGCATCCCTCCTCTGCAAAGCATTACGTTTGGTTGTTTTTTTCCTCCAAAGTCCTGTTTTGTTGGCTTTTTGGAGGAAAAGTTGAGAACTCATAAACACTTTAAATTCCCCAAGTCCAAGTGTGAGCTGTAGCCACATCCCATCTCCATACTGAAGTGACACCTGAGCACATATAAATCCCATTTGCCTGTTCTCCGCAGGAGAAATGATGACCAGGAGACCGAGTCTCAGAAGTATGGAACTTTTAAAAGGTTCTCGCAGGAATTAATTGAAGGAAGTTGCTGTTCCATAATGAGCCTCATGTTACTTACCAGTTAGGAAGGAGATATTTTTAAATTGTCTCACACAGGACTCTCTGACTTTATTGGACATGTGATACCATGAAGAAAATAAATTTAGAAATTATTTTTAGATGAGCATCTCCTAAATTATATGCCACTTGCTCAACAGGACCACTGTTAGATATTTGGTGGGAGATACTGTGAATGGATATTACACCTTTTACAGCCTTGTATTCATTCATACAACACATCCACATTCACGTTTTCAACTGGAGTTGAAAGGCAGAAGAGCATGAATAGCCATTTACCTGTTTCCCATAGTTGCTGCCAAAGGAAAATAGAGCAGTTAAAATTCAAAAAATGTTTAAACTCTTTAGGAACATGGGAGGGAGAAAGGCTTGCCTCTGTATTTGTAAGCAATGGTCAGCAGTTTGCTTTTGGCCAGCACCCAGCAAAATACTGTCTTCAGCAGCAATAATTGCCAGATTTTTGTTTCCCTACCACTCCTCAAGAAAAGCCAGTACGGAGATTTGCGCGGGCTGAGTCTTGATATGTTGCATATGCAAAATGTGTGGAAACCACCAAAAGAATGAACGCTTTCCAAAACTTAAACGTTGCTCAGCAGAGTCATCCAGTTCAGGATGAAGTTTATGGAGCTTACACAGCACCTCGACTCTAGGGAGGTGACAGCACCAGGAAGAAATAGATGAGAAGCAGAGTAATACGCACAGGCAAAACTCCAAGTCAACCCAAAGCGTGGCCATCAGTGCAGACAATCATACAAGCTGTAGTTTCTATGAATAACTGAACACCACATTAATTCTTTGCTTTTATGCAACCATGATCCAGCTCTTCACAACTATGGCACGTCCAATATCAGAGGTCCTCTTCTGGTCCCCTCATCCTTCAGTTTCTCTGTTGCCACTTCTTCGCCATTGACAGGAGGCCCAGATTCGCAAGGATTCCTTCACTAGTTCTGAAAATCTCGTATGTGTTTACAATTTACTGACTCATCTCCAGGTGGGATTACACATGCTTCTCTTCAGAAGCCTAGGACATGTTCAGGCAGAATCAAAGGGTACATGGCTGCTTTAATGGGTATGGAAACTTTCTATTACTTGCAGTGGAGGGGGGCACTCCTGGCTTCCCAAGGGCATTTATTTGTAGAGGCAGTCCGGTGATGATGACTCCAAATCAGTGTGAGGAGAGAATACGGAGAGATGTAAAGTGATGAGCGTGGGATGGAAATGGAAGACTGCCAGAAGAGAAGCTGCAAAGAATGTATTCACAAAAGCTTCAGCGCAAAGGAAAATGAGGCTTCTTCCTGTAAAAGTCAGATGCCTGGGAACAAATACTGCAGGGTGTGTCTCAGAGCAAGGAATACTATTTTGGGAAACTGTGGTTCTGACTGGGGAGTCAACTGATAACCGAAGCAACGGTGTGGCGAAGGGCTAATGTGAACACTGCATTTGTTAACATGGGAGCATTGAGTAGGAATCTGATACACGTATCACTTCTGTTTTTCAATTGACTACAGCTGCAGGTGAAATACAGTGTGCAGCTCTACCACCAATATTTCAAGCAGCATGTTAAAAATTAGAGGGTCAGAGAAGAACTGGAACATTTATTAAACGATTGGGAACTATGTGTTTTAATGAAATAGTCAAGGACTTCGATTTAGTTAGTGTAATGAGGAAAAGATTTGACAGGTAACTGGCCCATAGTTTCAAAACAGGGAACACACACATAAAAAAACCCTGTTAGCTTAGTGCTGAAAGAAGTATCAAGAGTGAACGCCTGGAAATTAGACAAGTTAGATAAATGCAGTCTACTCGTGACACACACATCTTCAAAGAGAAGGGTAACCATCCACTGGAACAACTTAGTACAGGTGGCATTAAACTCTGCATCACCAGTAATTTTTAAATGAAAATATGATTTTTTTGAAAAAAAAAAATTATCTAGTTGAAGCAACTACTTCAGCAATGTTTTATAACCAATATAACATCAAAGGTCAGCCTACAGATTTTTGTTCATTTAATCTGGGATATATAACATGTCCAATCTAACAATTTTACAGTAAATCACAAGCATGCATAAAGAATACCCAAGGACAAACCCTGTGAGGCATATCAGCATTTTTAATGTTTATTTGTTTTTCCCCCGAAACCTGTTCTTGGCTGTGCAATGCCGATACCACTGCAGTAGCATCAGACCAGGTAGCAGCAGCACAAAGTTCAGTGTTGGATGCAAAATCTTTCCGCAAATCAAAGTCAATACTTGGGTGTTGAGCCCATGCTGAGCTCCCTGCTGTTGCCTGACGCTCAAGAACTGTGAACAGACCAGGTTATAGCAGCAGCTGATATTGCACCCTCTCCAGAGTGGTTCAAAGAAAGGCCTAGGTGGAAAAGTGTCAGACCCTAACTTGTGAAGTAAGACTTTCCACAGAAGAACAGCATTCATTGGGAAAATTCAACTGTAACAAGACTTGCAGTGGTTTCTGTCACTCCAAATCAAGCTTCCACAATTGCCTTAAAAAACACCCCCTTGCTCTACACAAGTTATTGGCCCTGTTAGGAAAATATTCTTAACCCTGTGTTTTGATAAACTCAAAATAAATTACAAAATCAGTCTCTTCTGTCTTCAGAAAATTTAAAAAACAGTGGATGCGATCCATTAGCAGTGGAGAAAAAGTAAAAGATTTTAATTTAAAGGCAAAGAACTAAAGTCCTAGATTTTTTAATGTATTTATTTATTTATTTTCAGAATCTGCACATGTACTGAACTGTGCTCCTTAACAGAGAAACAAATCTGGGGCTATGATTTAAAAAAAAAAAATTCTTTCAATTTCTAAATACTTCAGTTAAGACTCTGGGAAAAAAATGGGACAAACTTTTGAACACGACAAGCACTCAGCAGCTCCCACTGACCCTAAGGTCAGAAACAGCAGAGTGGGGTTTACAAGGAGGAATGACGTAGATTTAGGGCTTTGCCAGAGGAGCCCTGGCTCATCTTGCCGTGACAGTTCTTAACACCTTAATCCAAACAACCTTCCTGGACCCCTGGCCTCAGAGTCACCATGATTTTTTTCTTAATCCACCGCCCAGTAGCTATCTGGGGGCACCGCTCAGCTGCTCAGCTCACACCGTTGCTGAGTTCGAACTAACGCAGCGGACTGCAAACAGGTGAAGTGGCACGTACAACCACGTGCTCCCCTCAGCTCTGGGGATGGAGACCCCTTGGCAAGAGACAAGGTGGGCACCTGCTAACAGTAGCAAGCCACAGTGCCACAGGCAAAAGCTTTTTTTTTATTTGAAGAGCTTAGTTTCAGACAGAGCTGTGCCCGCAGAGATCAGACTTTCCACAGGACGTACCTGGCAATGTGAGGACAAAAGCCCAAGTCTCCAGGCTGCCAGGGGTCTAATGTAACCAAGGGAGAATATTCTTCCCCTGGGAAGAATGTTTAGAGACTTTCCTAAAGTTCAGGTTAAGGATCCGGTCATGTAAATACAGATAGCTTTTGGGTATATTGTAGGCTTGCATTACCGAAAACCAGAAAGATCTCAAAAATGTCGTTTCAGAGAAGAAACCCATTTTGAAGTCCTACTAAAGTAAAAAATATTCAAAAATTAGGAAGATGGTCTTTAATCATCAGATTTCTCTGAAAGTATGCAAAATATTTCTGCATGGATACTTCACCGTGTGTCAAATTTTAACTTGGACTGAATTTCTGCAAATTGTTAACGCTTTTAATAAGAGCATTACTATTGTTAATCTACTTGTCAATAAAAACAATTTTTCAGATGCTTGAATCCACAATTTCCTAACTTTCTAAATGCTCTAAACTTCTTGAATCCTTGGAACAAACCGTGTCATATGTTTACTTTAATCTGCAATTTTTGGGAACATTGACCGTGATCTAAAACTCACATTTTCGCAATTGCATTTTCTATCCTTGAAGCAGAAAGGGTACCAACAGCATATCAAATATGTTATCATGCCAGGCCATTTTTATATTCTACTTTCATTTTTCCTACGGAAAACATAATCATCGCTGTTATAATCCACGACAAAGGAAGGTATCTATGAAGCTTATATTGACAACAGTTTCTTCACTGGAGGAAGCCGTATGTTTCGGATGTTTTGTGACTTAAAGCGCTACAATATTTTTTCCCCGTATTGCATCCAAGAGAAGTATTGTCTCAACACTTTCCTTCAAGTTACCCTCTGATACATGTCAGACCCAGCTCCTCCTCCGTGCTGTCGGGGCCTTTCAA
Organism: Steatornis caripensis; assembly: GCA_013398225.1. Taxonomy (NCBI): domain Eukaryota; kingdom Metazoa; phylum Chordata; class Aves; order Caprimulgiformes; family Steatornithidae; genus Steatornis; species Steatornis caripensis. The sequence goes on along the minus strand of VZSC01010436.1, from coordinate 25,990 downwards.
GGGGAGCAATAAACTCGGAAAAACAGATGGTCTCTACCATCTCTCCGGTGCTTAATACAACAGAAAGCATCGGAAACTCCAGAGCAGCTCCAAATAGGGGACACTGACCCATTCTATGAAGATAGCTTGTTTGCAGAATTTTTGCAACACAGCAGTTGTTGAGGGAATATTAGATGCAGCCAGATCTGTCAGGGGATATAGCTGTGAAACTCTTCTGAACTATAACAACATAATTTTCAGATCTGTAACAATGCCAGATTTTGGTCACCTTTAACAGCGATTCAGAAAGGCACAACCTCAGCCTAAGAACCGTGCTCCTCCCAAAGGTAAAGTCTACGCCCCAGAGCCTGGAGTAAAATCCCTCAGTGACACGGCAGTAAGAACTTTGTAACAAAAAAAAAAAGACGTATTTTCCATTAAGTCATTCTTGAAAAGGGACACAGGATTTTTCTGGAGTTTTCAAAAAGTACTTGGCTTGAAACAGCCAACCAGCCCAGAGAATTCAATCTTGTTAACTGAAAAAAGGAAATATGACAGTAAATGAAAATAAGATTTGGGGATAGAAAATATTAGGCGAATCTAACTACAGGAGTTAAAAAATCTGTTTAATAATGGAAGTGGCAATCCACATGACAGGTCTTTCAATTTCATTAAAGCAAATTATTATCTATGCTGGTTTACCATGAACAATTAGGGTTCGTTTCTTCATTTTTATTACCTAGAAGTCATAAGATTGGTCTTCTGGAAATTTACAACCCTTTTTTTTTCCTGTAGGTGTTACATACATACATTTTCAGAGAAGCCAATGGGTTCATTCACACCAGTGAATCCTGGCTACGGCTAAGGAGGGAATCTGGGACTCTGCATGAGTCAGAAAAAAGTGAGACTTCTGACCCCAAGGCAGTAACTTGATTACTTGATTTCACTGGAAATCCAATAAAGAAAAAGGAGGTACTTCACTCCCAATAAGTGAATTATCAGTAAATTTAAAAAAATAATAAAAAAGATTTGTTTATTGAAGCTAGCTTTTTAAGAGGCAAGTCCACCTCTTTCTACTGGCCTGTTCAATATGAAGCAGCTCTCTGAAACTGTAAAACTTTCTTTTGTGGTGATTAGAAATTATCATAGGCCCTTGTTACAAGTTGTCATCCTTTCAGACCTTATCACACTATATGATTAAGGCCTTGTTCTGGAAAAGATTTTTTTTTTTAAGGTACCTGACTGAATAGAGATGCTATGCTGATCAGAAGGTCTTTTTCTCTATCTTGATTTTCTATAGAAACTCTCCAGGTCAAACAGCTTGCAGGCAGTGGGCAGTGATGCTGAATGAGATCCCTGGAAGAATGAATTCCATGCACTAAACTTAACTATGTTGACTTTCAAATCATCAAACTGAAAGTATAGACATAATGTCAAGTATACAATATGCAAATATATTGTATCACATCTGGATTACATATGTTCAGCTTCTTCTCCACAGAGAAATCCTTTGAAAAATTTACTAGCAATTAAAAGAGGTATAACTATGGTGACTGACACGATTTATCTATCAGAAAAAGGAAAAAAAATCCTCTTCCACCAAAACATATATATATACATATACATCTACATAGCAACAGAAAGAGACAGATGTTGCTGAGGGTTGCTAATGCAGAAACAGAAGTGCTGCATACAACATTCGTCCATCCAAATCCAGCTGATTTTCAAATTTGAGCAGAACAGCCCACTAACTGCTGCAGCTGTAGTTACCTTTCCACGTCTTGCATTGTCTTGATGTAAGAAACGGGCTCTGGAAACATGCAGGACTGTGCGTGTTACATAATGAGAGTGTCAGAAAAGCCCATGAGGATATACTTGTTAAATTCTGTAATAAATTCCAAGATACAGTCAAATAAACATTATTTACAGTTAGGACTGCCTTTTTTTCCCTGTTTCGGAGACTCTTTCCCTAAATAAAAGGACAATTAGAACTTACAGGTTTTTTTAGTTCACATTGGTGATCAACATGAAAAAGCATATTTAGGAAAAAACACTCAGATCAGATAATTCAAACGGTCATACTTATTTTACTAAAGTAAGACAACAGCACTAACAACAATGCTTTACCTATCCCAATTTTAAAAAAATTTAAGCTTTTTGGGCATCTGTGCTGCTCAGTTTTTCTTCCCCACTTGACGCTATCTACATAAAACTGCATTCTCCCTGACCATGCATGATTATCTACTCCCTAAAACAATCATTTTCAAGTGTTGTCAACGACTAGCAATCTTACAATTCAGAAAAATCTCCCCCCTTTAGGAATTTTACATGTGTGAGGTTGCTATACAGAATATACAAGATTGCTTTTTCCCCATTGCCTCTCACAGACTACACAGAATAAGCCTGGGGCCACAGATCCCAAGTTAGAAGCTACTGTCCTAAAAAGTTGAGGTTTTGGCTTTGTTAGTGCTTCTTCCTCTTCTGTTAAAAGAATATCCCAAGGAATCTGGGTTAGCTGATAGTGTGTGCAGCTTTCATGTCAGAGTAAGAAACAACCACTGTTTTTTCCACTGCCACAATAAAGCTCAGTAATAAGCATTGAATGCCCTCAGACCCATTAATAGCTAGGGTTGTTTTTTAACAAAAACAAAAAAAAGTATTTTGTCATATGTGATGAAGAATACAAGGGAACTGGGTAAACTAATAAGCCCTTAGTACTTTTGCTCAGTACATTTATCCTTCTATCTTGTAAATACTTAGGCATATGAACAGTGGTATGCCTATGTGCAGTGTGACTCAATTTGCTGAAATCACATGTATAAATGTTTGTCAGATCAAGGCCTAAACTGTCAGTAAAGTGCTTAATTTGCATCATTTGAACTGAGGTGAGTAGTAGTGGCAGTACTTGGCAGATGAAATGTAAGGCTAGGCCCACACGGGAAAAGGTTTCCTTTTTTTTCCAAAATATTTGAAGCCATGAGCAATCTAGTATGTTCCAAATTGAAAACATTCATTTTTTACAGAATTTTTGTGAACCCTAAGAGTGAAAATTAATTTGGACAAGTTGAAAGAGAGACTCAACTCCATGACTAACATGGGAATTACTCTAATCCTCTCTTCAACGTAATCATGGAATTTTAACAAGGTTTTTCTGGAAGCCCTTGAGATCTCCTAGGTTGAACAGTAACTTATGTCCGTTATTTTCATACTACTTAAAACACACTCATAAAGGCAATCTGTGGCTGAGTTATGAGATAAACCCTTTGAGTACTAAATCACTTGCCTGAATCTGGGCCGGAAATTGCCACCATTTGCTGGCTTTGGCATCGCACACATGAAAAGGGTTGATGATCTCAAGCTAGCAGCAGTTCTAACTCTGAATCTCCAGCTATGCCTACTTAATGCTAGATTATTTTGGGGCAGGGTTGGGGGAGAGAAAAAAAAAAAAGAAAAAGCTGTTCTCTGGCCTTATACTACAGATGGATAGCATAAGCACTGAGGAGTCATCCACGTCTGGAAGCAACGCTCAAGTCTCTCCTCTGCTCTGCTTCCCCAAACACACACCTTTCAACCCATAGAGAGATGCGGTGTGGAGATTATACCTCGAAAGGTACAACCTATCCCTGCTCTCTTAGTTTCTCTTTACCACAGTACCCAGAACTAGGAAACTCCATGAGCCGGAGGAAACTCTTGGTTACGACTGTGTAAACGAGGGATGCCAACTGTTTGATAGAAACTTGTTCAAGGCTAAAAGATTCAGTTGGGGAGACCAAATTTTTCTGCCAGTGTTACTATTTCTGCTAAGTAAATGTACAGGCAGCAGCAGAACCATAAGAAGCATCAGCCACAGCTGAGAGCTGGTAACCTTCCAGATACGCTGCAGAGCCTTTTATTTTTTCAGGCCTTTAGGGATGGATGGGTTGAGGGATATGAGAGGCCAGGCTCATTTAGATGATAGGTAATTACTCTCATTGGACAGTTGCTTTATGGAGTTGTTTATATCGTGTGCTTTGCATTTTGTAGAACACTTGTAAGAGTGAATAAATGCTGAAATACAGTCATCCGGAAATGTTAGTATTACGTCTACCTACCAGAAAATACAAATAGAAATCTGTTACTCGGGGAAAGACACCGTTGCATAAGCAAATCCAAGCAAAGACGTTAAAATTGCTGAAGAGACCGAACACATGCTCCTCCGTCAAGTGCAAACCCGGGAAAGCCTTCCCTGTAACAGGATATAAACATCAGCTGTGCCCGTCTTGCTTACTTTCCCTCAGTCCTGGGCTAAATTTTAATGCAGAAACTCCCTACCAGACGTTGCTCCCCTCATTTATTGTTCTTCACAACTGTTGGCTTCGGTACAATTTCACGGGCTACAACTTTAAAAAGGGCGCAGCGGGGGCGGGGGCTGCTGTTTTTCTCGTTGGGGCTGCCGTTCCCCGGCTGAGTCTCCTTTGCCGTTTAACGCTTGCCGGTGGCTCCCGGCCTGCCCGCTCGCTGCCTGCGCAAGCGGCACCGGCTCGCGCGCATCTGCCCCGCTGCTTCTGGCGTTTTCTCCCTCTCCCTGACTTGGGTAAACAGCTCCATCGCAGCTCGCAAGCGACCGGTATTTTCAATTTCGAGGCTAATGAAATCGGCATCGTACAAGCATGTACTTACCCCGCCTTTCCCCGACAAAATACAAGAGCAAAGCCGCTGTTTCCTTTCAAAACGAGCAAGGAGTTTTGCGATATTTTCTAAAGCGCGGGGGTGGGGTGGGGCAGAAACTATTTTTCTTGCAAGTTCAAGTGTAAAATAAGACGCTTTAAAATAAATGCACCATTTTGAATGAACGCTTCACGAGACTGTCTAGGGGCCAATGCCTACAAATCCTCCCCTTATTATGTCCCAGGATGGGAGCTCTGATGCATGGACAGAAAACAACTTTGCTCGGTGACCTGTGGGCGAGAGAAAATCCTTGCCAGCTCTGCAAATGACCCAGCACTGATACTTGCTTCTGTAACTGTTCACTCAGCAACACTCCCCAGTTCGTTATGCGCGCTGACATTTTTGGACCCGCGGACTGCAGCCCCGGCCAAGCCTTTGAAAACATTTGCTGATAAAATTCAGCAGGTACTTTGGAGGGGACGGGGGGG
>VZSC01010435.1:17316-33748 GCA_013398225.1 Steatornis caripensis | reverse complement strand
GCTGACCAAGAGCTTATGGGTCAGGATTAAAAGGAAGTTAGGGACAGATGACATTATAGTTGGCAACTGCTACAGGATACCCGATCAGNGCACGGAGCTCCACCTAGCGATGGATGAGGAGCTGACCAAGAGCTTATGGGTCAGGATTAAAAGGAAGTTAGGGACAGATGACATTATAGTTGGCAACTGCTACAGGATACCCGATCAGGAAGACCAAGTGGATGAGGTCCTCTGTAGACAGATAGGAGCAGTCTCATATTCACAACACATGATCATCATGGGGGACTTCAACCACCTCAATTTCTCTTGGAGGGACAACACAACAGGGCATAACAAGGCAGTTCCTGGAATGCGTTGATGATAACTTCCTTGTCTAAGTGATAGAGGAGCCAAGGAGGAGAGTTGCTATGCTGGATCTTGTTCTCACCAACAAGGAGGGGCTTGTGGGAAATGTGAAGGGCAGCCTTGGCTGCAGTGCCGATGAACTGGTGCAATTTAAGATCCTTAGGGCAGCAAAGAGGGCACACAGCAAGCTCAGTACCCTGGACTTCAGGAGAGCAGATGACAGCCTTTTCAGGCACCTGCTTGCTACAGTTCCATGGGGCAAAGCCTTGGAGACAAGAGGGGCCCAAGAAAGCTAGGTAATATTCAAGGATCACCTCCTCCAAGCTCGGGAGTGATGCACCCCAAGTCAGGTAAAAACACCAGGAGTCCTGCATGGATGAGCAAGGAGCTCCGAGGCAAATTCAAATGCAAAAGAAGGAAGCCTACAGAGGGTGGAAGCAAGGACAGGTGGTCTGGGAGGAGTACAGAGAAATTGTCTGGGTAGCCAAGGATCAGGCCAGGAAAGCTAACGCCCTGATAGAACTCAATCTAGCCAGGAACACCATGGGCAGCAAGAAAAGCTTCTGTAGGTACATCAATGATAAAGGGAAGACTAAGGAAAATGTGGGCCCCCTCTGGAAGGAAACAGGAGACCTGATCACCCGGGATATGGAGAACACTGAGGTACTCAACTTTCTCAAGCCACACCACCGACGTCGCAGAAGGCAAAGGCAGAGACTGGGAGAATGAACTGCTCACTGTAGGAGAAGATCAGGTTGCAGACCATCTAAGGAACCTGAAGGTGTGCAAGTCTGTGGGACCTGATGAGAGGCATACGTCGGTCCTGAGGGAACTGGTGGGTTAAGTTGCTAAGCCACTATACGTAATTTCTGAGAAGTCATAGCACTCTAGTGAAGTTCCCACTGACTGGAAAAGGGGAAATGTGACTCCCCATTTTTAAAAAGGGAAAAAAAGGAAGACCCGGGCAACTACAGGCCATTCAGCCTCACCTCTGCCTGGCAAGATCGTGAAGCAGATCCTCCTGGAGACAATGCTAACGTACACGGAAAATAAGGAAGTGATTGGTGACAGCCAACACGGCTTCACTAAGGGCAGATTGTGCCTGACAAATTTGTGGCCCTCTACAACGAGGTTACAGTGTTGCTAGAGAAGTGAAGAGCAACTGCATCATCTACTGGGACTTATGCAAAGCATTTGACACTGTCCCACATGACATCCTTGTCTCTAAATTGGCGAGGCACAGATTTGAGGGACGGACCACTCACTGGATAAGGAATTGCCTGGATTGTCGCACTCAAAGTGTTGCCGTCAACAGCTTGATTTCCAAGGGGAGACCAGTCACGAGTGGTGTTCAGGGGTTGGTATTGGGAACGGCACCGTTTAACATCTTTGTTGGTGGCATGGACAGTGGGATTGAGTGCACTCTCACAAAGTTTCCCTACAACACCAAGCTGTTGACACGCTGGAGGGAAGGAATGCTATCCAGAGGGACCTTGAGAGGCTTGAGGTGGAACTGTGCGAACCGCATGAAGTTCAACAAGGCCAAGTACAACACCCTGCAGGTGGGTCGGGGCAATCCCAAGCACAGATACCGGTTGGGCAGAGAATGAATTGAGGGTATCCCTGAGGAGAAGGACTTGGGGATGTTGGTTGATGAGAAGCTCAACATGAGTTGGCAAGGTGCTCTCAGAGCCTAGAAGGCCTACTGTATCCTGGGCTGCACCAAAACAAGCGTGACCAGAGGGTCAAGGGAGGTGATTCTGTCCCTCTGCTCTGCTTTCCAGTAGACAGACCCCACTTGGACTCCTGCTCAGCTCTGGGGCCCCCAACATAAGAAAGACAAGGACCTGCTGGAGCAAGTTTAGGAGGGCCATGAAGATAACCCGGGGGCTGGATCAACTCTCCTACGAAGACAGATTGAGAGAGTTTGGGTTTGTTCAGTTTGGAGAAGAGAATGCTCTGGGAAGGCCTTATAGCACCCTTCCGGTACCTGAAGGGGTGTACAGGAGAGCTGGAGAGGGACTTTTTACAAGGGCATGTAGTGAAAGGACGAAGAGTGACAGTTTTAACCTGAAAGAGGGTAGATTTACATTATATATTCGGAATATATTCTTCACTATGAGGTTGATAAGTCACTTGAACAGATTGCTCAGAGAAGTTGTGGACATCACCTCCCTGGCAGTGTTCAAGGCCAGGTTGGATGGGACTTTAAACAACCTGGTCTAGTGGGAGGTGTCCCTGCTAATAGCAGGTGGTCTGGAACTGGATGATCCTTGAGGCCCCTTCCAACCAAAGTCATTCTATGATTCCATCGTTCTGTGAAGTAGAGGGAACTTCAAATCAGATTCAAATGAAAGTCTTGAGAGGAAGTATGCTTTAATGCATAATTTACAGAATAATTGCATTTTCTATGTGTTTTGTGAGATGTATATGTTCACAAGAACTCTAGTCTACTTTTGAGTGTGGATTAAAAATTGAGTGTAAGAAAATATTATTTTAAAGGCTACAGCAAAGTATAAAACTCTAAAGGAAAGTACTACATGACTTGGTTTGTCTATTGAATGCTAAAAAATTTGATAAAACCTAGTTATTCATATAATATCGATATGCTAAACAAGGATTTAAGTTATACTATCATGCATGCAAAAGAAGTTTAATCTGAGTTGTCTTTTGATAACTCTACAACAAAGTCAGTTAAGCAAGCTGCATGTGGAACAGACCGTTGAAATTACAGATTGAAGTTTGAAAAAGACAATTACATATAAAAGTCATCTATGAAAAATATCCTCCAGAAAAATCATGATAAAAGGTGAAAAGATTAATTAAGCTGATAAATAACATAGAAAATCTTTGTCCTGGTTTGACCAAATGCAATATTCCATCCCATACATATCATACTTGGCACAAAGCTGAAGGATCACAATGGTCACTCCCTCTCCTCTTATGGCTGGGGCCTGAGGGTACTGATGGGCTCTAAGGGCCCTAAGCAGCCTCACCTGGTGCTTCCACTCACATCCATGGCCTAGGAGCCTATTTCAGCCCAGCATGGGGCTGTTAGTCGGGGTTCTAGGGATGTTGCAGCATGCTGCTCTCTAGCTCTGACCAGCTCCTTGCTTGAGCATTGGAGGAGAAGCCTGCTCAATTCTTCTGCCTTTGATCCTGATCCATGCATTCTTGAATTTAGTTCCTGCCTGCTGCTGAGTATAGTCTGGGACTTTACTGGGGCATGCCCCACAGCATTTGCATGATGTATTCATCATCAGGGAGGGGGGAGCTTGATACTGGTTTTGTATATATTTGTATATATTTTATTAGTATTCTTCCTATTATCATAATATCTTATTATTGTAGTTAGATTCAAGCTGGTTTAACTTTTCCAACTCATAAGTCTCTTTCCCTTTTCTCTTTCCTCCTTTTGAGGAGGGAGGGGGTTAAGAAAGAGTATCTGTTTTCTGTATTAATAGCCAGCCCAGCTTTAAACCATGACAAACATTTACAAAATATACAATACCAAGTGTACGATATACTCTGCTATTTACAGAAATTCTTGAAGTTATTAATTATTTAACTTAACCAGTTTCTGTGTTTCTTAAGCTAAATGCTATTTGCTTATTTGTATGCAAATGTGAGTTTATAATTTTATTGGAGAAATAAGTATAATTGACTAACTGCGATAAAATTGTGAATATTTTGGTTTCTCAGATATGTTTTTCTGAATGTAGAAGATACAGGCACATTAGTGTATCTGGACATGGTTTTAGTCAACTGGATATAGATTGCCCTACTTGAGCAAGGTAATTGGACCAGATGCCCTTGGAGGTCCCTTTCAACCTCAGTGATTCTGTGATTCACATTTTTTGCTGTCTAATACATCCATTAGGATTTCTTAGAACTCCTTCTCCTAAAATTTCTCCATTGGAATTTTCTGCAAGAGGATGTCCACTTGGTATGAAAATTAAGTATTTCAAAATTTATTTTATTTTGCCTGAGAACAAATTTCAGAATATTTCTTTCCAACAAGAAGAAATTTTAATTCAAAATTATATCTCTAAGTAACACTAAGTCCCACTAGAATATAATGATTTTTTTAAAAAAAGGAAAGCCTCAGAAAAGTTGTGTATCCACAGACTGGTGGATTCAGAAGCAGGTGACAGGACTGTATAGCAGGCAACTCCATTTACTTTCCAGTACAGGTAGTCCTGTCTGAGACAGAGCCAACATATTGCATAGCTGCCCAGCTGCAGCACTGCTGTTAGCAGTAGGACTGGAGCGGCCCCTACAGGGAGGGCTATTTTATTTGTTGTGGGCAGGGCAACAGCTCAAGTCATAAAGCAGGTACAAGAGGGACTGATGTTTCTATTGTGTAATCTTTCCAGCCAAATATTCTGCTATAATCTCAACATGCACGCATATGCTGTCCTAATCTCCTGAACCTCTACACATACCGTGGATAAGCATACATGACACACACACGCCTCATTCAACCTCTGTAATTAAACACACAGTGTCAGTACAAAATTCTATTCTTCACCCCCCAACATATTTACCTGCACGCCACCCAGACCTACTCCTTACCTCACATCCCACCCCACTATTATCTTTCTTCTGATTCAGCGTTCTCAGTGCTTATCATCTACATACTTAAAGACACACACAAAGGTTTTTCTATATTAATTTCTCCCTATTTCTTGCAGGCATGATCGAGGAGGCATCAAGATCCATGTAACATTATTTTGAAGAGCTCAGGTCACAGGGGAAATGCTGTCTGCATGAAAGAGCACATTCCAAACAGCTGCTGAAAATGAGCTGGTGATGACAGGGAGGGAAGTAGGAAGAGGTGGGGTATGCCTTTAAGAGCTAAGGAGATGTTTTCCCCTAAACTTACCATCTCATGCACAGAGGGGTGGGGAAAAGCTGGGTGTTGCTGGTGGTCCCATCAGCCAGTTCAAACAACAGGAAGTCCCATATAGCCAGGCACAAGGGAGCACCAGCCACCGTAAGCACTGTGACTAGGTTGTGCAAACAGGGAGAACTGTCTGTTGGGAACAGTGTCAGCAGTTTACACAGCAGTTCACACAAGAGCATGTGGGAAGGGCTGTGCACTCTGCCAGTGATCAGACAGCAGCCTGTTCTGCTCACCCACAGGTTCAGGCTGCAGCATGGATAGTTACTCTAACTAACTGGTGGCTGTGCAAGCCTACCCAGAAGCTTGAGGTCTTCAGGAAATTGGAATTAGAAGGATGATATCTTTCAAAATAATTACGATTTTCTAAGTGGGCTTTTTTTCTAAGAACTCTAAGGAGACTGTGACCTGCTGCAAGAAAATGGTGTCCACCAATGCAACTGCAAGGTTGTGGCTGAAACTCAGATGGAAGTGCTGGAGGCAACCTATGTTGACCACTCCACCCATGCAGACCTCCCAAGGGCTGAAATAGCTGTCCATACCTTAAATTGCATGGAGTTTTTGGGGGATTTTTTATGGTAATCCTTGAGGTGAATTAAACACATATTTGTGCTTAAATATAAAAGAAAATTTGTTAGAACAATGCATTGGACAGAGTCCCACCTGAAGACACAGTTCTACACGAACTCTGCAAGGATGCATCATAAGCAGATTCCTCATATACACTTGCACTGGCACCAATCCCTTGAGCGGTTTCATGGGTCACCTTAGCCTGGCTGAGGCTCCATCCCCCAGCCCAGTTCTGCTGCCCGAAGGTGACCTCTGAGCTTGGGCACCTGAGCGCTCCCATTCTAGGATGGTCTACAAGACAAAGGCTGTTTCTTATCTCATCACCAAGGGAAACTTCACTCTCTTGCATGGAGTCATTCTGTCTCTGGTATTCCTGCTTCCAGTCAGTTTAACATCTTCTTGCAGTTGGGCCTCCTTGCCCTCCATGCCACATCATTTCTTAGTTACAAATTATCACTGCTGAGTATTTACAATTAGAATTTCCCCTTCATGCTACAGTATCTACAAGTCCCCCTAGCACTTGAAGGCAGCAATGGATGTCACAACTGCAAGCATGCCCAGCTGGAAGAACTTGGACAAGTATCTGTGTTACAGAAGGAGCTCAACAAGACATGTAGTGTCTGGGAATGTGAGCAGGAGATTAATGCATGGTATTGTGCACTGTCCCAAGTTGAGTAACAACTCTGCCTTAAGTCTGTTCAAGGGGAAGGTAAGCTTGAATTCAACTTTGAGCTGACTGGCACACGTACATCATGAGATGAAGGAGACTAGACCCTTTGCTCAGGGCAGAAGAAGAAAACGTTTCTCCATCTCTTGAAGTTCCCCTACATAACAGATCTAATGTTCTGGTGTTGCAGAACGAAGAGCATGTGAGTAATGGACAGGATCCAGGAGAAGTTGACTGTGCAAAGGTGTTCCAATCACCTATCCACATGAAAACCAGTGTCAACAGAAAGGCATGTTAAGCGTTAGTAATTGGAGATTCCTTACTGAGAGGCAGCAAAGTATCCATTTGCCATCCAGACAATTTCTTTAGAGAAGTTTGCTGCCTACCAACAGCAAATGTTTAATGACATCTTTGAGAGGTTGCTGTGCCTAGTGAACCCTCCAGACTGCCATCTGCTCCTCCTATTTCATGCAGAGCCTAATGATACTGTGACAGGGCAACTCAGAACCCTTAAAAGAGAGTACATGTCCCTCGGAGCAGTGTTAAAAGAGTCAGGAGCACAGGCAGTGTTCTCCTCTATCCTCCCAGTCAGAGGAATGGGTTCAGAAAGGAGGAGTCAAATTGAACAGGTGAATGCCTGGCTGCACATACTCAAGGTTTAGGCTTCTATGATCATGGATCTACCTTTTAGAAGTCAGGTCTGTTGGGAGCTGATGAGAGTCACCTGACCAAAAGGGACATCTTTGTCAACAGGATCTCCGGACTAGAGTTAGTGAGGTGAAGGGGATGGAGTTTTGAGCAACGAGGAGTCAGGAGGTGCTGATATATTAGGAACTAATATGGAAACACCTGTGAAATGACTCGAAGGAATTAGGATTTGTTCCTCCTAAAAGATGACATAGTAGATAGGCCAGCTGAAGTACCTGTATATTGATGAATGTAGCATGGGTAACAAACAGGACAAGCTGGAAACCACTGTGCAGATAGAAACCTATGATCTAACTGCTGTCACTGAAACTTGGTGGAATGAAACCCATAACTGGATCACTGCAATAGATGGCTATAAACAGATCAGAAGGGACAGGCAAGGAAGGAGACAGGGGGAAAGCATTGCCCTCTATATATTAAAAAATTGATTGATTGCACAGAGCTGTCTTTACAAAACAATGATGAACAGATGGAGAGCTTATGGCCAAGCCAACAAGGGAAATCTTGCAGCTATTGTTTACTGCAGGCTGCCCAACTACAGGAAACATCATACTCACAGGCTCTGCTCCTTCTCAGGGACTTCAATCCCTCTGACACCTGTTGACAAAGTAGCACAGCAACCTAGAAACAGTCCAGGAGACTCTTGAAGTGTGTTGAAGATACGTTCACAATTCAGGTGATAGCCCAACCAGAGGAGAACCATTACTGGACCTGTTGCTTACCAACACAGATGAACTGATTAGAGAGGTCAAGACTGGTGGCAGCCCGGGCTGCAGTGATCGTGCCCTTTTTTGCATAGGTTTTCACTCTTCCCACATCTACCAAGTCCCCAAAACTCAAGTTCTTTCCACCAAAAGAGAAGACCAGGTTCAAGACCACTTGAGGAAATTGAACACACAAGTCCACGGTACCCAACGAGATGCTTCCTAGGGTGATGAGGGAATTGGCTGATATAGTTGCTAAGCCACCCTCCATCATATTTGAAAAGTCATGGTGGTCAGGTGAAGTTCTTGGTGACTGGAAAAAAACCCCATTGCACCCATTTTTAAAAAGAGTAATAAGGAGGACCCTGGGAACTATCAACCAGTCAACCTCACCAATGTGCCTGGTAATATATGCAACAGACCCTCCTGGAAGTTTTATGAAAATGTATGAAAGATAGAGAGGTGATCAGAGACAATCAACATGGCTTCACTAAGGGCAAATCATGTCTGACTAATCTAGTGGCCTTCTATGATAGAGTGGTTGCGTCAGTGGACTAGGAAAGAGAGACTGACGTCACTTACCTGGAATTCTGTAAGGCCTGTGATATGGTTCCCCCCAACATTCTTACCTGTAAATTGGAAATATATGGGTTTTATGGATAGACTGTGAGACAGATAAGAAATAAGCTGTATGCCCACATCCAAGACTTACAGTCAATGGCTCAATGTCCCTGTGGAAACCAGTGACTAGTGGTGTCCCTCAAGAATCCATACTGGGACCAACACTATTCAGTGTCTTCATCAGTGACATAGGTAACAGGATTGAGTGCATCCTCAGAAAGTTTGCAGATGACAGCAAACCAAGTGGTGCAATTGACAGAAGTGATGCCATCCAGGGGATCTTGACAAGCTTGAGGAGCAGGTACATGCAAATCTTAGGAAATTCACAAGCCAAATGCAAGGTCCTGCATCTGGGTCAGGGCAACTCCCAATATCTATACAGACTAGAAGATGAATTGATTTGGAGGCAGCCTGTGGAAAAGGACTTGGAGACACTGGTAGATGAAAAATTGGATGTGAGCCAGAGATGTGTGCTTGCAGGACAGAAAACCAAACGCATCTGGGGTTGCATCAAAAGAAGCACGGCCAGCAGGGTGAGAGAAGTGATTCTCCCCCTCTGAGAGCCCATGTGGAGTACTATGTTCAGCTCTGGGTTCCTCAGTACAAGAAATACATGGACCTGTTAGAGCAGGTCGAGAGGATGCAAAAAAAAAAAATTATCAGAGGGCTGAAACACCTCTCCTATAAGGAAAGGCAGAGAGATGAGGTTTTTCAGCCTGAAGAAGAGAAAGCTCCAGGTAGACATTGTTGCAGCCTTTGAATATATAAAGGAGTCTTATAAGAAAGATGGAGAAAGAATTTTTACCAGCACCTGTAGTGGCAGGAGAAGAGGCAGTGGTTTTAAACTGAAAGAGAGTGGGTTTACATTGGACATTAGGAACAAAATTTTTATGATTGAGGTAGTTATACACTGGACCGGGTAAACCAGGGAAGTTATGGATGCCTGATCATTGGAAGTGTTCAAGTTCAGGTTGAACGGAGCTCTGAGTAACCTGATCTAGTGAAAGATGTCCCTGGGAGGTTGGACTAGATGACCTTTATAAATTCCTTCCAACCCAAACCATTCTGTCATTCCACAGTTCTATATTTGTATTTTACACCAAGACCTAAACTGTCATAGAAAGCTTGAAAATGCAGCTGTAAGTCAGCTGCTGAGCAATAAGATATTTCAAAACCATTTTTTTCTCCTCATCTTCCACTTTTCAAAACCTAGCCCTGTATTCTTACATCCTGAAATGTCCTTGAATTACATACGCCTGACATAAAATGTTTTAGTCAAAGGGAAGATTTTGCATTTTATGAAACTTTCAGAGGGAGGGGTCATTTCAGTTTTGTATTTCTTTAATATAGGAATTTCAGTTTGATTTATACTATTTTTTGGTGCATTCTCCTTCCCTAGCCTGTGTCCCTTTCTTTTTCAGTTTAGCAAATGAGCACAAAATTCAGTTCCTCATTGAGGTTTGTACTCTAATTGGCTGGAAATGGAAGTCAATGCTCTGGCCTGCAATGAACCCTGAGAGTCATTGCAGTATTTTTCCAAAGCAGTAGCCAGGTAAATGAGAGGAAAATTAGACACAAAATTTATAACTCAGTGTTTTAAAATATGTTTGTAATTTTGCAAAAAAATCAAAGCCCTGGAAAGATCTAAACATACAGAATTTCTAGTTCTGATCTTCAAAAAATACTTTGATTTTCTGCTAGCTTATTTGAGGTGCCATTTGCAGACTGTGCAAAGGCCATGTATGCAGGAACATAAAAGTTTTCTTATGCTTTACAGAAGCAAAAGTTATTTCTTCATCATAGCAGCATTTCTGAATCAGAATGACTTCTACTTTTTGCTGGCCGTCAGGCCAAATAAGTGTCTGACAAAATAATTTGGCCTTTCAAAGGAATCTAGAAGAAAGCCCTAGCATGTAGTTGGGCTAAAGTTGTTCACTTCATGATAAGTTTTACACTGAAAATAATTTTGAGAGGTGTCCTCACTCCATGCTATCTTTTTATTTCTAGCAATTTTTACACTGGTGTTTTCTGAAACAGATTTTTTCCATATTTTGTACAGAAAAAACATCTTCCATTTAGGGAAGGCAAGCCATTACTTCTTTTCCTGTTACTGAGAAGTCTTATTTCTAGCTCAAAAGAAAAGCAGTGAAAACCATGTTAATACCTTCCTCAGTTCATTGCTGCCTAGGTTCAAGCTACGTATTCTGGGTGTTGAAAATGCACAATGAGACATGACAGAGCAAGGATATTACCACTTGTATTCTTTACTGGAGTTTATTCTTAAAAATAATATGATTTACTCATGTAGTATTTCAAATTCCATTCTAGAAAGTATCATGGTATTAGTTAAAGCAAAATGTGGGTTTTTTTTTCAGGTAGCAAAGTACTGAAAGCTTGTGCAAAAGAACTGAAACTGTCATTATTGAGCTTCTATCCCATAAGACTACACTGAATATTCTATTATATTACTCAATTTCCCCTTGACCTGATTTTGTTCCCCTGATTATAACAGTCAGAGTGTTTCTCAGAATGCTTAATGTGGCTTTCATAATAAAACCAGTTAATCCTAAAACCTCCCTCTGTGCTCTTTAAAATATAAGCCAGTTTTAAATTGATTGACTAAAACAAAACCCCTCCTTATTCCTCAAGGGATTTATCAGATGAACCTAGGTCACAGTGTCAGCTCTTGCATGGGCTTCCAGGGACTTGGAATTGAAGATGATGAGAAGTGATGAATCTTGGTCATATGGAAACCCTGAGAGATACAAAATTTTATTAGGTGGCAGATGCAAAACACAATTAGCCTTCAACCCAGCCATTTTATTCCTAGTAAAGGGTCTATCTGAGTCAAGCTAATTGTCCCCACTTGTCTAAAAATCTATGAGAAGATCTATTGCTCATAGACATGCTGTTAATAACTTTTTTTTTTCCCACTTGCACCTCTGGCTCCTGTTAAGGTCACAAGTTAATACAATAACGTCTGGGTGAGATGAGTGATTTCTATAGAGAGCCAGGACAGAACTATCTTTATTTAAGTGATATTCATTTTGAATTGTTCCCGTTACGTACCTTTGAGGAGCAAGACATCTACAGTCACATTCAAGTAATGTGATTATCTGTTACTAAAAATCTTGTATCTATTGGCCTTTGTACAGCTAACACTGTATTTTCTTACTTCCTACATCTTTTATGCATTTTGAATATTCATAGTGATTTAAATTTACTTAATATTTCATAGCTGGAACAGCAGGTTTTTCAAATTTTTACTTCCACTCTAAGAGGTATTAATTCATTAAATTCATACTATTAAGCTATGTGTTTTATTTTTTGGTTGTAGAAAGATTTTTACATGGATGCAGCGATTTAAAAAAAAATTATTATTGTGCTAATATTCATATCTTTGTAAGAACGAGTATATGTTATAAATACCAGTGTTGCAAACTTATACTTGGATTCTTCTTCTGTTGCTGACTAACCTGTCAACAGAGCAGAAAACATCACACCATAAAAATACAATTTTATTCTGAGATAAAATTGTATTTGTGGAACCATCATTTTAATTTCAGTTTCTTCCCTGTCAAATGCAGTATTAACTTCTAGGTTTTACTATTCCAAAAAAATGAAATTTAAGAATTCACATTCACAGAACAATTACTAAATGAAAAATAAAATGGTAGCACTTTCTGAGGCTTTCATGAAGGTCATGTGACTAACATGAACCTGACTGCTTAGTATATTAAGGAGTCCCCACCAGAAACAGTCAAACATTCCTTAGGTAAACAGTCACACAGCCTTGTACCTTGTGAAGTCAATATATTTTAAAAATTGTTGTGAGATGCTACCAAACCCAGACACATGGATTACTTTTCTTATAACTTTATGTACGTTTCGTATTTTTTGTATCTACTACATTCATACACTTCCTGATTCTGAAACTTTTGTCATCTTGTATTAATATGAAAAGGATGATAATGAAGGTTTGTAGTTTCAATCCATTTACTTCAAGAAATATTAGATATGTCTTTAGTCTTGAAAAAGAACATTTTCAGTCACACAGCTGAGGCATCGCGGGGATTGCTCAGAGGAGGTGAGACAGCCCACACTGCTGGAGTGCTGTGGTGGACAGGCACAAGTCCTTCAGGAGGCAACAACAGGGCAAGGAGTTGGGGGTTGTTTTCTGTGCAAAGGAGCAGTCAGATGTATGAGACTCATGGTGGGTGGGGGAGAGCTGGTGGGCCAGGATAGGAGAAAGACTGATAAAGCTGAGCACATAGTGGGAGTGAATTACAGACCAGCCAGTCTGGCTGAAGAAGTGGGTGAAGCCTTCTTTAAACAAGTCAAGGAGGTGTCTGTGTCACATAACCATGACACCTCCCAGAAGGACAGTTTGGCAGAACAAGCAATCAAGATTTCTGGAGACAGTTAGGGGTAACTTACTGATACAGGTACTGGATGCACCAAGCAGAGATGATGCATAGCTGGATCTGCCGTTCACTAACAAGGATGTACTGGTTGGGCATGTGGTAATCAATGGCAACCTTGCCTACAGTGACTGTGAAATAATAATTTTCAAGATTCTTAGAGGAGTGAGGAAGGAGAAAAGAAGACCACAGATCCTGGGCTTCAGAAGAACTGATTTTGGCTTATTCAGAAACAGGTAGATGGTATTCCATGAGAGGCAGCTCTGAATAGCAAAGTAGCTCAGGAAAGCCAGTAAGTCTTTAATGACAAACTACCAGAACTGTTCATCTCAATACTCCGAAAATCAAAGGTGTCTTGGCTAAGTGGGAAATTCACAGCACAGCTACAATGCAAAAAGACAGCATAAAGGGGTGAAACAGGGACAGGCTAGAAAGGACTAGTTTTAAACCATTGCCCTTGTATGCACAGATGGTTTCAGGAAAGCCATACTTGGCTGGAGTTGGAGAAACATCAAGGGCAACAAGAACTTCTACTGCTATGTTAATAGTTAAAGGCTAAACAAGTAAAAAATGTGAATGCTACTGAATGAGGCAGGTGATTTAGTGGCAGTGGACAGACAACACTGAGATACTCACTGCTGCCTTTGCCCCAGTCCTCACTGACAAGGTGCGACAGGCCTTGCAGGTTATTTACAGGGCTCAAGGAGGAGAGGAGCTACCCGACAGGAATTAGGGTTGAGTCAAGGACTGCTTGCAAGGTATCAACCCACACAAGTCTCTGGGACTTGATGGGCAGCACCTAAAGGTGCTGAAGGATCAGGCTGATGTCCCTTCAAGGTCATTCTCCATCATCTTTGAGATGTCATGGAGACTGAAGAAGGTCTCTAACAACTGGAGAAATGCAAATTTTGTGCCCATCTTCAAAACATGGCAAAAATAATACCTGGGGAAATATGAGTCAGTTGCCCTCACTTCCGTCTCTGGAAAAGTCAAGGACACAGTTCTCTTTTAGCACATTTTGGAGCAGGTGAAGGAGAAGAAGATTGGGGATAGCCAGCACACATTTTCTAACAGTAAAATAGATCTGATCAACCTGACTGCCTTCTATGATAAAATGATCAGATTTGTGGATGAGGGGAGAATAGTGGATTTCATTTACCTACCATTATTTGTTCACTCATTCTTTTTCTCTGCTATCCATTATCCATATAGATGACAAACACCCAGTGGCAGATCTTTTCTAGTTGTCTGCATTTGTATCTTACTGAGCATAAAAGAGTTTCAGTACATTTCAGATCTGTCTTGTTTCCAAGAGTAAAGGCTATCTGCAGAGTGGGTAGATCCCTAGAGGCTTATGTCACCTTGAGGCTCAGAGATATCTTTTTGTGTATTTGTATATAGCCTGCGTATACATGATCCTCCTTGACAACATTTCAACTAGAAGGAAATTTGGCCACAACAGGTGTGGATGGATCTGCAAAGCACTCAGCAAAGATCCCCCTCATCTTCAGGTCAGAGATGAGGGTCTAATGTCTGGGCATTCCTAACTCATGATCAAAAGCCTCACTGGTGTGCTCACCAGTATGGTCATGGTCTTTTGGATGTCACTGACATAAAGCAACAAATCAATCTCTGATGAAGGTCTTTTAAAGAAAGAGACAAAAATATCACTGTACGTGCATTTTTTACTATCCTGTATTTTCTTCTCAAAAAGACACAAAATTATTCACATCAATTTTAACAGTTTTCTGTGGGATATCCTCGTAAAATGAGCAGGGCCTATGAAGCTTTATGAAGCAGAACCCCAAGCAGGTCTCCCTTAAGCCACCATGTCAGGTTTGTTTCTGCAAATGAGTAGTTTCATATTCAGAAGCAAAATCTATCTGACTGCACATCAGTTACAGTGAATAATTGTACTACAGGATTTCTTTTTTTTATATTGTAAATTTCCCCCTTGGTATCAAAACTATAAAAACAGTTAATCTACCTGAATTTCACTTGAATGTTCAAGGAGGCACTCAACTCTACCTTCAGTGGCTTATAATAAACTATGTTATTTATCTCCATTTCATACTTAAATTAAATCACAAATGACTTGATGGCTTTGTTCAAAGTTTGTCTAAACTCCCTTCTGTTCATTAGCTTTGTCATTATATATTTAAGACCATAAAGAAAGAGCATGAAGAATCAGGTCTTGTTCACATGCTAGAAAAAGGCCAAATTGTGTCACTTGACAGCCATGTTCTATCCCAGTGAGAAACAGCAAAGAGATTATATTTTTACTTTACAGTACTAGGTTTGCAGCTTGGGATTTATTTCATATTCAACAAAAAGAAAACTTCACAAAACACTCCTGTCCAGCTGACCAAGCGTCCATCAAATTACAGAAAAACGTTAATGACCATCTGCTCTTTCAGATATTTCCTTTTGCTGCTATTCACATTTTTTATGCAAAAGCCGACTTGCAAGTTCTAAGTTTCTAAAAGCTTTAGCTCAGGGTCTGCAAGTCTTTGTTTTCAGGGTTCAGGCAAGGTATAAAGTTATGTAGTTGACTGTGATCTTGGATAATTTTTTTTTTCCGTATAGGAATAAACCTCATTAGAAGACTTATTTGTAGTTTTATTTTCCACTTCAATAATTGAGGAAGACAAGAGAAAAAAAAATGAGTATACTGCATGTTTAGTTAGAGTCTCATATAATTATAATAATGATGGTTATTTTATAAAAACACAGTTCTGAAAATAATTAGCCTAATTTTCTCATAGCAGAAAATGTGGTAAAACTTTTTGAGGTTGGAACAATTGAGTTGTAACAATGTTTGTGAAGTTATTTGGGTTTGATTTTTTTGTTAAATATGGCTGCTATATTCACATACTCTACAACTTTAAATGCATTGCAACTCTGTAATTTAATCTACGCAGATTAAGATAAACAATGTCACTGCTGTGTGAATTTAGATATCTATTTAAAATACTCAATATTAGGATTTCCTAATTTCCACAGATCAGTTACTGTGCAATACATGGCTCAGGTAAATAAAACAAATATAAGAAAGTCAAACAAAACCTAAAATGTTAATTGAGCTCCAGTAGGCACTGTTTAAGATTAAGAAGCCACAGAGAGACTCAAACATTTGTATACATTGGATCAAGACACAGGAGCGTTGTGGACTGACATGTCAGTGATGCATGTAATTACTATAGGGAAGAGACTTGCTAGATTTTAATGTAAGGTAATTAGAGAAATGGTTTGTTGGAAGCACAAAGAGATTGCATTAGATAATTTCTATTAGATGTCATACTTCTAGCTGAGTCAAATCCCATGTACTCACTAACCCCCAGAAAATATCATTTAAAGTGACAAACACAAGGTATTAGGGATATCTTTTTGATATATCTTTTGAAAAATAACTTAGGAATAAGATGTCATTTATTTCAGTTGTATACCAGTGCACTTCACCATACAATTTTCCCCTTAAAACCAGAACTCTAGG
>VZSC01010434.1:0-36968 GCA_013398225.1 Steatornis caripensis | reverse complement strand
GGGGGGGGGGGGGGGGGGGTAGCAGCTACCTGGAACTTGGTCTATAGGCCGAACTTGCTGAGATACCCAAAGCGTGTCTCGCAGGCAGGACGGGAATAACAAAGTCCCTTCTTGTGGCCAGCACTGCTGGATTATTTCTGTGGCGTGAGTCCTCGCTGAGGGTGATGCTTAAACTGCAGCTGCAAACTCCCTCTGGCCTTGAATCCAAAATTATCCACCTGCAAACAGTGGCTCACAACTGAAAGCCTCAGCCTGCGGCAACCGGAATGAGGACGGGGCAGAGGCACCGTGGGACGCTCGACCCACCAGCTCGCAGGAACGGCAGCCAGCTGCATTGGGCAAAGCTAACCGTGGGTCAGCGATAACTGCCCTCGGGCTCACCCGCGCGACGCTTTAATGACGTACCGGTGCTAATTGCTGTTGCACAGGCGAAAACAAATAAAATACGGGAGTTTTGGTCCTGCTGCGAGCTTTTTAAATTTTTTTTGGTCATTGCAGAAAAATATGTTGCAAGAGCTCTTTTTTTTTTCTGTTTTAAATACAGAGCCGCGTGTTACAGTAAGGCTTTGTCTTGANACACCGACAAGGCACAGCCCGCACCCCGGTGCGGCACGCTCCCTCGCTGCGGAGGGGCCAGCGCAACACCTCCTCTCCCCCGCGCCGAGACGGGTTGAAGTAATTTACAGTCTCCCAAGGATTTTAATTGGCCTCCACAGGCTCAGTAATTATCACAACAGTCTCATTTTACTGTGCAGGGCCTTGGGAGCCTCCTTTCACCCAGCCTGGCGCAGCCTTGGGAGGTGAATGGGTCATCTCCGTCCAAGAGGTGCTTCGGCACTCGGGGTGCCGCTGCCTCGGAGCGGTTGCCTTTTTGCCTGAGCAGCGGTGCAGGTGGGGGGACTAGAGCCGACGGGGGCACTTTCAGGGCTTTATTTTCCTTATTGTGCCACAGAGCCTCTGCTGGCGCTTCTGGAAGGCAGACCAGGGATAACACAGCCCTCCCCATTTGCGCTGGGAGTAGGGTGCTTTCATAAATGTGGTATAAGCGCAGCAAAAGGTTGTTCCCATTCCCTTTCTCCAGCCCTGTCTCCTTCCCTGAAGCATCTCCAGCCCAGCCATCCTCTGGGGCTGCGGGCTCAGTGAGGGGGCTCAGACCCAGCTCAGACCCTCCTGCACCAGGAGCAGCCTCTGTGTTAATCCCTTCACCTGTGTCCCGGTGCTCCCAGGTGCCCATCACTAGTTGTGCTGGGTTAAAACCCTGGCAGGCACAGGAAGCTCTGGTTTGAGACCCAGCAAGTCTTTGCTGTGATGTGTAGCTGTTCTGCTTCTCCTCATCTCATCTAGGTTTGCTCCTGAGTGTGTGCAGGCTGTGGTTCCGGTCCCCTGCGAGGAGGACTCTTACAGCAGTGACAAAATCCTCCAGTGATGCAGAGCGGTGAGTGAGGTTGCTGCCGTGGGGGTCATGGGCAGGTGTGTTTCCTGGGGCAGAGCTGTGGCTCTTATTGCTTAAAACCCTTCAAACAAAACACAAACCCCAAGCAAACGAATGAACAAAAAAACCCAATGTGTAGCCGATGCTGTTGCAGTTATAGGGGTGGCATCGTGATGTTTGATGGGGAAGTGTTTTTCTCCCTGGCAGCTATAGGGGACTGAGCTTTGTGCGCACTCAGCTGCCTGTGCGAGGCTGCAGTGTGCGACTGCAGGGCCCAAAGTCCAGCCAAGAGGTGCTGAGAGGAGAGGAAGTGACTTGCGGCACCTGGTTTCTCTTGCATTTGGCCAAAAGGAACCTCTCTGTCTGGGAGGAACTAGTTGGAGGGAGGACAACAAGCTCATACGATTTTGGAGGAGAGCCCGTGCAGCCTGCCTGTGCCTGGGCACTGCAGGGTTTGCCTATGCTCCTATGCCGGTTGGGTTTAATCCTGTCTCGGTTGGGGATCTCTGCTGGGTTGTGTTGTGGTGCGGGGCTTGGATCCTGGCGGGATGCATGAAGTTCAAACTAAGCATCCCTCCTGCATGCAAGCTGGCATATCAGCCTGGACCCCCGTCTCAAGGGTGTGCGTGGGGATCTGCCCTGGTTTAAGCCCTTTCTCAGTCTGACACTGAGCAGAAAGTGTTTTTCCGCTCCGCGCCGCAGTGCTGGCACGAGCGGTGCCCGGCAGCCCTGGCCCTCAGCTGCCCTCTGTGCTTGGCCAGCACAGCACTCTGCGCAGCCGTCTGCCACCTTGGCTGCCGACCAGCCTGCCCGAGAGGTGCCCCGTGCCGCAGAGATCTCTGCCTGCGTCCCTTCCCTCGCACTGCGGCAGAGGGGCAGTGCTGGCTGAGCCTGGCATGGCCCGCAGCGTGAGCTGTGCCGTGGGTATGCCCTCCACGCGTGCAAACGCGGTGAGGCTCGTATCGAGTGTGTTACCATTGAGCAGAAAGCAAATAAGGGCTGCTGGTCTTTGGCAGGGAGTTCTGTGCTCTGAAGTGTGTTGGATGTGGGCGTTAAACTTTATGGTGTTCAATGCCACATGTCTCATTTAAAGAGTGTGACTAAATGTCCTTCTTCCTCCTGCTCATGAGGACACAGGAGCTTAATTTTATCGCCTTGCTAGTCACCAAAGTCAAGGCTGGACCATTTCTTGGAAAAAGCGTGTGCATGCATGGGCTCCTTCACCCAGGACTGTCTGAAATTCTCCTGCCCTACAAAAAGGGGAAGGAAAAAACCGTAACGCACTCCCTGCTTTGAGCAGATCCTTTTACTGAGGTGCCACTGCGTCCTGGCAGTGAGAGCCATGGCCTTAGCCCATCACACAGAGCATCAGGGATGCTCTCTTTGGGATGCTCCATCCTTGCTGCTGTGGGCACGGGGCTCCCCAAGTCACCCTGCCATCGCTTTACCATGGTGGTTCATGTGCTGAACCCCGGCTCTGTTGGGGCAAACCAGACCACAGCCGTGTACCGAGTCCCTGTTCCCCTTTCCCATTGCAGTGCGTGTCCGTGCTGGGCAGTGCCTGGGAGGGCGGTCCCGCTGCAATTTAGGGCCGTGGGGCTCAGAGTGGTGATGTGCAGCCGGCGTGGAACCAGGGCTCCCTGCGCTCAGTGGCTCCCTGGGAGCGCTCGTTTTCTGGAGCAAGAGAAACAATTCCTAAAAAGGAGCAGTCAGATGGAAAATTGATACCAAATGGTGATATCAGTCCCTTGAGGAGTAAGGTTTGATCTCTCAACCCATGGTTCCTGGGGGTCAGGACACAGGCACATAATGCTATTTTAGAGATTTTTATTTTTTTTTAAGTTTATTATTTTCCCCTTTTGTAAGTTCATGATTTTCCCAGACGCGAGCTGGCTTCAGATGTGATGCTGATGGCACAGGCCGCTGCTTTGGATGCGTGCAGCATCTGCAGGATGAGGAGGGTCCGCGGAGCTGTGCCTGGCCCTGCTCCTGCTCCGGCTGCAGGGCCAGGGGCCATCCGCAGCAGCTGACGCTGGTCCAGGGGGGTTTGCCAGCCCCACGTGGTCGTTGTTTGTAGGTAGAGGCAATCCTCGGCGGGCAGTACCCACGCTGGGGGCTGCCAGCCTTGTTCCCAGACCAGTGATCCTTCCCGTCTCTGCTCTCTGCCCTTGCGACTGCAGCTGCTGCTGCTGAGCACCATTTTCGGGGGTACCCGGATGATTTTCTGGGCTTAATAATATTGCTTGTGGCTGCACTGCTCTGTTAAAAATGCCACCTCCAAACATGACCCAGCTGCTTTCTGTCTTTCCCATCTGAAAACTGGTTTCTGGACCCGTTCTTGTAGGAAATTGCCTGCTAAGCCACTGGTGCCGCAGACAGGAGGCTTTGCCGTGTGCTGCAAACGATGAGGTCGTGGGTCACGGTGTCCTGCTGCACGTGGTGCTGAGCACGAGGCATTGCACGGGCCTGGCAGCCGTAGGGTGGACAGAGCTGAGCTTTGCAACTGAGCTTCCAGGGAAGGAATTTCCAGCAACTGCAGATTCCATCCCCAAAGACAGCATTTCAAGGAATTACCCTCTCCCTCCTCGCTGCAGACTTCCTCTGCTTTTCCAAGTAAGTCTCTGGCTTGAGGCCATGTATGTAGAAACCGGAGCGGAACAGATCCATGGGAACATTGGGGGCTGGAGGTCGGAGCTGGCCAGGTTCACAGTGCATGGCTCTTATCTTCTGTATGAAGTGCCTCCAATTAGGATGCTGAGCCTCTCCCTCTTAGCTATTCTCCCTTGTGAGCACCACATTTCCAGTGCTCTGGATGCCACGAGGAGCAGTGAAAACAGCTTCAGTGCCAACAAAAATAAATGGTGATTAGGATTTTTTTTTTGAGCACTATTTTAGGAAATAGCAGTTCCTGGTGTTGGTAACACAGTCCCCTCACTTGTGGGACCCAGTGCTGCTCTGGGTCTGGATGTGCTGAGCATCCTGGAGGGGTGTAGGGGAGATCCCCCATGGGATCCGTCTCTCCTGCATCCCTGATAACCAGCTAGCTCGATGACCCCACGGGGAGGCAGAGACCAAGGGGCAGTCCCTGCCTGCCTGCGGAGAGCTGCCAAAAGCCCCATGTTTGCTCTTCCCCCTTCTCTAGAAGATGCTGTGTGCACAGCACTGATTTCCATGCCCCAGTGGCGATAGCTGGGGGGCTCTGGCCAGGCCCATCTCCCCCACGGCCAGGGCTGAAGGCAGGGATCACATTTCCCCCTCCTCGCTTGAACAGCCTTTGGTGCCCCGGCGGGTGCATCCCCAGAGACATACCTTGCGGATTTTCTTTGCCTCATAAATATTCCCCTGCCCTCCCCAGTGCCCCTAGCAAATAAATTATCTGAAGCTACATTTCCCCATTTCAAAGCCTCGTGAAAGAAACCAGAGGGTTTAAGCAGCCCTGGCTGGCTGGAGTAGTTCACATACCATCCACCCATTTGCATTTGATCTACTTCATTCTGTGTTAAGTAATGGTTGAAAGCCGCAGTGGGTTGCAGGCCCTCTGCATGCCTGTAAATCACTGGGGCATGTCACACGCTGTAAATGAGCGCGTACGGAAGCGTGTCCCACCCCTTAATCTGATCTGAAATGTCCCTCTGCCCCAGAAAGAAACCGTCCTTGTTAAATGGAGCTCGCAGGGCTCGGATCGTTGCAGGCGGTGGGGTGGGAGCGTGCCTGGCCCAGGAGGTGTGTTTCCATGCGGGACGTGAGCAGAGGGCTCACCTTGAGGGGCAGCTCGCTAGGGCTACAGTTTGGGGATGGTTTTGGTGTCCTCCAGGTGCCTGCATGTGCCTTGGTCTGGGTGCTCCTGGCTCACCCCTGCCCGTGTTCTCCAGAACCTCCCTCAGTGACCCATCAGCTGGGACTGCCCCGAGGCTAAATACAGTCACGGCCACGTGCATCTTGTACCCCTCCAGCCCTACTCNGGTGTCCTCCAGGTGCCTGCATGTGCCTTGGTCTGGGTGCTCCTGGCTCACCCCTGCCCGTGTTCTCCAGAACCTCCCTCAGTGACCCATCAGCTGGGACTGCCCCGCGGCTAAGTACAGTCACGGCCACGTGCATCTTGTGCCCCTCCAGCCCTACTGTGTTTACTTTCCATCACTGGAAGTGATGGACAGAGAGGGAGCCCTGCCCCGTGCAGCAGCCCTGCCCAGCCCCCCAGCCCCCGCTGCGCAATAGGGTTTGGAGTCATTGAGCTTGTGCAACTCCACAAGTCCCGCGTGCCGCCCGGCTACGGGCTCTCTCCCTTGTAATAAATCAAAGATTATTCCCCTCTTCCCTATCGCCGCCCCTCAAAGGCCGCTATTGCTCAGCTGTGCCCTGACTTTAATTACGAAATAAGAGCAGCCGGAGCAGGCACTAGGTGTCGTTAATTGGCTTTCCAGGAAAGGTTTGAGCAGAGAAAGTTTAACGCACCAGCGATCGATTTGCTTGGTGCCTCACATGCATTAGCTTGGCCTGACACAAGCCCTTCGCCAGGTCCTAAATTCAGTCTACGGGGTGGTGGTCACCCAAGAGCCGTGGCCAGCCTCGAGGGCCCAAGGTACTTTTCCCCAGCTAATTGAAGCCTCGCAGGCTCAGAGCTCCCCTGCGTGCAGCGGGATGGATTTTAGCTGCTGAGAATGAATTCCAATGGGGGATGCTGAAATAAAGCAGATGGGATGATTCTGGAGGTCAGAGGGAGGGAGAGGATGCCCTGCCAGGCATCATGTGATGAAAATATACTTACTGCTCCAGCAGCTGTCGAAAGCCCGAACAGATGAGGCAAGGTGCCCAAGGAGTGTGCAGGGATCTCATTTACCTGGTAATTAATGGAAATCGTGAAACAAATCGACACATGCTCCCTATGGAGAGCTTCCCGCTCTGGTTTCACGCTGCTGATGGAGAACTGGGTATGGCTCGGATGCCAGAGCAGGAAGAGCTGCCATGAAGCTGAGACAGGACTTGGTCCCCACCGCCCTGTCACTGAGGGAGCTCCTGGTTATTTGAGGGATGTCCTTACTTGCCAGCGTGCTCCCCTGTAGCATGTGGCTTTGGGATGCCTGACCCTGTCTGCGTGGTTGGGGCGCTGCTAATTGCTCTGCCCCCGCTGCACACGGGCACTTGCAATGCTGTCTGTCACCGGCAAAGATGCCTCGGCTTAAGGCTGAGGAGTAGGAATGAAGATGTTATGATGAGCCCCGTCATCTCCCTCTGATCCCGCTCGGCTGAACATGTCACAGCTGATTTTACCGGTCCAGCCCTCCCACCACGCTGCATGGGCCCAGCGCCCCATGCACCAGCCCCGCTGGGAGAGACATGCTGACGGGAGCCTGAGCTGGTGGCCAGACATGCTCTTTGGTTTTCTGCTCTAGAGAAAGCTCATCCCAGTACAAAACGCTGTGCCATTTTTTCTTGCAAGTTAATTAAGTTGGCTCAATTTAAATCCTAAAAACGCTGTTCTCTGATATTTTCCTCCTTCCAGGGCAGCGATGTGCTGCTCTGCAGTGCTCTCAGATGGGAGCAGGCACGTTTTCTCCGNGCCTCGGCTTAAGGCTGAGGAGTAGGAATGAAGATGTTATGATGAGCCCCGTCATCTCCCTCTGATCCCGCTCGGCTGAACATGTCACAGCTGATTTTACCGGTCCAGCCCTCCCACCACGCTGCATGGGCCCAGCGCCCCATGCACCAGCCCCGCTGGGAGAGACATGCTGACGGGAGCCTGAGCTGGTGGCCAGACATGCTCTTTGGTTTTCTGCTCTAGAGAAAGCTCATCCCAGTACAAAACGCTGTGCCATTTTTTCTTGCAAGTTAATTAAGTTGGCTCAATTTAAATCCTAAAAACGCTGTTCTCTGATATTTTCCTCCTTCCAGGGCAGTGATGTGCTGCTCTGCAGTGCTCTCGGATGGGAGCAGGCACATTTTCTCCANGCGCCCCATGCACCAGCCCCGCCGGGAGAGACATGCTGACGGGAGCCTGAGCTGGTGGCCAGACATGCCCTTTGGTTTTCTGCTCTAGAGAAAGCTCATCCCAGTACAAAACGCTGTGCCATTTTTTCTTGCAAGTTAATTAAGTTGGCTCAATTTAAATCCTAAAAACGCTGTTCTCTGATATTTTCCTCCTTCCAGGGCAGCGATGTGCTGCTCTGCAGTGCTCTCAGATGGGAGCAGGCACGTTTTCTCCGATTCAGGGATTTAAGGATGAGAGAGTGCTTTGGTTCCCCGTCTTCTTGCTTATTCACTGCGTGCAAAGCGGTTTTGCAAAACTAAATCTTGCAAACAATTAATGCCAATCAGACTTGCTGACAGCCCAGCCCTGGCTGCTCAGAGCACAGGCTGAGCTGCGCACGGCAGCATCCGGCTCTGCCTGCTGCTGGGTGCTTCCAGGGAGGTGAACTAACCCCAAAATGGCAAAGGTGAGTGTGTAACTTACCTCCTCGGTCTCCTGCCAGTAGTTAGCAACTGGCTTAATCCCTGAAGCATAAGGTTTACGATCCCTTCCAAAAACTTTATCTGAATGTTAACTATAGTCTGAGGTACAGTAAATGCCAAATCCCTTTTGAATCTTGTTAAAAATCTCGTTTAAAAATATGCAAGTGACCTTTCTGTCTTTCTGAAAATCTTCCCGCTTCTGGAGATTAAAAAAAAATAAACAAAACCAAACAACCAAACCACTTGCTACTGTGTAAAAATATATAGTCCTTGAGCTTGCATGAAGTGGTGCAGCTCCTCTGGCTGCGGTGGAGGTGGGTCAGGTAAGCATCCTGCCCGTGCGCGACGGGCCCCTTGCAGGCTGGACTTGAGCAGATCATTGAACCACTGCAGTAAAATCTCTCCCCGATAGCCTGACAGCAGAAACTGCAGAAACTCTGCCTGAGGGATTGGTGGGCTCTCGCTCTCTTTGATATCACTCACATTATAATTAAGAGATAATGTCAATAGAATAAAACATTGTCGCAGGATAATGGTCTCCTGCTGCTACAGGAGTGTCAAGGCGAAGTCAAATCATTTATCAAAAATGAATGTTGAGGCAAGTCTGGGACGTTTTGTTTTCGCAGCAAGAGGCATTAATCCTGGCACAACAATATTCCAGCGCTTTTATTTCTCCTGCGCCCGGTGATTGATGCCAATGCATCATCGTGCCTGCGAGCCGCGGGTGCGGCTGAGCGATGGCCTCTCGTTGCAGCGTTATTGACCAGGTGAATTTTGACTTTTGAAATACATAATAGTAAATTGAGGAGCGCTGGATCATGCGAGTGTGTGCCAGTAAGTGTGATTTTTATTTCTAAAGGTGAATAATGCTGCGTGCGTGCTGGCTCTGGCTGGCCAGGGTGCATTTTGGGGCTGTGCCTGTCTTGCTGCTGCAGCTGCTGGAGGGTTGCTCCTTCATTAACCATCCAGGGCTAATCTCAGAGCCTGCTCCATCCCCAGCCCGATTTCACACTGCTTGGGAGGATTTTTGGGGCGCCCCTCTGAACTGGCGGTGCCCCTCTGGCTGGGCTTGTGCAAGGTCTTGGCGCAGGGCTGAGCAGCTTGTTGGCTTTATGTGGTTTTTTTTTTTTAAAGTACTGCTGAGTGTAAATACAGCCCAGCCAAGGTGAGCACCCGTGGTTCCAGGTGCTTCGGCAGAGGCTGGGGCAGCCCGGCTCCATCCCTGACACCATGAAGGGCAGGGGGGGCTTGGGAAACTGCTGCTGTCTGACACGACATCGACTGCAATCGCTGCTGCCTCCGGGGCTGGGGAGGGGAGCAGCCTCTGCAGTCCAGCCTCGGTTTGCATTAGGGGAAGTTGCAAGGTCAACACCTGAAATTAAAGATGTGTAAGCACCAATTAGACTTGAAACAAAGTCCCAGGAGAGTGTACAAAAGCCCTTCCAGAATTAATTTTTTCTTCCCTCCTGGATTTGCTGGTGGAGAGAATTACACATCTAGCAAACATGTGGGCTGCAGAGGAACACAAGTGCTTTGTACCGTCTCCAAATGGCAAATCTGTTTTTCTGAAGCAGCCAACAGTACCTCGTGCATAGAAGCTGCCTGTTGGCACAAGCACGTTTGGTTCTCACGAGCCCCTGGCCCCTCCGGGGCACGGTTGCCTGTGCCAATATGCTCTCCACAGCTCCGTGCCTTTTGCAGGAGGTGGGGGGACTGGGTGGGAGCATAATTAACTGGTGGTCTTGGAAGAACTAAGTGGAGCTGACTTCATTACGTAGAGTAACTCTTAAATTGTCCCCTAGCATTGCGCTAGTCTCAAGGACCCGAACGGGATCGAAGCCCCGTGGTGGCAGGCAGTCTGGACGAGCGACCTGCTCGGTTAACTTGTCCTCTCCTCTCCCCGGGCCGTTAATCCTCTGTTGCGGTACATTGAATCGAGATGCCGTCAGCAGCTTGGACAGAAGACAAGGATTGGGATGCATGTGGACTTTTGGGCGCAGGCTCTGTCTTTTGAAGCTCTGGGTGGTCCTGGTCTCCTTGCAGAGCGAGGGGAGCTGCTCCCTTCCCAATAACTCCGGGCTGTGTGTCTGATCACCTGAGCTGAGTTAGGCAGCGAGGCTGCCTGCCTGGAGGGTCCGCAGAGCTGACTGTGCGGGCAGCGAACAGCAGGCGGGAGGAGAAATGCCCTTGACGTTTGAGCAGCAGCAGAGATCTGCAGAAGTAGCCTGGGTCAGGCAGTGGCTGTGCCAGTCGGTGCTGCTAGTCTGAAACGGCCTGCAAACGGCTTTCGCGTGCTCTCTGTCCCCAGTGTAATGAGATGTGAATTCTCAGTTATTTCTGTAACCTTCCTCTATAGACGACTGCCCTTGTTTGTGGTGCTGCGTTGTCTGATGCCCAGCGCGGGTGGGTGCATCCCGCCGGGTGCATGGCGAGGGCAGCTCAGCTGGGGCAGTGGCATGTTTTGGACTGTGTTTTTCTCTTTTCTCTTGCTCGCCGGCTCGAGGAAGGGGCAGGGGCTGTGGAAAGCACACTGTGTTTCAAGGAGGCTTTGACTCTCCGCCATGGCACGGTTTGGGGCGCGCCGGGGCTGTGCAGCCCAGCAGCTCACACAACACAGCCCTGTGAGCATCACCCCCAAGAGCAGCGCGTGAACGGCCGGGTGCACCGCTCACATCGTGCAGTGGAAGCTCAAAATGTGGCACAGAGCTTGCCGAGAACCTGCTGGCTGCCCATACAGGGGCGTTTTGTGCATGTCCGGCTTAAAAAAAAAAAAAAAAAATTAGATTCCTAGATTTACATGGCCTTTGTGCCTTTGCAAAAGGATAGTGGAGACAGAAAACTGGTTCTCCAACTGGGGTTGCGGACACGGAATCAGGAGCTCGTAACTATAATTACCCTTCTGTGTGGCATCGGGCAGGTGAACGAAAAAGGGGAGGAAAGAAACTATGCATCTTTTGGGCCGGTGTTAAAGTCTGAGGCCGGAGAGCTCAGCCTGTTTGAAAAGGGGCAATTTCCACTTACCCTTGGCACTCAGACCAAGCTCAAATATAAGATGAGCACTCAAGAAAAAACCCAGAAGAAAGCCTTGGTCTGTAGCTGCCAACCCCAGCCTGAGGCACAGCGAGCTCCTGCACACGTTGTTATCCTGGCAGCCGCAGCTGCATGGCGATTTAGCCAGGAAGTGATTCACTCCAAACGAGGGATGTTCAAGGGCGTTCCGAGACCCTGGACCACCCTGTGCTGGGCATCAGAGAAGCTCAATTGCTTGTCGGGGTCTGTGTGTGCAGTCCCTCTTCTGCACCGAGGTCTGTTCCTGCTGCAAACACCAATAAAGATGTCAAGCTGATGCGTGCAGGGAAATAAATCATGGCATTTTTTTCTTGCTCAGAGCATCAAGGTTTCTTCTGGTGCGGCGTAATGGGGAGCAGAGGAGAGGCGGGCTGTGACTGCAGACGCGCGCTGTGCTGTGCTGTGCTGTGCTGGGAGCGAGGGCTCCCGCGTGCTGCCCGGGCCAGGCACGGTCGCTCGCAGCCCCTTCCCATCGGCACTGACTGCAGTGGTTGTGCGCAGCCACCGACTCGGTGTTTGGGACATAACCACCAGCTTGCTGGGCTGCCCGTCACCACGGCCTCAGGGCAGACGTGAACAGGAGCCCTCACCCAGGAGGGTCTGTGTCCTCTCACCTTTGCTGTGTGCTGCAGGAGGACGTGACTGGAAGATTTTGCTATTGCCCGAGAGTGGTAAAAGAAAAAAGGTGGAAAACGTAAAATGAAGTGCTTTGAGCCAGACCTTTGCTGTCAGTGCGGAACAGCGAGCCCTGATTTAAACAGCCTCTTCAGTAACTGACCTACACGGAACAAATCCATTTACAGTGTCTTGTTTCTCCTCACTGTTTAACTACCAGAGTTCAGAGATGATTCCGTAAATGTTAATGGTGCAGGAATTTGGAAACTTTCCCAGAGTTGCTAGGGGAGCCGGGCAGGAATATGTCTGCCGTGCTTGTGCAGTTCAATTTCCTGCTGAACATCAGGCGGGCTGTTCTCGCCTACCGCTTTGTAATTAAAGCGCTGAAAGACCATCACTCTTTGAGGTTGATCGTGCTCAGATTCACGTCCTGGGTGAGGTCCGGCTTTGTGCCTAACTGCAAGGGGGGCAGGTTGCAAAATATATGAAGACACGGTCCTAGCCCGCTCTTGTCCCACTCCAAGGGGGATCCCACATCCAGGGCTTGGATGGGGACCGAGGACTGGTCTCCGNCTGAAAGACCATCACTCTTTGAGGTTGATCGTGCTCAGATTCACGTCCTGGGTGAGGTCCGGCTTTGTGCCTAACTGCAAGGGGGGCAGGTTGCAAAATATATGAAGACACGGTCCTAGCCCACTCTTGTCCCACTCCCTCTCTCCCAGGGCTTGGATGGGGACCAAGGACTGGTCTCCANGCTTTGTAATTAAAGCGCTGAAAGACCATCACTCTTTGAGGTTGATCGTGCTCAGATTCACGTCCTGGGTGAGGTCCGGCTTTGTGCCTAACTGCAAGGGGGGCAGGTTGCAAAATATATGAAGACACGGTCCTAGCCCGCTCTTGTCCCACTCCAAGGGGGATCCCACATCCAGGGCTTGGATGGGGACCGAGGACTGGTCTCCGTACCCCAGACAGACTGTTTGATAGATCCCACAGGGCCTGAGTCCAATCTGGTCTCTGCTGCATCCCTTGTGCTACCATCCGTGGGCACCATGCATATTGCCCATTGCTCAGGGACCAGGGTGTGGGTTTGCCCCTATCCCTCAAACAGCTCATTCACAGGGCTCGGCATCAGGCATCTGGCAGGTGAAGGTCTCCCACCGTGGCTGGGTGTGAGTCTGACCGCTGGCGTAAGTCTGGGCTGTACCTGAGGGTGTCAGTGGTTCTGAAGAGCCCTTTCCCAGAGGAGCGTACCTGGCTTTGTGCACACTAAAACACAGGGTTGCATCAAAGCTGAGGTCAGGGTGTCGAGCCTTGGACATGCATCAGCCTGAAAGGTTGCCGTTTCTCTTCTTCCCGCCATGCGGCGAGTGTGAATGTGAATGCGCCGAATCCCTGGGGCTGGAGGGCAAGGGGTACAGTCCCACGCCTGAAAATGCAAAGCTCTCTGTCAAACCGCACCTTGGTGCCTGCGGCAAAGGGGTGGCTGTGCCTGGGGCACCCGATGCTCATGGGCGTCCTGGGGGCTGCTGGGGTCCGTGCTGAGGGGTCAACAGCACCTCCCAGCTGTGGTGGGCTGGGTCCTGGTTTGGGAGCAGGGAGGGCCAGCCGCCAGTGCCAGGGGAACGTGCTTGCCGCGGACATTGCTGGTGAAAACAAAGGCTTTAAAAGGAGCCTCAAGAGTTGAGCTGGCATGTCCTCCTCTGGCTCTTTTGACTCTAAACTTGGATCCGACTCTTTCCACCGTCTCGTTAAGAACAAGTGCTTGGCCCAAGTTACATGGCAAATTTTGACATTTTAAAAATTGATGCCTTTTTCTGCTCATAACTTAAGCTGTCTAGTTTATCAGAGACATATGGAAAGTTTATTACTTTCTTATTAGAGATCCGGCCAAGTGAGCTGACTAATGAATGCGATTTTATTATTTTTTTTCAAGCTAGGACTTGGCATGGGAGACCTTCTCCGAAAGGGATAGCTTTGGGTCGAGAAATAAATCATCAGAAGTTTTTTCCCTCTGTCCTAAGAGCTCAGCTTGGCAAAAGCTGCAGCATGTCTGATTTGGGGGTGGAAAGTGAGGCGCAGGCAGAAATCAAGGCTTTTCAGGAGATTTATTATGTTGCCCCGTGATGACCCCAGCGGTGTCCGGCAGCGTGGCATCCTCGGTGCTGCCAGCTCCCTGCCACCATCCTTCCCACGTCTTGGGCAAGGAGCATGGACAGGCTGCCAGGACAAATCGCACAAATTCATGGGAAACCATCGTTTTGTTGCTTAAAACAACTTGAGTTTTATTAATAAGTAGTAGGGGCACAACTGTCCCGGGGTCTGCGTGGGTCTCGAGTGGCCTGTGACAGCCGAGGCCGCGAGGGTGCAAACCTGCCCGTGGCTTTTGGTCACCAAGGGAAGCATTAAAGTCTTTGGAGGTTGCTCTTGGTGAGCTCAACCCAGTGTCAGGTGTAAGAGAGCGGAAACACAGGCTCACGCCAGCCGCCCTCCAAACCCCACTGCCGCGGCATGCTCCCGTGCTTTGCAGCGGATGCAGAGCTCCCGTACCCACCATCCCGGTGCGGTGCAGCAGCCACTGCTCAGAGCGGCCCCTTTCTCTGACCTGGGCACCAGGCCGCGTGTGGTTCTGCTACTGTTTTTAGGTTGAAAATGGCACATTTCTGTTCTGTTCCTGTATTTGGACTGTGTCTGTGTGGCTGTGCTTGGTGAGGATGGTGTGGGTATGCCCATCCCGTCCTCCCATGCGTCCTCTGGCTGTGCATGGTCCTCTCCTCCCGTGCATCATCTGTCCCTTTCAGTCCCAGGTGTCGGAAGGTGGAAGCCTCACATACTTTGGAGCTGATGCTACGGTTTCACAGTGCAGCACGAACAGTTTCCTGCGCTCAGAAGGTGCTCCATCCCTTCCAGCGATGCCCTGGTAACCCTAGCGCACATCTCCCTGGGTCTCAGCAGCTCTGGGCATGAATTTTGATTTTTCCTTTGTAGGAGCCACTCACTTCAGCTTTAGGTTCATTTGATTCATGAATTCAGTTGGTTATAACTGATGTTATTGTTGGTTTTCCACTACCCAAAATATCTGCCTGTATCTTTCCTCTGCTGCTCTGCGGTTTATAGTGCCTGCTGGGACTATGACAGCACCACTGCAGAATGCAAGTTTTTTGGCTGGGCTGTTGTAGATTTGCTGTCTTGCCTTGCATAATGTGGAGATGTTCAGGCCAGCTCCCGTGCTTGTCCTGCTTTACAGCTGGCATTTCGTGACTTGTTGCATCTCTTGGTGTGTCACCTCATCTGGTGGCCCCTTCCACCCCCTACCTGCCCCCTTTACATCTCACAAGCTCTGTGTCGCATTTCTACCATCTATAGGCAAAATCTCTTCCTCTGACTCACCACTTGGTGCTTTTTCCCCCCTTCGGTCTGCTAACTTTGGCATAATTTCCTCTTGCTGTAAGCGTTGTAGGGGGTAGCACATACAGGACACTTCTCCGGGAGAGGTTTTTCTCTGTAGCACGCTAGGGACGAGCCTTTGCTAGTTTTTCTCCTTTGCTGTTTACTTCTCCTACACCTACATTCTGCTTTTGTGCGACATAAGAGGCGTATTTCCCTGTGGAGCCTGGCAAATCATCTCTCCTCTAGGCTCTACTCCTTCCCTGGGTCTCTTTGTAGACCATGTTGATCGGCTTTGAACGCATTCATAGGTCTTGGCAGTGCAGGACCCTGCCTGCAAGAGTGCTCGGTGAGCCGGGGATGAATTTCACACCACGTTATCTCTGCAGCCCTTTCTCCTTATGGCTCCACACCCCAAGCTCTGGCCGAGCCTGAGGTTGCTCTGCTCTGTTCCTCACCCCTGCTCCTCCTCTACAGCAGCTTAGCGTATCTCTTAAACTTGGATCCTCACAACATCAGCCATCTGGTGTGTTTTAGCAATACAAAGAGCTATTGTTTGCTCCGGAATCCGTGTTCTGGCGAGGTAGCTCTGCTTCTGGAGTGCTCTGTGGGTTTGCCAAGTGTCCTTCTGCTCTGCTGGCAAGTGCAGGTGCATTTGGAGCAGCCTTTGTCCCTGACAGAGGCAATGCTTGGATTTTCTCTTCTTTATTTTCCTTGTCTAATCAGAATCCTGAAGTTTCCCGCAGTGAGCCTATACTGAGAAGTGCCCCTATCCTTTGGCAGGGACGGGACCTGGGGGTGCCCCTGTCTATCTTTTAATGGGAGCAAGGTTCTGAGCTTTGGGCTTGACGTCTTAACGCCTTTTTTAGCATTAGATCTCTTAATGCGCTTTAGCATCAAACCCTTCCTCAGAGTCAGAGTCTCGGTCAAAGTGCAATGCCCAAAGCACGCCCCTTGGGAAGCCACACAGAGAGGAAAGCAAAGGGTTAAAAGCAGAGCCCTGTTGCCAGCTGGGGACACTGGTGCATGACAAATGTGGCTTTTGCATTTTGCTCCGCAAATGAGCCCATAGTCAGCCTGATTTCGGAGAGATTCGCCTCTGAACCAGAGTGACTCAGAGGAATTTATTTCGCGAGCCGGGCGGCTGTGTCTGGCGGGCTGCGGCAGCCGCTTGCAGGTTTAATTTGTAAATGCTGACACATGGCATTTCCTCACCGTCTCGTTGGGAAGGGCGGCGTGTCTGCCGGCACTTCCAATTTGTCACTGTCAGGACTGGCCCCATCTCCTGCTCGTCTCTGAAATGCCTTCTGATCGGTGCTGGGGAAGTTATTGGCACATAATTTATCATTTAATATTACCAGAAGGGTTTCTTCTACAAACATCCCCCAAATGATTATCCAGATTATGTTAGGTAGCTCTTCCCTTCACCTGCAAAGATCTCTCTCATCATCTATTTGGTGCTGTGCTGTAGTGCTGGGGAGAAAAACTGCCCTTGATGGGAGGACGCCTTCACCGAAAAAAAGCCTTAACAACCAGCCAAGGCCGCCCCAGTGCAGCATCTTCCTACACCCGTGCTCTTGCAGAAGATGCTGCGTTAGGGACTTTTCCAGGACTGCATTGGTATCTCTTGCCAGGCAGCTGAGGAAACATTTCCCAAGATCTTATTCCTCTCCACGGAGGAAGGATCTGGGGGTGAATGAAGCTGCTTGGACACCCCCAGACAGTGCAAGGGGGCCGGTACCAGGGTGCTGTGCCCCTGGGAACAGAGGTCTTCTGCATCACTCATCATGGTGGTGACAACTTGCTGTTGCAGGTGAGTGCTGAGGTGTTGCACGGCACCCAGGGGGAAGCAAACCTGTCCCCAAAGGCTGGCACAGGGACAGGACATCCCCGTGAAAGGAGACAGAAGGCACCTGTGCCTCTGTCCTGGTTCAGACCCCTCCAGTGCAGAGGATGGGGCTGATCTTGATGGTCCCCAGCTCCTGCTGGCGTTCAGCAAGACTCGAATGTCGCAGGAGCACTGCGTGGGCTGCGGTACAGGCACAGGAGGAGGCAGTTAATTTGCACGTGGCTTTCCCCAACTCGCAGCCAAAGGCAGGATGCAGCAGCTGCTTTGGGGGCTAAACCACAGTAGTTCTCAAGAGAGGCATCGCAAAAATGTCTTTGCCTGTGCTCCTGTAATGACCAAAGCAGATTTGCAGGGTGAGACCCGCAATGCAGTGAGCCGGGTGCCTGCTCCTGCGAGCACGGCGGAGCTGGGTGCCGCGCCGGGGTGCACCAGCCTGACCATGGGCACCCCCACGTGCAGGGTGCTCTGGGGGATGCTGGTAACACCCAGAAGGACCATGCTGAGAACTCTTCTCAAACTGTGGCTTTCCTCCCTGACTCTTCAAACCATCTTCCTGCAAGGTACCCAGTGTCTTTGCAGCTCCATTGCACCTCAGGGTGGTGTTAATGCTTCCCGCTGCCCACGGGTTTGGCTAAGACCCAGCACCCAGTGCTAACGACACCGAGCCCTGGGGCCCCGCCGCATCCCTTGCGGGGATGGAACACGCTCCCCCGCACAGCCCCTCCGCTCACGCTTGTCTCGATCGCTGCTTTCTCCGGCTCCTCCTGGCCTCCTTGGCTGTAGCCGTGCGATCGGTTAAAACCCCGGCTGGCGCCCTGATTCGCACAGGGCAGCTTTTCTTGGAAGCTGGCTCGTGGTTTTATAGTTCTGCTTTATTAGAGACATGAAAGTGGTGGTTGTTGTTGTTGTTGCTGTTTTATGAGCCAGACTTCAAAGGACGCAATTACGCGGACTGGGCAAAGACCTGCTGGTGTCTCATGGAAAACTGGAAAACCCCTTCCCTTCAGAGCCTGTTCCACAGTTAGGTTGCACTTCTGCTGTTTTGATTGAGTTTTCTTATTTCTGGGGAAGAATGCAGTAAAACAAGGTCTTTGGGGCCTGTGGTCATTGTCGCCTTCCTTGGCTGGGTGTCCTTGTCCCCTGTGACATGGCAGGAGGCGCCATGGAAGTCTCTGGGATGTTGCCAATGTTGGATGATGGCTTTAGGGTCAGAGAGCATGAACTTATGGGTGACAAAGGAGTCGTTGCTGGAAAATCATCTCAGAAAAGTGCAAAATGGCTGGAAAAGGGATGTTTTTCCTGCGGGAGCCGGGCAGTGCTCCTGCTGTGGGCAGTGCTGGGCGCAGCTGTGCCTCCTTGGGCCTCGGTTCTACATCTTGCCCCATGTCCTCTCTCCAGCTGGGTTTTGGCTCTCTGATGAGGTCCCTAGGGTGGGGGCTTGCTGTTCCTGAGGGACCTTGCGCACAGGCCCTGGTCCCAGCTCAGGGAAGGGGGAATGCAGGGCAGCTACCTCCTAACAGGGCATCCCAGGAGTAGTTGGGCATCTCCTCCAGCAGACATCTGTGCCGGGCTGGTCTTGCACACGTCCTCCCAAATCTCAGGCTTTTTGGGATACGGTGTTGTATCCGCAGCCGTCTCCCTCTCCGCATCACCAGGGAAAGGCGCCAGCTCCCCTTCCTGCCCTCTGCAGATGGACGTGGCAGTGGACCCTGCCTGAAATACAAGCAGTGCTCTTGCTGGGTGAGCGGTTGGTTCCCATCAGGAAGCGTGCAGGGTCAATGATGTTTTGGGCAGTTTTGGTTTGTGGGATTCTTTTTTTTTTTTTGATTGCAGAGGGATTGTGCTGTTGAGAGTCACCGCTCAAATGCCAGCTTTCCCTGTGGCCCCTGAGCTTCCTAGTGGAGATACTCCCCTAAAAATTCCCCACCAGCTTCCCGATTTCCAAAAGCAAACTGCAGGCGTGGGGTGGCTTCCTGAGAGGCGACGGGTCTTTCCCCTCTGGCTTCGTTTCACTGCTCTTCCCCAAGCCGTAGGCGTGGGGAGCCAAGCCCTTTATCAGCTCCTGTACACCAGGAAATTTTGCAAGTATCTGAGAAGACCCTGAGGCTATATAAAAGTTCAACTTGTGATTCATTTCCTTCCTATTCAGGGATAGGCTAATTTGAGAGTATGCGCTGAACATTAATTACCTTCCTTGCCACGGTTTCCTATTCAGGCATCCTTTCCCAGATGACTTTCTGCTCGCTCAGGTCCAAGGCCATAAAAGCTCCCCTATTAGGAAAGGAAATATTTTACATCAGGTTTATACTGTATGCCTGAGGTCATCAGAAGTACAGATCGAGTGGCAGAAATACACACTGTGCTCTCTCCTTCCAGCATGAAAAATGAATCAATAACTCATCGATTTAAATTAAAATGTCTGCCTTGCAAAATGCCTCCGAGCGCTAATATTTGCAGCCCTCGTGTTTTGTGACGGCGATTGGAAATCCGCTGCCCCTGTAAAGTGTGCAGGGATCCATCTCTGCTAACGGCACGCGACTGCTGATGCCCAGAAAAAAACGCGCTTTCCCTTCCCCTGGAAGGATCCAACAAGGTGAACTTTTGGAAATTGCCTCTCCTGGTGCATGAATTACGTATCGAACAGGCGGTGGTCAATATATCTGACTTCTTCACAAGGTAATTAA
The DNA here is from genome assembly GCA_013398225.1 of Steatornis caripensis. Taxonomy (NCBI): domain Eukaryota; kingdom Metazoa; phylum Chordata; class Aves; order Caprimulgiformes; family Steatornithidae; genus Steatornis; species Steatornis caripensis. Next base: position 17,488 of record VZSC01010434.1, on the reverse strand, counting down.
GAATAAATGTGGGAATTCAGGCAGATCCGTTGCCCCGCGTGGGAGGCGAGCATAACCGTAAGGAGCGGCGCTGAAGCGAATGGCTTTGCAGTGGGGAGCGGGGCTGCTGCAGGGATGCGGGGCTCAGGAAAACCCATTCGGTCCCTTTGCCTCTCGCCGTGTCCTGCTGGTGCCTGGGCACTATGCTGGACCGAGCCGCTGTTTGCATTCCCACCTCCCACCCGACAGTGGGAATATCCCACATTTTCCATAATTCATCCAGTTATTTGCTGCTCCGGTGTACGTGTGTGTGCTGCCAGCCCTGGACGGCGAAACCAGCCCAGATCCGGCTATCCAAGCCTCGACGGGGTTATTACCCCCAAACCGCTGGGCTTGGAGCAGGAAGGAGGCCGCGCGCTTTAACGTGTGCTGCCTCGGGTATCTTGGGATAATATTGACTGCCATTCAAAAAATCCGAGCGTTCCTCTCCGCTCAAATCTCTTCTTGTGAGCTAATTAAAAAGTAGCTGTATTAGCGAACACATTTATGGTCATTAGCAAGCAGTCAGCTAACTAATTTTGAAGACTTATGTTGTTGGCAGCAGGTAAATTATAGTCTTTGGAGAGTTTTCTTGTAAATGATCTGAAAGTAAGGTTTGTTCTAGCCTCAGGGAAACATAAAGGAAATGCATTTAATGACCACAAATTGTATGTGTTGATAGTCTCAATAAGATATTTAATGCCTACTTGCAATTTTAGCGGTTGGAAAAGTACAACAGCCTCAATAGCAGTGTGCGGGTTGCACGTCCTCTCTGCCCCTCAGCTGGTTTGCTCTGGGATCTGCCATCTCCAAGCAGCTTACGGGGCCCTGGGGGAAGGATTTCCTCCTCTTACCTGGTTAGGGAAAAGCTGTGATGTATTAAAAATAAGCGTGCGACTTTTGTTTTCCACATTTGGTTATAAAAACCTGCTAGTCTCCAACTGTGACGTGTATTATGGTCTCGGTTTCACAGTTAGAATAATGTTTAGGTTGGCAATGAAAGCCCTAAGTGTGCTTGCAGAGGAAGAGACACTGGCTGCACTCGCTAGAAATTGCTTTCAGCCGCTCTGGTCTTTATTTCTCCTCTGGGGAACCCTCTCCGCCCACACTGATGGGTCACCACAGCGTTTCCCCGGCATGGTCGAGGTTCGGGGTTGTGTCCTAGGCTTGGATGAGATATGTCAGATGGGCAGAAGGTGGGGGGTGGCCTCACCTCCAGAACTCCTCTCTTTGGCCGTCGCGGCAGGGGCATGCTGAGAGCCGCCCGGAGCTGTCAGACTGCTTGCAAGTCACGTACGGGCTATTAAGTCCCCACTTCTGATTTTTTTTTCCCCCCAAAAAACTCACGCGTGAGTAAGAGCGCTCAGGCTAATAATGAACAGCTCTGGGTCCAGAGAAGCTGTAGATGGTCCTAAATGATTGAAGAAGGCAATTTCCCTGGCAGAACTGTGGGCCCCTGGCAGTGATTAGTGCCTGAGCGGAAATGCATCACTTTTAACTCATATTATTTAAACATAAGATACTTGAGCAAGCGCACAAAATTTTGGTTGCCGTATATTCTTTCCCTCGTTGGAAGGAGCTGTTATGTAGACATGCAAGTGTTTGCAGTGTGTGGGGGAGCTTGCTCGCCCGCTCCCGGACCCACACGGAATATAAATGACCACGTTTCTCCTTGGTAGCAACGGCTCCATCTGAGGGCTATCTTCCCTGCATGTTAACTGTTAATTATAGGATACATTTATATCATTAAGGCTTATCTGTGGTCCTTTCCTTCCCCCCTGTTAAATCGTTAATGCGTCTCGCGCAGATTTGCATCCGCAAAGGCGGTGGGCAGCCACGTGGGAGGGATGCTCGTAGCGATGAGAGCGGGGCTATGCCAGGCTGGGATCTCAGAGGATGACCCAGCGTAGCTGAACGGCCAATGGGACACAGCACTGGTGCTCTTGGCTCTTTGCCTGCCAAAAACACCGCACCAAGGCGATGAACAGTGGAACGCGGCAGTCCCCAGGATGAGAAAAACGTGCTGCACGGCGTGGGCTAGGGGGTTTGGTGTGAGCCCTGCTGCTGCTCGGGAGGCGGAAAAGCTGTTGCTTTCCCTTCCCTTAATGAAGAGGTGTTTCGTGGGGCTCGGAACGTGCCTGGCTCTGGCAGATTATGAAATAACCAATGTATTCGCTGGGGAGGATGCCTCCAGGGATGTGCAGCTTAGCTGCAAGTGGGAAGGGCTCCTCTCTCCCTCAGCTGCAATTAAGTTATTGTCAGCCTGAAGCCGCCGGGGTGTTGGGGGGAGATGGACGGCAGTTCCCGCACTCCCCCGGCACCTCCGGCTGCTGGTTAAGCAATTTGTATTTCAACTACCCATTAATTGGCATAAGCCTTGGCAGGGGCTGCTTCCCCATCCTTCTGGGACGGGGCCGGCCCGTGGGAGGCTGCTGTGGAGGCCTGTCCTCACTTCCGGAGGCTGAATCTTTCTTTTCTACAGCAGTCAAATGGCTTTTCCTGCCTATGTTTTGAGGCGCATCCCTTCTGGTGTATCATGACAGGGCTGCGTTTCGGCAGAGGTCAGAGGGCTAACGTGCTCCCCAAACACCGGCGTGGGTTTGGGGATGTTGGGCTGGCCCCAAGTGTACCCTTGCAGCAGGGCACGTCCCAAAGCTGCGGGAAGATGAGGATTCATTGCCCTACTTTATATTTATATGGTGCCTGTTCAGCTTGAATTACAAACAAGGCTTTCCTGGGTTTAGAGAACTTGTCTGTGTCTCTCTGTCTCCTTCTCCTTTTCTTTCCATAACTGCTGACGGTGGATTTCTGCCATGCCTGAAAACCTGTTCACATAAAAACATTAAAAGGAGCACGTTATTTAAGAGCTGGGAGCATGGGTGGGAGAGGAGGCAGAAGGCCAGAGCTGCATTTTTTGGCCATTAAGCTGCATATCGTGCTTAATATAGCAGGTGATATCTTCAACCTCCCCATAAGATCAGTGCAAGAGCCAAGAAACAGAGAAACTGGTTCTTGTCAAGACTGACTTTCTTTTACTACGTGCTGCTTTTAAAAGTATTCCTTGAAATACACGTCCTGAGCTCCATGGATGTTTGCTGGGGGAATCGCACTCGTTGCAGGAGATGCGTCCATGGGAGATGGCAGTTGCCGGGCAGATGCTGCTTCTCCTTTGCTCCCTTTCTGTGCCGTGGGAAGGCAGGACACAGCCTGTCTCTGTCTTGGAAACACCGAGTCTGGGTGTTTCCCCAGCCCCAGGGTCTGCGTCACAGGGCCAAGCTTTGCAAAAGGTCTTGTTGATCATTGGAAATTTAAAAACCCAAACCAAACTCCCCCGCCAAAAAAAACCTGCTGCCTTAGGTATCCCCTTAGCTCATCGGGGCTGAGCCAGAGGGACCCAACAGGTCAGGGCCCCAGACCAGCCACCTCCCAAGAAGTCAAAGGCAAAAAGTCCTTGGACTTTGGATATTTGCAGGTTTTCGAGCAAGTCTCGAGTGCGTTTGTGAGAGCAGAGAGCCCACTGGGTGCCCTTGCTGCAAGGGAGCTGTGGCAGCCCTCGATGGTCCTTGGTGCGGGTGGCGTGAAGCGGTGGTGTACAGCGACAGCCGGACCTTGCAGCTGCCTCGCGAGGCAGACGGTTAAACCCTGCGTATCTTCAGGCTCCGTTTGCATTTTTGCTACTGAAGCGATCATAAAAACTTCAGCACAAAAACGTTTGTATGTGTTAATAAATGGAGACAGACTCGTTACGTGGCTGCTCTTCCAAACGCGGCCGGGTGCCGGGGGAGCAGGCTGACCGGGGGGCGCTGCCTGGCCGTCCGTGAGCGCCAATCTGCCAGATCCCTGCCTGTCCTTTACAGGATAACTCTTACACTGCAGAAAGCCCCTTCCTACAGCCAGCTTATAACTCCTTTAAATGTGTTGGCACCGGGCTCTGCCGAGCGCTCTGCATGTCTTCATTTCCACTGATTTCCTCCATCCGTAATTCCACGTACGATTGCACCTGGGTGCCAGGGTTGCTTAAAATATTCATACTTAGCACACGTGTGTGTTACAGCTTGAGAGATGTGAGTGTTCCAGGGATGATGGCGATACGTCAGAAGGCACGTGAAGCAGCGAGAGGAAACCTAATGCGTCAACCTCCAGGCTTCCCATCCGGAGCCGTGCTTGAGGCTTTTCCAGGCTTCATGAATTGGAGGGAGATGATGTTTTCGTAACCGTCCCCAAGGCCTGAATTCAGCCCCTGCCTTCCTCCCTCATCCTCAGCTGATGCTCTCATTTGGGGAAAGCACGAGGTCAGAGGTATCCTCTTAAATCCAGTGCTTCCGACTCTTCTCACCAACTTTATTCCCCCGCCATTTGGAAAAGGCAGAGGGGGAGGCTGGAGGGCTTGTGCTTTGGTTTGCGTCTTGCTGCGCCTTTGCTGTACTGGAGTCCAAAAAGCATGAGTTCTTTTCCCCGTCGTAAGCTTTTTCCCTTATTCGGGGTAAGCTTTTCATCCTGGGGGCTGTACCTCGTGGTCCTCGGGATGCTCCGGTGTAAATTTGGAGCTATTTACACCCATGTCCAGTGGGGGATGCCAAGGCAGTTGTTTTTAGCAGGAATTCAGAGCAAAAACTCCCCCAAAGAGCCGATTACCCTCTATTGAAGCCATGCTGCAAAAAGCCAGGCGGGGACCCCTTAAACCAGCCCTGATCATTTTAACATGGCCCACGGGCTCTGCTTTGGCATCTCTGCGGGCTCCATCGTGGCGCAGCACTGGCACAGCCAGGCTGTGAGGGCTGATGCACGCGTTGTCCCTGCCCCCGTCGTGCCTGCCGCCTTCTGCAGCTGCATCACGGAAATTCTGGCGCTCGCTAAATGCTGTGGTTACAATTTTTGGCCAGCATGCCCAAGGACTTGGAGGGCTTTCCCTGGGACAAGAGCTCTGCTGGCCGTTCCTCTGCTGCTCCACATCACTCAGTCCCATATTTGCAGCCTTTAAATAGGTTTATTTTCAGCATTAATAGATTTTTTTTTTTTTTTTGCTGCTTTCAGTGATTCATGGAATTTGGTGATTGGAGCAGCTGAATGAGGAGCTGAGGGAAGCAAGAGTTAAAAACGATTAAAAGGTGGTGGTGGGACCAACTCCAGCGCGACGCACGGATGAGGCAAAGCCCCTGAGAGATGGACAGGAATTTCCTCTGTGCAATCGAGAGTGGGAGCTGGCCCCTCTGCTTTTTAAATCATTTTATTGTGGAAATGACCTAAAAATTCACAATCCCACAAGGTACAGCGTGGGGGGAGGAAGAGAGGGAGGCTGCTGGCAGCGGTGCCAAGGGGCCACGGTGAGGGGCAGCTCTCTGGCGGGAGGAATGGGGGTAAGGAGCAGCACAGGCTCACAGCTGGGGTGACCCCGTGTGGGGCAGGATCCGGCCCGATGCTGCTCTGTACAGTGGTCCCGAGCGAGCATCTCCCATTTCCAGGCATTTTCAGGTTGCTTTTTTTCCCGTCCCCCAGAACCTGTGCCTTCCCTTGCCGTCGTCAATCATTTTGGCTGGGGATGGGAGCTTTATCTTCATTTTTGTCCTTGAAGAAGATGTCATCGCTCCGGCGTTAATGCGGGAACATTGCCTTCTGCTTGCCAGCACTTGCCGTTCCTGCAGAGCCTCCTCAGTGGCAGTCACTGCTGCAATAGGGCCTTTTATTTCTCAATTTCATGAGATTTTCTGAGGCTGAGCTAGGAATAGAGGAGCTGCTTTGGGGCACGGGCAATCTTGTTCACCAAACGAAGCATGCGTTTGGGGTAGTTCATTTGGCAACTTTGAGGTCTGGTCATCTCCTCTGATGGGACCCGAACCCCAGGTGAGCTTGTCGCTGAGGGCGTTGAGCTGGTATTTGGTGACTGTTTCATGCTCCAGCTTTGTGTTACTGCTTAACCACCATCTAAGAGAAATAACTACTGCTTAACCACCATCTAAGAGAAATAACTGGCTTCTCCTCAAAGTGCTGTTCCTAAATTTAGCTTTATCTCCCATCCGCGCGTTGCTCCATGGGCCCTGTGGGTTACTGCCTGGGCTCCGCGCTGGGCGAACCCGTAGGCAGATGCTGAGCGTCTCCACGAGCCATCCCACTGCCCCAGTGTCACCTCTGGTTTTCAATCATTGTAATTCTTTAGCAACGGCATCCCTGCATATTAGCTTAACACGCCGCTAGTGTAATATCTGTGATGCTGATTAAATTAAAGAAAGGTTTTGCTAAAACTGGGATTCAATTACGTCTGTTAATCCCTTTTTCCCCCCAGAGGAGATGTTATGGGGAGCACGGTAGGCGCTCTCCTGCCGCGCAAGGCTTTACCCAACGCGTGGTGTGAGCGGCTGGGGAATTAAGGCGACAAGAGAAGATGCTGGGCGGTTTGGTTAGTCAAGAAAACAGGAACATTTCCATCCCAGACAGGAAAATCCTGCTTGTCTCTAGTCTTCAACTTCACAAGGTTTTGCTCATTTATCTCTTTAAAAGAAATGATCCTGTTGAAATATTTGTTGTGCCGTCTCCCCCGCGATACCGAGAGCACAGATGGAGCAAAATGGCAGTGGGTTTTGAAATGTGTTACTTTTTGGATCTCAGGAAAACTTGGGGATGTTTTCATCCGTGTGCGGGGAAATGCTGCTCCGGGATGCTGACTTCAGGGCACGGCGCGAGCTCCCGTGCTGCACCGGTGACGCTTTGGCGGCGTGGGGCTGGGTTTGGGCTGGATTGAGCAGGGGGAGAGCAAAACCAAAAAGCAGAGGTGCTGGGGCTTGCCTTGGTCCTCTCCCTGAAGGGGAATTTCCCTCCCTGCCCCACGCCTCGGAAACAGCACTGAAGGGTTTTCAAGCACTTTGAGAGCTCCTGTTAAAAGGTGCTATCAAAATGAAGAATGTGATTTTCTCTGAGCGGCCCCACCTGTGGCTCATCCATCTCTATTAGGGCAGAGAGCCAGAGTGAGTTATGGGAAGTCCTTGTTAACCTCAGGAGAATTTTTTTCCTAATTTTGAGGGTGGTTTTGCTCGCTGGGGAGATCTAGCAGAGGATTCTCAGGGAAAAAAAATAGTTTAATGCTAATATAGCGCAGCATTTATTAAAAGGAAATATTTTGCACTTCAAAGACTCTATCAAAGACAAGAATTTAGAAGCAAACAAAAAAAAGACTTTATCTGACCATAAAATCTTGTCATCTGTTTGCGATGCATAACCAAGTTTGAAACTGGGTTGTCACTGGGGTGGCTGTTTCCATCCCCACTCAGGGAATGAGATAGCTAGCTTTAAAAAAACCCCAAACTAATAAAAAGTCAACATTTAGTTTGGCCGAAAAAATGGAAACCTCTCCTTTCTGCGAGACCGCTTGTTCCCCGAGACACTGCTGACCTCAGGAAGATTATTTTTAGGCGATCTCGGTTTTAGGCTTCTTCCCACCAGGGTGGGATGGGGCCAGAAGGCAGGATCTGCCCCCAAACCATGGCCGGACTGCTTGAGGAGCTTGTTGGTGTTGCTCAAACCCATCCTGACCCATCTTTACAGGTGCTGGGATGGTCACGTTGGCGAGTGAAGATGGGACGGTGCCTGGGGCAGCATCTCTTTGGGGCTTTCTGCTCTGGCCTTGAAGTTTAGTTGATGGTTTTGGAGTGTTTTTCTTTAATTTATGAAGTTTGTGTGAAAGGGTATTGAATTAAAGCCGGGTTTTGCCAAATCAGAGCACTTTCTTGAAAGCTCGAAACGAGTTCTTGCTTTTTTCTGCCTGTTAGAAAGAAATATTATTTTCTTCAGAGAAGGAGAAAAAACATCTATAAATTCCTGGTTTTAATCTGAAACTAGAAAATAAAATATTTCTCCTTGCTGCTTGTTGTTGTGAAAAGTCTCATTTGGGGACCGGGAAGCGTCGCTGCCCTGTGCTGCTGGCACGGGTTACCCTGGGGCGAAGCTCACGCCGTTTTCCATGTCAAGAAGATGGAAATCCTGGCCGAGAAACTCTCCCTGTGTCCCCTCGAGACCCTGGCATGCCGTAATACCCTATATTTAACTTCAGAGCCCGCTTAGGCTAAATAAGAGCCCTTTTATAGGGAATGGGAAAAGTTAAACATATTGCTTGGGTTTACAAGTAGTCATTAAATATTTGTTGCTGGGCTGTGATGGGTTCCCATTCTGTCTCTAGCTCGCTGTCAAGTCTGTTTAAAGGGATATAAATAAGGCCGGAGGGGCTCTGTGGCTGCGGTGGCCCAGCTCTGCTGAGGACAAGCCCCCAGCTTTGAATTTTTGGAGGGGTTTTGGCTCCCCAGGTTTCTGCTTCCCCCCGCTCTACAGAACCGTCTGATAAAGCAATAACTCAGCTTTATTGATTATGTCAAAGGCAGTAATTCAAGAAAGCTATTTAAATTCACAGGAGGAAGCTATCGCAATTATAAGTGTCTGCAGCAGATTATTAATCATTTTTGTTATGGCTATCAAGCCACGAGACAGACATTTTCTGTAAGGCTTACGTGAGTGCCTGCTTTTCAGTAATGACTTGGGTTTTGCTCGCTTATTAGTTCATAATGCAGAATAAGAAATAAGTAAACCATTCTTTATCTAAACCAATATGCATAAAGCTTTATAGGATATTGCTACAGGAGCGCATAAACTTCCAGTAGTTTAAACTCATATTCTGTTTAATCCAGCCAAATCCCAGCGCTAGCTCCGCACTCCCCTTCCCTTTATTTCTCCAGCATTATTCCTGCAATAACACAAAGTGAGTTGATTTCTTGCTGTATTTGCCTGCACGTAAGTGTCAGTGAAAGACTAAGTCCAGACCCCTTGTTGTGGCTGGCGTTCTCAGAGGAGCCTTGCTGGGTCGCAGAGCCAGGCAAGCTCCCCGAGGTCTCACCAGCAGGTTACACGTGGCCGTGTCATGGTCCCCGTTGGGTTTTGGGGTCTGAGCCTGCGTGTCCGGCACTTCCCATCACCCGCTGCTGCCCAAATCCCTGCACCATCCTGTTCCTTGTCAACTTTATTGATGCCTCACCCTCTGCCCGGATTCCCATGATGTGCCAGCTCATGGCGGTGGGGAAACCACCCATGAGTTAATCCTTCAAACCGGGAATATCCAACAAATTAGAGGAAATTTGGGCAAGGGGAATAAAACCCAGTGAAGTGATGGAGAGTGTGACTGATGGGGAATGGTTAATAAGTGATTGAGGATCCTTGTGGGAAAGGGGACGTCGTGTCACTGGAAAGCTGTGACAGTTTGCTGGACGGGGCTAGGGTACCGGGGAAGGGGCAGAGCTGGATCTCGTGTCTCCGTGGTGCTTTGGGTGCAGATGATCCTGGTCCAGGTGATGCTGGGCTCCCCCAGGCTGAAGCTGGCCTGGGCCCTTCCTCCCCATGCCCTTGCTCAGGGTGTGCCGTGCAGATGGATGGTTTTGGGGCTGGTTATCGCCGTTCAGCTCTCCTGTGAATATCTCACTCTTCCAGCCAGGGAAAACGGGCTTTTACACCACTCCTTTAAATTGCTACTTACCTTTGGTCACCAGTGAGACTCAGAGCTGATAACACCGTCAGGTTAAAGCTGCGCAGCCTTGGCTGATGGCCAGTCCCCATTTATACCGTGGACAGGTTTTTGGGTTTTATTCAGAAAGGCAGTTAAGCAGAACATTTCTCTATAAAAAGCTGCAAAAGAGATCAGAGCAGCTCTCCCTCTCCTCTTCCATCTCCTCTGCTTAGTGACCTAGAACTAAATGTTTTATTATTAGAAGGGGAAAAAAAAGAAGTAATATATATATATTCAAGGCAGGTCTTTGATACAGGGTTTTGGGAGGGCTGTTCTCTACAGCAGGATGAGCTTGCACGGGTCACTTGCTGAAGAGGTTAAGAGGCCTGAAGCATCCTCTCCAGCGGACGAAGAGGTGTGGGGTCCCTGTAGGCACAGGGTCAGCTCCCTGCGTTCGTCTGCTGATCTGGGGCTTTGAGGCAGCAGCCTTGGGTTGGGAGGGGCTGGTGGGGTTCAGCAGCCCTGCAGCNTGCAGAATAAGAAATAAGTAAACCATTCTTTATCTAAACCAATATGCATAAAGCTTTATAGGATATTGCTACAGGAGCGCATAAACTTCCAGTAGTTTAAATTCATATTCTGTTTAATCCAGCCAAATCCCAGCGCTAGCTCCGCACTCCCCTTCCCTTTATTTCTCCAGCATTATTCCTGCAATAACACAAAGTGAGTTGATTTCTTGCTGTATTTGCCTGCACGTAAGTGTCAGTGAAAGACTAAATCCAGACCCCTTGTTGTGGCCGGCGCTCTCAGAGGAGCCTTGCTGGGTCGCAGAGGCAGGCAAGCTCCCCGGGGTCTCACCAGCAGGTTACACGTGGCCGTGTCATGGTCCCCGTTGGGTTTTGGGGTCTGAGCCTGCGTGTCCGGCACTTCCCATCACCCGCTGCTGCCCAAATCCCTGCACCATCCTGTTCCTTGTCAACTTTATTGATGCCTCACCCTCTGCCCGGATTCCCATGATGTGCCAGCTCATGGCGGTGGGGAAACCACCCATGAGTTAATCCTTCAAACCGGGAATATCCAACAAATTAGAGGAAATTTGGGCAAGGGGAATAAAACCCAGTGAAGTGATGGAGAGTGTGACTGATGGGGAATGGTTAATAAGTGATTGAGGATCCTTGTGGGAAAGGGGACGTCGTGTCACTGGAAAGCTGTGACAGTTTGCTGGACGGGGCTAGGGTACCGGGGAAGGGGCAGAGCTGGATCTCGTGTCTCCGTGGTGCTTTGGGTGCAGATGATCCTGGTCCAGGTGATGCTGGGCTCCCCCAGGCTGAAGCTGGCCTGGGCCCTTCCTCCCCATGCCCTTGCTCAGGGTGTGCCGCGCAGATGGATGGTTTTGGGGCTGGTTATCGCCGTTCAGCTCTCCTGTGAATATCTCACTCTTCCAGCCAGGGAAAACGGGCTTTTACACCACTCCTTTAAATTGCTACTTACCTTTGGTCACCAGTGAGACTCAGAGCTGATAACACCGTCAGGTTAAAGCTGCGCAGCCTTGGCTGATGGCCAGTCCCCATTTATACCGTGGACAGGTTTTTGGGTTTTATTCAGAAAGGCAGTTAAGCAGAACATTTCTCTATAAAAAGCTGCAAAAGAGATCAGAGCAGCTCTCCCTCTCCTCTTCCATCTCCTCTGCTTAGTGACCTAGAACTAAATGTTTTATTATTAGAAGGGGAAAAAAAAGAAGTAATATATATATATTCAAGGCAGGTCTTTGATACAGGGTTTTGGGAGGGCTGTTCTCTACAGCAGGATGAGCTTGCACGGGTCACTTGCTGAAGAGGTTAAGAGGCCTGAAGCATCCTCTCCAGCGGACGAAGAGGTGTGGGGTCCCTGTAGGCACAGGGTCAGCTCCCTGCGTTCGTCTGCTGATCTGGGGCTTTGAGGCAGCAGCCTTGGGTTGGGAGGGGCTGGTGGGGTTCAGCAGCCCTGCAGCGCGAGGTCCTCTGCGGGGCCAGCTCTGGGTCCCCCACAAGGGACCAGCCTTCGTCCCCTGTGGGCTTCTGAGGAGAGCCCAGGGTTTGGTTGCTGTCTCCCGTAAAGTCAGAGCAGTGGGGTGGGAGGTGCAGGGCAGCGGGGGAGATGCCGTCCTCCCGATGGACGATCAAGCCCTGAGCTGTGGGACCTAACGTCCTCCAAAACACACTGTCTTGGCACAATCCGTTTCCCCTCCCTCCAAGTTGTGCTGCTTTTGATTAAATTCCTCGTCAAACATTTATTTTGCCTGAAAGGAAGCTTTTGTTCTTGTTCTGGGACCTTTCAGTTATCAAAACTTCAGCTGAAAACACTTAATTAAAGACGTATTTTTCTCCCCTGCTCTGTCCACGGGGAGGTTATCTCAAGGCACCCGCGTACCGTGCTGTGTAACGGGGTGGCTATGGGGACATGCAAGCTGGGAGGGAGGCAGGGCTCTGGGCAGCGACGGCTCCTCTGCACCCCAGAAACAGCTGCATGAACTCTCATAGAATCCTAGAATATCTTGAGTTGAAAGGGACCCATAAGGATCATCAAGTCCAGCTCAGCGGTGAGCGGGGACGTGGGACAGGCAACAGCAGCCTTCCCCAGGAAGGACGGCGTTGTTTTTCTTTTGGGTCTAATTTACACTTGGAGGGTAAAAAGTAATTCATACAGTGGTCACGTCAGCTCAGGTTGCCCATGGATGCGTGACCATGACGGAGCACGAAACAGGGTTGAATTGAAATGAAAGGTCTCTTCCTAGAAGATGCTCTCTGCCGTTAGTCACGGCCCAGGCGCAGCGTCCCCGCAGCCAGGTGGGGCTTTGGCTTGCTGTCCTCCATCGATACCAGTTACTCCGTGGCTGACAAGCGGGCCCTTCCCCGGGCTCTGCCTCTCAGTACTCATGTACGTTCGGATAGCTAAAAACGGCAACGTAGAGGCGAGATGTTCCTCGCCTTGCTGAGCGCGGGGTTTTTTATTCTGGCTCTATCACACCAGCTATAAATGGCTATTAGAAATTCTCCTGCAAGAGTCAACTTACAAAATGCTTCGGTTTCTGTCCCAATTATAGAGCGACAGAATGGAAAGAATTAATGCTGCAGTAGCAAATGTCAGGCAAAGAGGTTTTTCTAGGGGAATCACCCTGAAAATGTAGCTGACGGTTGCCTCGTATTCCTGGGCGCAGAGCCCGCGGCCCCTGCAAGGCACCGATGGTTTTCCTGTTGCCGACAGCTGTGTCCGTGTTAGCACACCGCAGGGCAGGTGTGATTGCAGTGCTGGGGCGTCTCTCAGCTGGGCGTTGTGGCTCTTAATTGAAGAACAATAAGCGATTAAAAACTTGTCTTTTCAGGCAGCTCCTGGGTGTCGAACACGGCCCTGGACAAGAGCAAATGCACCCAGGACGGGTGCCATGGAGGTGATGGTCGATAGTGGGGTTTCCTCTCGGTGCTGCCCTGGCCCAGGGCACAGGGAGAGGTGTCCCGAGGCCACGCTTTGGCCACGTCCACCCTTAACTTCCCAGTACGATGCCCTCTTGATACAGCATCTCCGTGGAGGAGCCGATGCTGGCACATCCCACTGGCTTTCACCGTGGTGAATTTGAAGCTGTGCTCCCCAGCACCACCGCTCCCACATGGGCATGGGCACAAGGCACGGCTTTGCTGGCTTTTCTGTCTTTCGTATCATTAATTTCTAAGAACCACACCCCCCCCTTTTTTTTTTTAACGGCAAGCACTGTGCCGTGGACCAACAGAGCTTAGCTGGAGGTTTCCAAGAGACGTCACTTAACTCGTATTCCGGTTTCATGATGGGTGAAAAAGGGAAGCAGTGTATTATTTACTGAGCTGTCGGTGCTGGGCTGCGACGGGGATGGAGAGAGGAGCAGCAGCTAAAAACTGCCCTTCGTTTGGGGACGGATTTAGTTTTCTTTCCTACAATGTAAATGTCTCTTAAATAAACGGACTTGCTTTATTGTGGCCTGTGTTTTGGTTGCTTGGTTCATCTTCGTTTGTCCTTTTGCACCTTTTAGCACAGAGAGGGACAGGTTGCACAGCACAGATGGGAGGAAAGTCAGCCTGAAAAAGTGCAGTAATTTCCCCTTTCCCTTTTGTAACGGTCGTGAAACAAATAGCCAGAGCCTCTGCTTTGCAAGCAAGTATCTCAGAACTGAGGGAGGCTGCCATTTGACTGTGCATCACTGGGATCATATTTTTATTCGTGGTATACGACCTCTCCCTTCCATTAGCACCATTAGTTTTTAGGTCTCGTTTTCCCATAATTTTTGCCGTGCCAGCTCCCAAAGGCGGTGATGCTTTTGGCTTTCTGTCGCAGCTACCGTCGGCATGTCTCAGAGCAGCGGTCATCCTGTGGGATGTGCAGACAGACAGATGGCAGTAAGGGCGAGATGGGAAGAGCTGGGGTGAGAGTTTGCGGCGGGTAGGAGAAGGATCTGGAAGTCAGGCGGGAGATGCTCTGGGTGGACTGGGCACCAACTTCGTTATTCTTTCTTTCGTTTCATGTGAGACAGGGACTAAACGTCGCGTACGGTCTCTGTTCTCGAGATGTTAAAAAAAAAAAAAATCTAAACCCAAAAAAATTGCTGCAAACAACCCCCGAACAGTCTGTTCGAGCTGGCAATCTCACCGCTTACATGATACGACCTTTTTGGCTGTGGGGAAGGGAGAGCGGGTTTGTGTTTCTCATAAATAGCAGTCTCATACAGCAGCAGGAGGTGCAGAGGGAAACCATCTCCCAGAGCAGCGCAAGCGTAACCCCGTTTCACAGCTAGCCCCGCCACCGATTTCTGCTGGGCGATGCTCCTACCTGGTGATGCCGGAACACCCCCTGCAACACCGTGTCTTCTGGACATGGAATTTGGCACATGGCGGGCGTTCGGGGTGTCCATGTCCCCTGAGGGCTGTCTGCTGGCAGGGAGTTTCAGCCAAAAAGGCTAGAGGGACAAATACGTGTTTGTAGGGGTGCGGTGGCAACTCTTGGTGCTGGGAGACTTTGTGGTGACCGTGCGATGGGCAAATTGGGGCAACAAATCCCGTTTGGCATCAAGCCGATCTCCAGCAGGGACCTGTTTTCGGGAGCCGGGAGTCGCCCAGAAAAGAGCCATGGGAGACCTGGTGCGAGGAGCTGCCTCTTCCCTGTCCCTTCCCTTCTGCCCCCGAGAAAGGACGGGCGAGGTGTAGAAAGGGCAGACGACACTTTAAACCGAAAGCGGTTAGAAATGTCTTGTGTTTTGCAGGATTTAATGAAAAGAATATTTTCCTTCCCTGCACTTTTTTGCTATCAGCTTGCTCTTTAAGCCTGCCTTTCCCGTAAGCCCTGGGCTGTATGCTGCAGCCTGTCTTCAAGCCTACGGAGCGCGGGTTTCCCTGGTCTGTGGGTGAACTAATTGCATCAGCGCAGGGACCAAAACCATGGGGATTTTCCCCAAGATGAATGGCTGGGCTCCATGGCCCAACTTGGTATTTTTATTGCTCTCCTAGAGCTCCAGCAGCACCGTGGGGGTGAGGAGGGAGCAGGACAGACCTTTCCGGGCACAGCCACGTGGCCGAAGAAGTTTCAAAGGAGACGTGTGTCCAAAAAAACCCTGGGCTGGCAGCGAGGGTTTGCCTCCGGCGGGCAGCCAGGCCCTGCTGGTGGCTCCAGGCACCTTTGGTGGCTCCAGCCACCCCGTGGCACGTCCCCAGGGCTGTCCCGCAGGTCTGCGTGCCTGCCCGTGAGCGCGTCCGCAGTGGCACAAGGCACTTTCTCTTTGGCAAAGCGATGGGTAATTAATTTCAGGGCCATTGTGCTGCCGTGGCAGGCTCTGATTTATAGCCCAGGGAACAGCTTCTGGTTCAAAGTGCACATCCGTTGTGTTAATGCTCCATGATCTTTACCCCCTTGAGGAAATGGCAGAGAATGAGGAGATTATTGCCACCAGACTGGGCTCCCAGTATTACCATGATAAAGCCGGCGCAGATGAGGGGTGGGCTGTGCATGCACAGCAGCTTCCCCTCCCTGCAGTAAAGAGCCCACAGTGTCTTCCCCAAGGACGCAGCTGATGAGGGAACGTCGGTCGCACAGTTCCTGCACCCAGCTGCTGCTTGGGACCCTTTTTCTTCTTTTTTTTTCCGCACCACATCCCTTTTTGGCTATTAATCGTGCTGCTAAAAGGCACTTTAGGAAAGGGGTGCGATGGGACGGCGCAGAGGAGGGAAGCCTGGTGAGTGCCTGGCTTCTCTGGGGCTGGGGATTTCCACATTCCTCCTTTTCCCAAAGGAAAAGGCTGGGAGGCTGGGCAGGTGGGTGGTGGGCTGGTGTGCAGGGTATCGCCCACCCTCGACCACCTCCTTCCAGCCCCGCTCCTGCCAGGAGCCGTCCCAACCCTCAGCTTCTCAGTTCAGCAGTTTTTGGAAGCTGCTTCTCGATGTGCAGAGTCTGTGAGCCCACGTAAGTCATTTACGCGGCAGAAAAACACCTCTCTTTACTGGATCTTTGTACTGGATTAGCTTTCTGCCGATTTCTGGGAACACTTTCAGCCCTGAGGTCCTGAGACCCAGGGAGGCGCGCGGGCAGTGCCAGCGTTTCCTGGGAGCGCCTGCCGGTCTGCAGTAACTCTGTCTCGCCTTTCCCAACACCAAGTCCTGACTGATCTCAGGCCCATCGAAACTTCTGGGTGTTCGGCTTTTCATCCCTGCTGGGGATACTTTCGCTTTTTGAAAAGGAAGGGCTACGTTCTGGTCTACATCGTGTTCAAAGTAAGCCCGTCTGTGACCGAGGCTTGCCAAGAGGGCTTGGGGCAGGTCATGAGATTGCTGCGAGGAGCCGAGCATCGCCTGTTAGGTTTAGTTGGGTACCCAAGAGAAAACAAACCCTGCGTGGGAAACACATCCCAGGCGCCCCAACCCACCGCGTCTCAGCACCGCTCCCCGCGGTTGCAGGAGTCCCTTGCAAAATGGCACCTTGGTGGGGAGAAATGCTGCATCCAGCTCTGAGAGACGAGGGCCCGGGCCCGTTGCAGGGTTCTGTGTTGGGTAAAGGATGACGTTGGGTTTGTAGCCTTGCAGGGTAAATGCTAGGAGGCAAGGTCTTTTTTGGAAACAATCATCAATCCCTGCCCTGAGATTTTGTTTGGGAAAGAGTTGTGGCTGTGCTTGGGTCATTTGGGATAATTTCACTGTTGTATCTGACTGTCCCTCGGAAAGCAGCTTCTTGTTGTGCCTGGTTTGGGGTCACCCTGACCCGCAGCAGCGAGGGGTCCCTGGGAAGCCCCCGAGCCCCTTCGCTGGGTCCAGCCGTCCCTTCCAGTGCTTTACTCAGACCCCGGGCAGATCAGTGGCCTCAGATCCTGGGTAGCTTCAGCAGGATTTGGATCAAACCCAGTATATTCAGTGCCTTGAACAGGAGGGCTCTGTACGCTGCTGGGGTTTCTAGGTGTTATTCTAATAGTAATAATTAATACAGTGATGTGTATAATCCTGTGCATGGAGAGCTGAAGCATTCCTCAAAGCTTCTTTGCATCATAAAACTCCTAATCAAATACAGAATAGATCTCTGCCCTCTCCATATCTTTAATCCTACTTCTCTTCCAGAACTAAACAGCTTTAAATTCCTCAGCCCCTGGCGTATTCAGCTGCCGAGGCAAAAACTTTGCCATTTTTAAATCCTCCCCTAGTGCCAGACCAAAATCTCTCCAAACACAGACTCCATAATCCTCGCTAATTTATCAAAGTTGCTCCTGAATGCTAATTTTCCCGTGCTGCGCTCCTGGATTGGAATCACAATTGATTGACTATAAAATGATAATTATACACTGGGAGCTTTGCATTGTGTAAACACCTTAAATTGATTCTCCTGCCCTGCCAATTGTGAAATTCTTTCCATCGCGTGCTGGCTCTATCTGAGATAGAAACGATTATGCTTTTTAAAAACTTTTCTACCATGTATGGATTTTCTTAAAGCAGGCAGCAAGCGTGCCTTCTCCTC
>VZSC01010433.1:314479-332877 GCA_013398225.1 Steatornis caripensis | reverse complement strand
TCTCCAGAGGGCCCTTCCAACCCCTGCCACTCTGTTATTCTGTGACCATTTGATGGTGTGGTACAAAAAAAGGCTTCATAGAAGACTTCCAAGCTGTGCCAGCTGAAAACCTGTACCTTCATTTGCACACCTTTTCCGCAGAACTAACCTCTGGGCCACATTCAGACCAGTGACCCCGCAGTTACAGACACTGCGGACTATTTGAGCATTTCTTACCAGTGAAGTACTCTGTATCCTAAGATTTTCTATCCTCGTCCTATGACAGCCAAGTAACCACTGTAGGCCCTGAAGCGACATGGATCATAGAATCATGNACTATTTGAGCATTTCTTACCAGTGAAGTACTCTGTATCCTAAGATTTTCTATCCTCGTCCTATGACAGCCAAGTAACCACTGTAGGCCCTGAAGCGACATGGATCATAGAATCATGGAATAGTAGGGGTTGGAAGGGACCTCTAGAGATCATCTAGTCCAACCCCCCTGCTACAGCAGGTTTGCCTAGAGCAGGTTTATTATATTATTATTAATTAATATATATAATTAATATAATTAATATATTATTTAAAGAATAAAATGTCATTATCTGCTTATTAATGCATATATTACTGTTCTTATGACATTTATTTGGTGCATTATACAGAAGTTTTTATGCTTTCAAAGTGATTTTCACCAACGTGGCAAAATTACAGTTAACCTTCTTCCAAAAAAACCCAAAATCTTTGAGAAATCTGTTCCCTGCAATTTAGCATTTTCTAAACTTACCTAAAAACTCAGAGAAAATGAAGACAACATCATACCAAATTTCCTTGATATTTAGAACTTGCGCTTACTGTCTGGGTAACATTCACTTTACATTTCTTCTTTACCTCTCCCGCACATCTCACACTACCATAACTTAAAACTATGCCTCTTTTAGCATTACGCAGCTATCCTGACCATATCATGCAAATTCAGGTATCAAAACCTGCACAGGTATTTCCAGGAAAAAAACATAGGATAGTAAATCTTACCAAGAGAGACAATCCTTGAGCGCATTAAAATACGGATATCTGGATATAACACAAATGGCGAATGGTACAAAACAGACAGGCATCTTCCCAGTCTGTGCAGATTCCCAATGGGCTTGCCCATTCGAGGAAATACAGCCATCCTGCAAGAAAACTACAGATTAATGTGTTTATGTTAATCATTAATTTATAGCTGATATTTTCTTGAGAACCCTAGAGATACGATACCCAATTTCCTTTAAATTTCAATGATAACTGGATGCCTATCTCCCTTAAGCTCTTCAGAAAAATACCAGCCTACAAGACTTAGACATATATATTTAAAAGAATTTCAGCGCAAAAGATATTTAAAAAGAACACAGGGTACAGTCTCCACCAAAAAAGATGCCTAAGGGACAAAGTCTGCTCCTAAATATTCAAAACTCCTAACTGAAATCCATAACAGTTTTTCCTAATGCAATGATGTTCCAATGAACTCCGTTTACTATGGCAATACAAAGTATGATTTGTTCTGTATGCCTGCTAACATAAAAACATACCTGTTGACTAATTTCATAAATCAAACCTGACATTGTTCTCAAAGTGTTTTGTTTTATATCTTTCAATAAGTTTTAATAAAAGCATGAGTTAATCAACATACTTGCATAGGCTGGTAGCACTGTGCAACAACACCGTATGTTCTGTTACCACAGACATCTGTGAAGACCAGGAAATGAATGTGGTCCTCTTTTGATTCAGAAGTTACATAAAGTCCTCCTGCAATGAAGGCAGAAACCTTTTTTTAACTACATATTAACTACAACTGCTCAAAAAGTGATTCATGACAAATACTGCACATTTCCACTTAACTTCAAGAGAAACATTTCATTTTCAGGGATTAAAACGCACATATGCAACCCATTTGATCTAAGGGTTGTTACAAAGGCTGTAAGCTGCACATTACTGAAGAAGCAAAAATATTATATAATTATTCTACATTTTAAGTGGCAAAATACAACAGATGGGGTTTGTTCACTTTCTTTTTTCTTTGAAAATAATCCTAAGGTCTGCAACAGTGACATGCATATTAAAATTTCTGCAATTAAACCTGTAGGAAACAGTCACTACTTCAGATATATCTTCACACCAAATGAAAAGTGAAAGAGTACTCAGTCGTTTTGGGGGCAGGGGGGAATTTAAAAGTGTGCACGTGTGTGCGCTTAACTCAAACCAAGATTTACCAATAAGGGCTAAAGTGACTTTCGGCTTCCCTCTCTTGCAGGTGTTGCAGTTATTATTGCTGAGAGATCTGTTTCACACAACATAGCCATACAGAGTAAGGGCACCCTAATTCAGGTAACAGCTACTTTCATCACCAGCGTGCTCACAAGCAGACACATTTTTTTATATTGTGAAATACAAAGAGATAGAGAAGATGATCCTAAAAAATAAAATGACCATACTATGGGTCAACAAATATATATTAAAACAGTTCTCATTAAGAAGTGTGAACCCTACCATACCTGGGAAGCATAGCTGTGGTAAACCAATAAGATCAATGTCCTTTGGAACTGTAATATCTTCAGTGTCAGGTGCTTTCTGCTCCCCGTTGAGACTCTTAACATTTTCAATCTTTGGTCTCTCTTTTTTCTTTCGGAAAGACCGGCGTTTACTTTTATTCAAGTTATTACTAGCATTAATCATCTGAATATCATCTCTGCTGATAAATGGAGGCACAAATACAGAAAGAACTTCTGGATCAAGGGGAGGAAGACTTTTGGGTTTTCTCTGAGTACCCTATAAAAAAAAAAGGGCAAAAAATACAACCAACCACTAAGTTGACACTCATCCCGATAGGTTTTTTTAAACAATTTTTAGCCATGTTTTCTCTAAAATTGTGGTTTTAGAACACATTTTTTCTTCTTCCTAAATAATTAATTTTTCCTTCTAATTTCCTCCTTTACATATATTAACACAAGGGGAATACTCTGGGCGTTCTCAGTAGGCAAAGAAACATTCTTTATCATTCAAAATGCACCATATTGATATTATGCCTTTGGCATAAGAAAACTAACAAGTATCAAATATGATATTTTTATATTTCCTCCTTTGAAGTCTTAGGATATACTTAAGCTATACTTAAACACTGATAGTAAGAGAAACAAAGCAACAAATAAATGAAAACAAAGAAAAACTACTGAACTCCCTAGGTAAGTCTTTCTTCAACTTTAGGAAAGCTACATTTTAACCCAGAATAATCTCTAGAGAAAAAAAAAATAACCAACAAAACCCCAAAAAAGCCACGCAAGCTTTCACAAGACAAATTTTAACTTTATAAGGCAATTAAGAAAGTACAATTAAAAACAACAATCGCTGTTACAATAAACACAATTTTAAGACACTGTACAACATGAAGCCATGAAAATGTCTCCATATACTGATGACTAAGTGGAACAGGCATCCCAAGAGCACGTACAAAATTACAAGGTTTTTAGTAGGCAGCTTTGTAAAGTACTACTGCCCTGAAGGCCCTTGCTGCCTTGCTATGAAAAACCTGTGGAGAAAGTGATCAGAAGAGGAGATCTCCTTGTACTCAGGAGCACGTTTTGTATTCTTGATCATATAGCAGACACAAGTAGCTGCATTTTCAATTACTTCACTGCAATTTCAATTCTTCCTGCAAGGTCAAAACAGCAAGTAAAAGCTTTGTTTAGTCAACGGATATTTGGAAACAGGAAAGGCAAGGCTCACTATGGCTAAAAAGCTGTTTCGTTTTCAACTTTTTGCTAACTGATTCAAAGACAGATGAAGCATACATGCCATTTCTACCTTCATACATGATGCATTAACATTACTTGTATTTAAGAAATTCCTTGAGAACCAATGCTGGCCTCTTATAATTTCTCATAATTTCCCTACTTTTTCAAACAGCTACAACATACAAAGCTCTATTGCTTTACTGAAGCCAATCTTTTACCATGCAAGTTTTGGAAAAGAAAGTCTCGACTTATTTGTCCTAGTAGAGGAGTACACCAGTAGTCGTCTTCACATGTGAGCATCATAGGAAAAATGAGAAGGAATACTTACCTTCATCATATATTAGTTACTGCATCTTAAGCTCCACCATATTCTATAATAGGATACTTGAAAGAAAGTACTTCAATAAAAGTAAGAAGTGAAAAAACACCCTTTTTAAAGAACACACAGAGTCTGAACTAGAAAGAAATTAGAGTAGAAAAGATAAAAGTTCAGATAAGTACCGACTGGGATACTCAAAATACAGCAATGACTTCAAAAAGCACATTACAAATTGGGGTACTGAGTCCATATCCTGCCACGCTGAAAACTTCAAGTGTCATTTTCCTTAGCTGGCAGCTGACATCCATTTCAAGCAAAGAAACTGGAAACGCAGACAAATCCAACATGATCACTCTCAAAATAACACATAGCTAAACATTTCAGAAGGAAATTACGAATTACGGCTCAGCCCTAAGGCTGTTTTGCGAGAAAAACACAGACCTACTGAAACAGCAGCAATCTTAACTTGGCAGATTTGCCCTGCAGAGGTTTTCATACAAAGTTGCTTTGACAGGGCAATCCCTGACTTACATTGAAGGTATCTCCATGCTACACAGCCAGCGATTTAACAGCCTCACAGCGTAACAGCTTCTAAAATGGCAGGTCCTTGATGTCTTGAACTTACAACAGAGGCATTAAACACCATTTTTTTTCCACAAAACAGCACTGTCAGCACTGTCACTGACCGAGTGACCCAGTCATCAGCATTCAAGTCAGCTCATACGAATGTCTACGGCCAAAGTCATATTTTCTTACCCTTTCAGTTCAGGGATGCTGAATAGGCAGCAATAGAACAATATTCACTTGTTACTACTATTCTTTGAAAGCTTTATATTCTCTGCTTCTACTGTTACTTCTTCATTTTGAAACGCTTCTCTTCTGTCACTTCTTACTATCAAATGTTCTTGCATCACACATAGCTTCTTATAAACACTAATGCCTTTTCTTTCCTGTAATTCTGCAGGATTCCACAAGTCAGGGATTTTATTCCATCCTCATTTACTGACTATGTTCCTGTAACAATGGTGCTATATAGGGCTCGGATAAGAGACAGACTTTTTACAATGACCGCACTATTTTAGACACAAACAAGAAGTAGCATGTTGAAACCACAGATGGAAGTGTGATCCCAGCTATTTGATGTTTTCTTGATCTCATTCTCCTTTTCCCATCACCGAAGAAGTTAATTTCATTCTGAATGTCATGAAAGAATTGGCTTCTTTAATGAATAATTGGGCAGGGAAAAGTATGGAGGCTTAGAAAAATCAGGGTGGAAGGGACCTCTGGACGTTACAGTGCAACCTTTTGCTCAAAGCAATGATAACTTTGAAGTTAGATCAGATTGTTCCGGTTCTCATCCAGCCAAGTTTCAGTAATCCCTTCAGAAGGAGATTGTTCCCTCCGTGTCCTCCAGCCATCATACAGCTTAGCTTCTTCTGGTCTCACTCCCGTTTGTCAGCAGTTCTCTGGTATCAAGGTACCCGCATGTGGGGCAGTATCCCAGATCTGACCTCAAGAGCACTGAACACTAACAGTAATAGTAATAATCCCTTCCCTTCGCCTGTGCGCTATGGTCCTGGTGATGCCAGCCATTACACAGTTGCTTTTCACCGCCACAAGTGCACACTGCTGACTAACACTGAACTTGATCACACCTCAACTTTCGCAGACCCAGGGGAGCATTACAGAAGGAAAAAACCGGCTTGGCAGTTATGTCTGCATTAGCAGAGGAAGAAAGCATGATGCAGACACTGTAAGAGACAAGATCTGTCTGTGGTAGGTAGATACAGAACCCTACGATGCAGCCGATAGGAAGATCTGAGATGTCTCGCAGACAGCTTGCACATATTTGCCAGATCAAAACCCAGTTTTATAGCTGAAGATAACTTAGGGGAAAGAAGTCTTATCAAAGATGGCTGTATGATCTTCACTACTGTACATCTCATCGGTACAAAATACATACTTCCAACGCCAAAAAAGCAATCTCTAGCTGAAAACAGCGGTCTTCGATCTCTTCAAATTGAAATCTTAGAGTGACAGTTATCTTGGCAATGAGGACAATTGAGGGATGACAGCCCAGAAACTTCTGTTTCATGAGCTTCAGTGCAAAACTGTATCTTTTTTCCTGGAATCCCTACAGACAACAGGTCAGTCACATAAGACTTTTCTTACTTTGGGAGTGGGTTATATCACATTCCCACTGACTCCACTGACTTTATTACTACATATTGCAATAAAGTTAAGAATGCACAAACACACTTTCAACACCAAGATCTGAAGCACTATCAAGATTTTCACCCTGCGGTTTCATCTGTAAATATCAGAGATCCACTACTTTCCATTGCAATGCTCTCATTTTCTGTCAATAAGGTCTCTCCTTTCTACATTCACTAAAATTAGAAATTAGACACAAAACGTATTCCACCATTTCCTCACGTCGATAATGCTACAGAAGGAAAAGGAAGTGGAGTAAATTTATAAACTTGCCCTAAGACAGCGACTGAAGTCCCTGTGGTGTAACAGCTT
Organism: Steatornis caripensis; assembly: GCA_013398225.1. Lineage (NCBI taxonomy): Eukaryota > Metazoa > Chordata > Aves > Caprimulgiformes > Steatornithidae > Steatornis > Steatornis caripensis. The sequence continues at coordinate 326,286 of VZSC01010433.1, read as the reverse complement.
GCAGGGACGGTACTATAGTTAATACTGACAAGCGTAGGGACTACTTTCCTTTCTGACATTCCATTTTATACCTTGAGCAAAGTTGAAACAATTCAACACCTGTAGTGCGATCAGAGTATCTGAATGGCTTCTGCGTTTTATAGCCAAATCCCTACTTGTTGTTCTAAAACACCAATAGGTTTTTTTTGGAAGCAATTAGATCAAACTGAGCGGACTGGAATGAAAAAGAAATTCCCCTTCTTTCGGGTTTACTCCTCACGCAGATGCTGAAACAACACATACACACCGATTTCAAAAGTCCAGTGGTGACGTTTGTGGCACAACTGCTTCCCCAATCTGAATGCATACAGGAATGAGATCCTGGAATTTCAACCTCTGCTTAGCCGGTATCACTTAAGAAGCTGACATCAGCAAAAGCCGTCTCCTGAGCGAGAGAGCAGCAACAAGTTTAACAAAGACTTCTTTATCTAACGCTATTAAAGCGCGCAATCAAATTCAAGTTCAAGGAAGACAACTGAGATCCCTGGGAGCAGCTTGGCTTTTCAGCACGTGCTGGCACCACAGCTACTCCCGCAGCGGGGCGGCTCGCAGGTAGGTGACAAAACCGTCAGCACACTTTTAACAAAGCAAAATCAGGAAGAGGACTTTAGTCGTTAACTCACATGCAAAGCGGCTATAGTCATAAGCAAATTATAAACCACACATTCAAGCCAGAAACCAACACAGAAACTTCTGCCATATCGGAATTGCTCTGGCTGTGCCAAATTCAGAGCGCTGAACTTAATCTCAGGGCAGGGATTTAGACCTCGTGTTGTCCTCAGGATACAAGTTACCAAGTTTTATTGCCGTATCTTTCGGGTTTGATCTCCAACAGAAGACGGGAAATGGGAGATCATCAAGTAAAGGATATGCATTGTTCAAGCATTTTGCTGTTCCTGCTTACATAAAGCTGCACTGCACTCTTCATCTAAGCTTAGACCTTTGAAAAAGCGTAATTACTTAAGGCTACTATCAAATTATCCCTCCTTTGTTGATGATCTCCCGTCAAAGCAAGTTTTCTTTCACAGTACTGCTGCGCTATCCGATGATAACAGCAACAAGGCAAGCCCACAGTTTTACTCAAGCCCGCACCGAGGAAGGGAGGCCCGGCCGGGGAGGAGCTGACCCGGCTCAGCCTCCGCTCAGACCTCCGGGCAGAAGCTGCCCCACGGAGCAGCCGCGGCACCCGGCCGGCGGGCACCGCCGAGCCCGCCCGCCCCGCGCTCCCTCACCGCCCCGAAGCCCCTCTCACCTGGAGGAGCGCCCTCACCCGCTCCCTGGGCACGCCGACCAGCAGGCAGATCTCCAGCAGGCCCGGGGGCAGCACGTCCTCCATGGCACAGCGCGGCCGAGGCGGCCGGGGCTGCGGCGGCTCCTTCCCGCAGGGCCGGGCCGGACTTAGGGGGGGCGGGGAGGGGGGGGGAAGGGGGGTGGAGCGCCCGCTCCCTCACACAGGGAGGCGCGCACACAGACAGCGCCGCCCCCTTCAAGGTAACGCCCGCATCGATTGGCTGCGTCTCCCGTCGCTCTGGGGACCTGCGGCAAATCAGAGAGGCAGTGCTTGTCGGCGGCGGCTTCGCGGGCCGGGCGGGGGTGGGGCCTCACTGCCCGCTGGAGGGGCGAGGAGGGCAGGATACAGCCTGCCTCGGCGTCGCCGGGCGGCTGTCGGTCGGCGTGGGTCCCGCTCTCCTCGCCTCGGCTCCCTGCCCCGCCGGGAAAGACGCTTCCCGACCCAAGATGGGGGTCACTGCTTTCTCCCAGCTAGCCACGGGCTGGTTTCGCGGTGGGGCCGTTGGCCCGGAGGGGCTGAGGAGCCTCAAGGCCGCCCGTCACCTGCGCTTTAGAGAGGCGGATGAAGTCACGGCCTGGTGCTTTGGTAACTGGGGCCGTTCCCTTCTGTTTGCTCCAGGTGACTCAGCAGGGGTATGTGGCTGGCACTGAATGAGAGTCTTGTATTTATCGTGGGTCGTAGTTTCAGTGGACTGTAAGCACAGAGCTGATTGCAAACTGCGTGGTGCCTTCACCTCCGGAGCAGCAGCGTTCCCAGGGGAGTTGCCTGTGCAGCAGGGAAACAACCGTGGGGACTCCAGGATTTCTATTTGAGCTGGTTAATCTAAGTAGACAGTGAGTCACTGTGTATTTCGTCTCTGTGTAGATCTTCACTGAGAGAAACGTGTTTCCTTTGGGACCGGTGCATAAAGTACTCGAAACTGCAGAGGGCAATTTCTCTGAAACTGAAGGTATGACATGCAGTTTCATCACAGCCACAAGCTTTGGTTGTGGACTAGTGTTCACATATTTTAAACGCAAAAAATCCCAAGCTAAGTGGTTCCAGGTTATGATGAGTTTTTTTTATCAGTCCAGAGTTCAGAAGAAACTTCTGCAAAAAGTACAAAGAACATCAGAAACACAAGGTGTGGTCTTGATGGGGATTTTATTAGCTGAATTTTTGTGGTGTTAAAGCTCAGGATTATGTGGCCTCTCATGTTCTCAAATAACTTACTTCGATGAAGTCACAAATGCGAAATAGAGGAAACTGTATTAATACAGCACTGACCAAAAGAAGGAAATTCTTGAAAACCTGGAAGTTCAGGGATCACTTCTTCAAAGTGATGGAAGACGATCACACAAAGATTTATGTTAATGAACTTTAAGGTCATAAGAGATTGTTAAAATCATCTTGTTTAGCTTGTGTAGCACAGGCCACCGAATCAGGGATTCCTATATTAAATTTGTAACTTCCAGCTGACACCATGAGTCCCTGCAATAGGGATCACCAACAATCATTGTTAAAAGTTACGCATCTCATTTTTAGTTTAACTGTTTAGCTTAGCGTTTTGTCACTGGATCATGTTACGGTTTGCCTGCTGTTTGAAAAGATTCTTTACTATGGCAAGATTTTTCCTTGCAGAGTTCAAGGTTCTTAATCTCAATCTATTTTTGATTATGCAACTCATGCTTTTCAGATTTCTTCCCTGATTGGTTGTGTGCATCTTTTCTCAACCTTTTCAAAATTTTCTGAATATTCCTTTTGAATTATGAGCACAAAAAATAAGCTTTACTGTTACTGAATATGCAGTGGTAAGTCACATTGCTATTTCTAACTGATATCCCCACCTAATTAAAACAGAGAAAGATTGATATGTGAATCATTCAAAAAGGGTGAAGTGTTTAATTGGTTATCCACTGTAACCCTGTACGGTTTTTCTTGGGGTTATTACTTCCAACATGACAGTCCTACATCTTACATTGATTGACCTATGACTGTGACCTAGCATTTGACCACATTAAAAGAAAATTACAAATGAACTGAGGCTATTAAGTAATCCACGTTACCCTGTAGTTAATTAATCTGCATCATTATTAGTTTCTGATTTGTCTGCTATCTGCAATGATAAATACTGAGTGATTCTTGTTCATAATTAATGTAGCCCTCAAAGCAAGGATACGGTGAAGTTATTACCAAAACAGAACTACAAGATGAAAGGTGCTAATGTGAATCTGATAAAACCTCAAGAATTCTGAAGGGAAGAAGTCTGCTATATGGGGTCACTGGTAAGAGACAAAATAATTCGCATAGAGAAGAATGCCTCTGCTACAAAAAGATTCATGTAGTTAAATATTTTTTTGTAAGAAAAAAGTAAACTGAAGAAGAAATACCACCTTTTATTATGTGTTTTCATTTTGTAAGATCACAAATCCAGTAAATGTTTGTTTGTTAACTGTGTGATGTGGTACTCGACTGCTTAGAGCTATATGCAGAAAAAAACTGCTGATCTTGATATATCCTCAACATGGGTAAGGCTTTATCAGACTTGAGGGCCATATCTGAATAATTAAAGATTCCCTTGACATAGAAATCTAATTCAGCTTCCAAATAGTGTGTTTATGTTTTTGCTAGACTGCCTCTGTTAAGAGAAGAAAATAATTTTACAAATCGTGTGCTTCTTTGATGCGATCTTGCTTATAAAATATAACCTGCCCATTCAGATGAGAAGCTTTGACAAGGCCACCTTCAAAATCCCATTCCTACAGGTGATACAATACAGCCTTCTGTTTTCAGCCTTCTATTTGAAATACCTTCAAGAATAATCTCCAAACTTCCACCCTCACCTCTTTGAAATTACTGCTGTAACTCAGTGTCCTGGTTTGACCAAATGCAGTATTCCATCCCATACACATCATGCTCAGTACAAAGCTGAGGGATGATGAGGGTCACTCCCTCTCCTTTTATGGCCAGGGGCCTGAGGGCATTAGTGGGCTTTAACAACCCTAAGCAGCCTCACCTGGTGCTTCCACCAACACCTGTGGCCCGGGAGCCTATTTAAGCCCAGCAAGGGGCTATTAGAGAGGTCCTGGTGATGTGGCTGGATACTTCTCTCTGGCTCTACCCAGCTCCTTGCTCAAGGGTTAGAGGAGGACTCTGCCTGATTATTCTGCCTTCAGTCCTGGTCTGTGCATTCCTGTATCCAGTTCCTGTCTGCTGCTGAGTACAGTCTAGGACTTTCCTAGGGCATGCCCCACAGCGTCTGGGTGACCTATTTGTCGTTGGGGAGGGGGGGAGCTCAGTTTTGTATATATTTCATTATTAGTTTTGCTATTATTATAATACAATATTATTGTAGTTAGATTAAAGCTGTTTTAACTTCTCCAGCCTGTAAGTCTCTTTCCACCACCTTTGAGGAGGGAGGGTGTTAACAAAGAGCATCTGTCATCTGTTTAATAGCCATCGAATAGTTTCTTTGATGCGATCTTGCTTATAAAATATAACCTGCCCATTCAGATGAGAGTCTTTGATAAGGCCACCCTCAAAATCCCATACTCACAGGTGATACAATACAGCCTTCTGTTTTCAACCTTATATTTGAAATACCTTCAATACCTCAGTCTTGAGGGATATGGGCCAGGTGAAGAATAGAGTCAGGATCCTGAATTTTAGGAGAGCAGATTTTCAGTTAAGGAATTAATGAATGGGACCCCCTGGGAAACTGCTTTTAAGGAGCTGAAAAGAGCTGGCACCTCTTTAAGGACATTTTTCTTAGCAGGAGCTGTTGATTTCCATGTGTAAGAAATCAGTCAAGGAAGGTAGGAGACCAGCATAGCTCAGTAAGGACCTCCTGGTCCAACTAAAGTGTAAGAAGGAAATGTACAAGCAATGGAATGAGGGACATTATGTCTGGGGAAGAATATAGCAATGCCGGCCAGATGTGTAGGGATGGGATCAGGAAAGCTAAAGGCACAGTTGGAGCTGCATTTATCAAGGTATACAAAGAATAGTAAGAAGGGCTTCTACAGGTATGTTGGCCAAAACTGGAAGATAATAGAGTACACACACATCCATGCACACCCACAGAAAAATAAGATAGGAGAACTGGACAAAACTAGCGTGGAGAAGGCTGAGGTACTCAACAGTTTGTGTCCCTCAGTTTTAATGGTAATCTCTTTTCCTACATCTCTCAAGCCCATGAACCTCAAGGCAGGGATTGGGGGAATGAAGTGCCTTCCATTGTAAGTGGTTCAAGACCACCTGAGGAATTTGAACATACTTAAGTTTATCGGACCTTATGAGATGCATCCCAGGGTCCTGAGGGAGTGGGCTGATGTAGTCACCAAGCCACTCTCCATTGTAATTGAAAAGTCAAGGCAGTTAGGTGAAGTCTCCAGTTGCTGGAAAAGGGGAAACATCATGCTGGTTTTATAAAGGGTAAAAGGAGGACCTTGGGAACTACCAGCCAGTCAGCCTCACCTCTGTCCCCAGTAAGATTATGGAGCAGATCCTCCTGGAAGACATGTTGAAACACATAGAAGACGAGGAGGCGATTAGACAGTCACCATGACTTCATCAAGGGCAAATTGTGCCTAACTAATCTGGTGACCTTCCACGATGGAGTGGCTGCATCAATGGACAAAGGAAGAGCTATAGATGTCATCTACCTGACTTCTGTTAGGCCTTGGTTATGGTCCTATATAGCATTCTTGCTCTAAATTGGAGAGACTTGGGTTTGATAGATGGGCTAATAAAGAATTGGTTGGATGGTTGCATCGAAAGACTTGCAGTCAATAGCTCAATGTCCAAATGGAAATCAGTAACAGCAGTCCCTCAGGGATCCATACTGGGACCAGTACTATTTAATATCTTCATCAATGACGTATGGGATCAAGCAGATGTCTCCAAGCTCAGTGGTGCTGTTGACACACCTGATGGGATGCCATCCAGAGGGACCTGGACAAGCTCAAGAAATGGGCCCATGTGTGCCTCATGAGGTTCAACAAGGCCAAGTGCAAGCTCTTGTACATGGGTTGGGGCAACTCCTGGTATCGATACAGGCTGAGGGATGAAGGGATTGAGAGCAACCCTGAGGAGAAGGACCTGGGGGTACTGGTGGATGGAAGACTGGACATGAGCCAGCAATGTGCACTTGCAGCCCAGAAGGCCAACTATCCTGAGCTGCAGCAAAAGCAGCGTGGCCAGCAGGCTGAGTGAGATGATTCTGCCCTTCTGCTCTGCTCTCATGAGATCTCACCTGAAGTACTGCGTCCAGCTCTGGAGCCCTCAGCAGAAGAATGTCATGGACCTGTTGGAGTGGGTCCAGAGGAAGGCCACAAAAATGGCCAGAGGGCTGGAACACCTCTGTTGTGAAGAAAGGTTGAGAGAGCTGGGGTTGTCCAGCCTGGAGAAGAGAAGGCTCTGGGGAGACCTTATGATGGCCTTTCAGTACTTAAAGGGGGCTTATAAGAATGACAGAGTCTCTCTACCAAGGCCTGTAGTGACAGGAGAAGGGACAACAGTTTTAGACTGAAAGAAGGTATAGGCTTAGGTTAGACATAAGGAAAAGGTTTTTTACTGTAAGAGCAGGGTTCCCAGAGGAGTTGTGGATGCTTGATCCCTGGAAGTGTTAAAGGTTGGGTGGTCGAAGCAACCTGATCTGGTGAAAGATGTACCTGCCCGTGGCAGGGGGAGTGGACTAGATGACCTTTAAAGGTCCCTTCCAACCCAAAGCATCCTCTGATTTTATTTAGTTAAGTGAATCCTAGCCCATGTGATAGTAAAGCCATTCAATACAACTTCATCACAGCATCTTCCCTCAAATATATGTCTTATCTTTGGTACCCGTAATATTGGACTGAGTCCTCAACCCTTGTGTTCCCTCCCAATGGATATGATTAAACCACCTAACAACAGCTCCGACATAAAGCTGCAAAAGGAATCTGCCCTCCAGAAGCTCTAGGACTGTAAGCTGTAAAGTACTTACGTGACTTAAGAAGTTTCGAAATACGATTATTGGGCATGTTCTTTTAGTGCTGACTTTTATTCATGCTTGCACATCTTCAAATAGTCCTGAGAACTATACGTAGGCTAACTCAGGGCTTTGTACGTGACCTCTTGCAGAGTTTCACCATGATGTATGTAAGGACTACAGGAATTTCCTTTTCAAACTGAATATAGACATCATTTGTATTCTGCAGGTTTATTGATGCGTTGCTCAGTTCAATATCCTTTCTGTTGCTTATGATTAAGGTTCTTGACAGCAGTATCTTTAGGTGAGAACTGAAACTCAGATCGCTGCTTCCTTCTACTACCTGGCTCACAGGAATATGCATTTCTGTGTCTATGCTAAGCAAGATTGCATAGATAAGAAGTCTTTATTCTGTCTGGTAAGAACTGTGTGCTCTCGCCAAAGAGAAGACAAGTACAGCATGAAGTACGCTGCTCTAATACCTATTAGACAACTCTTTGCAGTCGAGAAGTCCACGAAAAAACACTGCATCTCTGGATTTAAACCCTTTGTCTCTAAAATTAGTTCTTATTAACAAGACCATTCTTAGGGGGAAGGATTTGTTTTGAACAAGACTCAGGTAGGTCAGCTTGATGTATTCTCTTCAATTTCAGCATTTCTCATTTTATATTCCTTCTTCCAGAATAATGAAGCAGGAGAATTCCATGAATCTCTGCAGTGAAACATCTTTATTGGCAGATAAAACATCTCTTTCACTGCAGGTCAATACACTTTCTAAATTTACCCCAATATTAGCAACCACTTGGTAACTGACTATGCAAATTGAATCGTTCTTTTTGAACTAGAGCCCTGCAGAGTCTTAAAATTCCTCTCTCAATGTCTCAGACATTTATTCCCATTCTTAATAATGCTACAAAAACCTACTATGAGAATTCTTTATTGTCCCAGATATCGTCCTAACTGTGTGCAATGACTTTGACCCTGACGTTATTCTGTAAAAGGTCACCAGGTTCAGCGTAAATGTATCAGAGGAAAAGGAGGACAGGCCAGAGATCTCTGTGTCTATTAACAGTTCCATTTGCATCTTCTTTCTTTTTTACTTGGTTTGTCTGGTTTGTGCTGCCACTGTTAATGGTATAACAAAATACAAATTTTCTGCAGCATTAACTGTCATTTAGCATGAGTCTCTTTAATATTACATAGATGTGTTTCACTGACATTACAGAAAAATGGCATTTATTTCAACTTATCACCAGATGGGATTTGTGTTCTCCACAGCTTGTACCTGCCCGTGTGCTGGAGGAGTCAGCTACTGTCTGCTATTTCTTCAGGCCTCAAGCTATGAGAAGTTACGCCCCAATTCAAACTTTTTTAGGGAAACACACCCCTTAAAGCTCAGATCCTTGGGATTTGTCCACATGCACTGAAGGGTTTTGTGTTTCTCTGCCACCTCTGAATAAGGTAGTGCAAGTACTAAAAACAGGTAGCAGTGGGAATGCTCTTAAAGTACCAGAGCTAGTACCTCTACCCTGCACTACCATGTGCAGTACAGACGTGTCCTAGAACTGTCAATAGCAGTCTTTTTAACCTGCCAAAATACCAGATTAATTTAATGTGCTGTATGCAGAATACTCCTTGGTTTATATTATGGCTGTAATTAATTACCGTAATGTCTGCCATCTCCTTTTAAACATAAAGATAGATCAAGCCATGCTGTGAATGAGGGTGGGATATGGGAGGGAGAGAAGGGTGCCGTAACCACAAGTGCAGGTGTGTCGTGTGACCTGGTGTTTGTGCCCCACCAGGGAGGGAAGAGAGTGCTAATGAGGAGAATAAAGTCTCCTTAGCCCTGCTGTCATCCCATAACCTAATAAAAGCTTCTGCGATCGACTGTAGGATAACCATATGCAAGACTGGGATAAAGACATTGATAAACAAGAACAAATTCATCAGAGAGCTGCCAAGAGGGCCAGGGCTGAAGCACTCCAGCACCTGAGAAGTGAGGCGACAGGCTTGGAGAAGAGATGGCTTCAAGGGAACGCATAGCAGCCCCAGTACCTATAGGGAGGTCATCAAGAAGACGGAGTCAGGCTCTTCACCAAGGTGCATAGCCAGAGGTGGAGAAACAATGGTCATAAACTGAAACAAGGGAAACACTGATTGCATCAAAGGAACATAGTTTTCATTCCTAGAGTAGTTGAGCGCTGGAGCAGAGGCCTAGAGATGTGCCAGAGGTTTTCAAGAAGAGACTGAATAAAGCCATGAGCAAAGTGGTCTGACCTGCTTTGAGCAGGAGGTTGGACTAGAAATCTCCTGAGGTCGCTTTCAACCTGGGTGATTCTGTCATTCTCAGGGACTCTGTGTACAAATACAGCAAGAGGGTTACAATTTTTTGTATGAAGGAAACAAAATGTTAGAGTTCCTGTTAACCAAGCAGGGAAAATCCTCAGCCACTTGTGCAGCCAATGACCTTTCAATTTAACACAACCATTTTTTTTTTTGTGATGGGATAACTGAGGCTCAAGGGAAGAGCTTTGGGTATCAATGCAACACTTACTCCTCATCGCCTCTGTATTTCTGAGAAGGAGGATGGCTGTAGTTTTATTTTTCTGAGGAAAAAAAATAAATCTATTGAACGTCCTAGGAGGGGGTGCAGAGGGGGAAGCTGAGCTTTATCACAGCCTCTGCATCTAAAGAAACGTAGCAACACTAAGCTGTCGGTTCTTGGCAAAGAACCAGACTAATGTGAGTGCTCTGAATATTAGAAACATTTTGCATTGTAGATATTGTGATATATTCGTGAGGCTACAGAAGAGCTTCTTCCTGGATCTAATCACTCCAGGGTCAGTTCTAGCAATGCTTTATTTATGTGGGGTGCATAACATGTCCCTCAAATCTGACTTGCTTAACATGACATTTATTATACTTCCAGTTCTTTACCATCTGGCACAATCTCAGGCAGATAAAGAGATTTTGATAGTTTTGCAGCTGCTTTTATAGTAGCATTAAGACTTCATAACATTTGTCCTTTTTATGCAGTGCTGTAACAGAAGTGCAGATTCAGAGTTACTAAATCTGAGTAATTCAGATGAGTATTCAGATTCAGGTGAGACAAGAGAGGGGAGAGGTCAATTAGTGCACAAAGACAGGCAGAGAAAATAAAATTTCAGAGAGAACAGGTTTTGTGTAATAGCTTCTTGTATACATCAGTGTAAGAAACCTTAAAATACCTAAGCACAAATATGATAATTCATAACTATGAGCTGCTTGCTTTTTTTTTTAAATAAAGTAAACTTGGTTTTGTCCCTGGAATCTGAAGAATCTCTTTGGATGCTCGACTGTGTTCAGAAAAAATCTATCAGCAGTTCATAGCTTGACAAAAGCACAATATAGTAAACTTGTAATTAATATAGTAAACTGGTAATTAATGTTAGCTTAGTGAAACACGTATTAAAAGCCAAGCACTTTCCCTCTTGATCTTTTTGTAGCCACCCCTATGTCTCTCTCTTTATGAAAAACCAGCATAAATAAATAAAATGAACTTTGTTAAATATTATAAGGTTGTTAATTTTTAAATATTCACATTACAAGTTTGTTGAAGAAGACTAATCCAGTTTTGGGTCCCCTCAGAATACCAAACAGTTGTTATGTTCCATATAAAATAGCCTCAGTTTATCCCCAGATAAAAGATGCATCAATAAGAACCGCAATAAGGCAGAATACAGCAAGTATCCTGTATAGCAGTCTAATGTAAACACAAAAATAGATTCCATGGACACTAGCTGGTATGGTTATGTATAACGTGAGACCAATCTAACTTGACAGCTTTTCATGTTGATGCTCCTCATTCTTTAGCAGATAGTGCAACGTTGTGGGGCAAGACCTCATGAAAACAATCCCTAAGCACAGAAGGTGCCTAGAAATGGTGAGCGTGGATTTACCAAGGGCAATTGTGCCTTACCAACCTGTGTGCCTTTCCTTGATGACTGACTCTCTGGAGGAGACGGGAGAAACGGGTGTCATTTACCTTCTCACAAGGCTTTGACACAGTCTCCCATAGCTTCCTTGTAGTCAAGCTGGGAAGAAATGGGCTAGATAGGTGGACCACAAGGTTGTTGAAAACTGTCTGGACCATCAGGTTCAAAGGGTTGTGGTGAACAGTTTGAAGTCTGACAGCGGTTATAAGTAGCATTCCTCAATGTTTCATACTCGGGCAAATAGTACTTAGCATCCTCATCATGAATGTGGACCATGGGATGAAAGGCACCCTCAGCAAGCTTATGGATGTCCTGGTTTGGGCCAGGACAGAAACAATTTTCTTTTTGTAACTTTACTTTTTAGTTAAGTCTCTTCTGAGCAGCTCCACTGTCCGAAATTAACTGCATGTTTTCCCAGACAGTAGCTGCTTCTAGCAGTGATAAGGCTTGGTGTTTATAGTTAGTGCTGGAACATCAGTAGCAATGGTGTGCAGAAAGGCTCTTGCTTATAGTTATCCCTATGGAGACCAAGGTCGGTGCTCGCTTCTGCTGA
>VZSC01010433.1:294188-304740 GCA_013398225.1 Steatornis caripensis | reverse complement strand
TTCTCCACAACTTTTCAAAGATGATGGAGAGTGGTCTGGCAATAACATCTGCCAGCTCCCTCAGCACTCATGGGTGCATCCCATCAGGGCCCACGGACTTGTGGGTGTCCAGTTTGCCGAAGTGGTCTTTGACCCAGTCCTCCTCAACCAAGGGAAAGATGCAAATTGCTCACAAAGCATTTGCACGTCTGCATCTTTCCAGTTACAACTGAGGGGAAAAAAATGCCATGCTTGATGTCATCTGTGCATTCAGCACCTAGCCTGTTGTTGGAATGATTAAGAAGATGCTAGATTATGTAGGGCTTTTTCACCTGTTTTTGACTGCTAACAAGTTACTAAGACTGGCAAATTACTCTGCCTGAAAGATGAATACAAAGTTTATAGGTCATAAGAACAAAAACTAACAAACTGGATTTCCCTTCCCTGCCAGCCTATTTGTGTTGGATAGTACCAACAGCATTTTTCATATGATGGATGGTAATGCTGTTATTTGGTTCCTCTAGTTTATAAATAAAATATTCGTATCTGCACCTCTCTTCACTATCACTCACCTCTAAGATCACATGGGAAAAAAATGCTTTCTCCTCTGTCAGGCAAACAGTGTTGGCTGCCATCATGCCTTGACATTCGGGACCTGAGCTGTGTGCTTCGTTTCACCTTCAGTGCAGAAAAAGCAGGTACAATAGCTTCACAGGATTTATTTTTAACCAGCTTCTTTACCTTGCTCCGTCTGTTCAAAGCAAACAAACATTGTGAACAGCACAGGTAAGAGGCCGGACTGTACAGAGGGCGTTACCTCTGTTCTATTTTATGCAACTCCTGATCTTCAAATTTAATAAACAAGGACTTCTTTCAAGCTCTGTGCAAGCATAAACTTATAAACATACTCATGAAGGAACAGGTAAGAAGCAACTGTTTCACACATAAGAGAACTCAAAATATGTCATTTCTGAGGGGGAAAACCGGTGTATTCTCAACTTGGGCTGGGCGATTTGAGCTAACAGTGCCATAAGTATGGCAACTGAGGTTTTTAACCTGGGTTAGTAGTAAATGAAATACTTAAAAGGGAAACTTCAGGATAAAACTAATCTGCTTCCCTCTATTAAATGAGCCCCAGCCGATTTATCTTTATCTTAGCACAAATGAAGAGCATACTTTCTTCTTTCATTTTTCCTTTGGAATGTAAGCACATCCTAAGTAGCAGCAAGGAATTTCAGAAGTAGCTACTGATTTTGACCATGTTTTCCTACGTTCATTTTGAAGTAGCTTGAGAGAAATTTCTGGAAATGCTGTCGCTCTGACTGCCGTTCTGTTCAATATAAGCCAGAGGTGTACAGCCATCACGGCTTCTTGGCAGCTAAAGACATCTCTGAAGAACCTTGGGGGAAAATTACTTACCCTTTCTGTGAAAAACAGAAGTCAGATGAAATGCTGGTGAACTGTGGACTTCCCTTCCCTAGTACTGTTGGTAACAGAGGAGAAAAAGCTGTAATTGTTTGTTCCTTGCCAACTTGTGTGCAGACTGAAATCGAAATCAAAGTCCTGTCTTCTCTGAAGGGCATAGTTGGAGTGAATTGTTTCCTACAACTGAGATCAGGGTTTCCCCCACCACAAAGTACTCCTTTTATCTTCCTTTTTATGTTCAGTATGTTCCAGCTGAGAAAACCCCAGCTCCTTTTGTCCACTGCCACTTAACTCTTAGGAAGCCTAGGTCCAGATTATCTGGAAAAACTGTCTATTCGATTTTCACTGAGACTACACAACCCTGTTTTAGGATTCACAGAGACGTAAAAAATTTGGACTTGATAAAATAACCCAACACGTGTCCACAGCCACAGAGTGAGCTCACGTCTGAGCTAGCCTGAAACTAGAGCTTAGGACTTGTTAAATTAGTTCCCTGTCATGTCTACACAGATCATCTAACCCACTACCTCTCTTCAAGAACAAGGAAATATTTCCCATGTCATAAACTTCCTTTTTGGTATAGGGCGATCGGACTTACAATTGTCTGAAAGAGGAAGAACGCTGTTCTTCTGTGGGGGTCCATCTCTGAAGGTCGTGAGGAGAAGACAGGACTTATTTCAATCGTCTGTGACTGAAAATACTCATTCAGATACATTCAGCATGTCAAGTGGCATTTTAAAAATCCTTTGAGGACGCAATGGACACAGCTGCAGGCAACTGCTTTTGTCTCAGCAGGAATAGGGCACAGAGGGGTCACATTTGCTCAGGCCTGAATCATCTTCCTCAAATCACTCTAGAAAGATCTTTCTAAAGGCTTCTTGGAAAAGATCAGGTTTGACAAGCCCAAATTCAACTCTTAAAACTAGGACAGAGGAAATCTCCTAAGTTTAAAAAAATAATAATGAACAGTTCTTCGCAGTAATTCAAAGGGATTCAAAACCAGAGGGTCTGTGTTTCAGGAAATACATTTTAGCTGCTGTTGCGTGTCATGAATAACTGGAACTTCAAACGAAGTCTTTTTCACAGTGGTCCTCCCAGTTGTCTTCACTGCAGACAGCAGACCAAGAGTACTCAGGATCAGCGGGCTGTATGAGGAAATGACTCGGAAGGGGCTTTGTGGGATTAAAAGTTGGAGTCCTTTAAAAGTTATTTTCTGTTAAAAAAAATAGTTTCAAAATCAAATTGTATGTGGCACTGCGACGTGCTTAAGAGAAATGTTGGGTTTAGTTATGACGCTTCCTTCATTATAGTTACGTCACTTGTGCTGAGACAGGCTGACTGCTTTGACAGTAACGTGCTGGCTGTAAGTCTTGCTGTGTTTTTTAGTTCTTTCATGCCAGCACATGGGCAATTAGCTCTCTCACCCCCAGTGAAATGTCTTTTAGTTCCTGAAATCAACACACACGTTAGTACTGAAGTCAGAGCAGCCACAACCAGTATTTTAGCCACTGCGAATGAAGCTAAACCCAATCTGATATGGCTGAGCCTGCAATTGCTAAAAAATCCCTTTGGCAATTTTCATGTTAATGACCTCCTCTGCTCATATCAGAAGGTTGTGGCCTAGCGGCTTCCAATTTCTTCGCTCATCGCCTGTCTAAAATCATGCTGCCTTTCTTTAAAGTGATTCTAAGACTTTTCCCTGGAATGATTAATTTAACAATACTCTACTCTTCAATGGTATTTAAACACACTTAGACACGCTCAAGAATTAACCTTCATAACCTCCATTACGAATTCATGGCTATCATACTTACTGCACAAATTAGTTGCTGTTAGATGTTGAAACAATCAATTTCATGCTTTCTCTCATGCTTTGGGCTTACAAAAATATTTACAGAGCTCTCTCATTAGCTTTTCTAAAATCCATTGTTAATTTTTTTTGCCACAATGCAGAACCCTTGGCAATAGCTTATACCCTGTGCTGGCTGCCCATCACGCTGATCAGTATTGCTTCACTGTTGCCTTAAATTCCTCTCCGTGACTGTATCCACCTGTTGTTTCTTGTCATACGTCCTGAAAGCAATTTGGGGCAAGATTACCTTTTCATTTCAGATTTTTATTGCTTCAGTCACAATGGGATCGTTTTCTGTGACTGAAATTCCAACACACAACACGCACAGTAGTGAACAAAGGGGGAGACAGATAGGAAAAGGCTAAACGGCTTGCCTAAAATACCCTGTGATGGCTGGGAGTCAGGGCACTACCCGTCTTTCTATGTTTGCATCCTTTTTCTCACAGCTGTCATCCTTCTCGTTACAGAGGAAGTCCAAGCATTCTAGCAAGGATGAAAAATGAAATTTAAAAAAAGGAAGGAAGATTACGGTGGGTAATTCTAGGGAAAGGGAAGAGTTACTCATCCAATTTTCCAAGAGCTTCAAAACTCTAGCAAAGCTCATGTAAAACATGTCATGGGTGCCTTTAACCGCTAGGAGCCGTATTCAGACCATCTCCAGCCCATGACAGACCTGGCAAATTTTAGTGTTTAGATCAAGGGAATAGTTAAGATCTTCCGTCATCCAGGGCTGCCAGATGCTGCGATCACCTACACCTCATCCATCCTTGTGTTTGGGATTGCCAAGCTCCCAAGACGCCCAGGAATGCTCGACATGTCCCAAAACAACCCAGATGCCTACTGCACGCTTCTAATCCGTCTTCAGGGCTGGACCCCCTTTCCCAACCTGTCGCGTAACCCTGAGCAAACCATTTTACCTGCTGGCCACGCGTCTCCTCTGTAAAATGAGAACGAGAAGGCTTCCCTCATCAATGGGGATCACTTCCTAACATACACAAAGTGCTTTGAGAACCTCTGATGAAAGGGGTAAACTTGGGCATTTTATTAAGTAGTACAAGAATTATTTCAAAGGTCAGACTGCATTTGTAGCATGTTGACACACGGACAGCCTTTTCTAAAAGGGAGCAGTCTCATGGCTGTGGACTAGTTTTTTTTTTTAAACCAGCTACGCGGAGAAGTCTTTCTAGCAACCTGCAAAAACTTGCACAAGCAATTTCTGAGCACCGGCACCAGTGAATCTTGGTTTCCTGGAGACTTGTGCCCTGGACTGCCTGACTTCCATATCTAAAGAAGCAAAATCACCAAGTGAAGCTTTTCCCGCAACAGCAGGACCTACAAGTTGTTCCTCTCAGCTGGATTCTCTAATAACACGTGCGTTTCCAGCCTTTCCTTCAGTGCTTACAGGTGTTTTATTTTCTGCTTATCTGCCTGCTTTCACAAAGGTGGCATGAACTTCTGGTCAACATTTTGCTGTTCTGTCGTATTGGAGTGAAAACAGATTTAAATGTTATTAGCAAGAGAAGGAAGGATGGGGGGAAATCCAGCATGTGCCGCGATTCTGTAGGTCTCTGTAGGAAACCGATCAGAAAATAAGCAATTAAACTCCAGCTAGCATCAGAGAAAGCCAGGAAGACACAGGTCTCATCAGACAGAAGGCTCTGACAGTAAAATAATAACAACTGCTTCGCTCTCTGTGAAGGCAGCAGCACAGAACATCCAAATGCAACCTTTTCCTCTGGAATCCAGCACTGACTGGATTTTTTGCTTAGCTTGCATATGTTGTTGCTGTATGCAGGAAGCACCTAGGTCTTTACCTGATCTCCACGGCAAAAAGCAAGAATAGATAGGTAGAGTTGCAAAATCCGCTTTTTAGTTCCCTGCTTAGAGAAAATAAATTCTGTAGAGGGGGCACAGAGAGAAGGGTGGAGAGCTTTCCAGAGACAGAGCAAGGAAACCTCCTTTGGCTACGCTCCCAACAGAAAAACATTCGTTGTCTTGATGCTAATTATGTCACACACATCTGTACCTTCTCGTGCTTTTCGAGGAGTTAATAGTCGCTGCCACAGATCTGGCTCTTGTGAAGCTACCCTCCCTGCTCTGCAGGGNTCCTTTGGCTACGCTCCCAACAGAAAAACATTCGTTGTCTTGATGCTAATTATGTCACACACATCTGTACCTTCTCGTGCTTTTCGAGGAGTTAATAGTCGCTGCCACAGATCTGGCTCTTGTGGAGCTACCCTCCCTGCTCTGCAGGGCTAATGTGTGCAAACAAATGCACAATCGCTTGTTTATGCTCAGCCCATGGACAATACAGACACAGTTATGTGCAAACAACACCTCGCCTTGTAGGCAGCAAGTCACGTGCCTAACGTTGAGCGTAAGTCATGTGCAAACTCATCTCTGGCCCGTGTCCAAATCCCTGCTTACCCTCCCATATACGAATATACAGCATTAGGTGGCACTGATTGCCTAAACTGAAACTCTCCTTAGTTTCACTGAAGTAACGGCTCCTTTTAGTCTTTGCCAGCACACAGGTGGGAACGGCCAGCTTGGTCCCAAAGCACATGCAGAAGGCAGCACACTTAAGCATCTTACTACATTACTACAGCATGTTAAATGACTTCTAACAGCACTTCTGCAACCTCGTACCCAGGCTTGGCAGGCCTCGCACCCATGGCCTAGTCGTCATGGGTAGCAGATGGCCTGAATTGCTCACATGAACTCGCTATGCCACGTTATTCCATCTGCCATAGGCACCATCGGGTATGTCCACCCTATATGTTAAGCCTGCTATGCAGGGTTTGCTGCCCAGCTGAGGCTTTGTCTGCTTGTTTCTCCAGCCCTCTCATTTCTCCATCTCCTGGATCATTGAGCTGAGCAGAGCTGAGCTCAAGGATCAGCTGAACTGGACGAAGTAGCAGCTGAGCAGTAATTAGGAGCAGCTCAGCGCCATCCCAGCTCAGCCCACCAAGTTTTGACCCTGGGGTCTCCAAAAGACTCTGACCCTTGGCTAAAGAGCAGTGTGGCCAGAGGTTTCACAGTGTGATCAGCAGGCTCAGGTTTAATACCGGGTGTGAACACAGCCATAGTAAGCAGGTGGGTGAAGTCTTTACAGTGATATATTGTAATAAAATTATAATTAAATATAGGTAATTATATATTTAGATTCATTTTAGGATACAGCCTAAAAAGAAAAATGGCAGGTGTGGTTCAAGGTGGTTTCCAATCTGTACATACAATTACCATCACTTTGGGATTTAGAGAGGGGAAGGCCACTGCGCGCCCCACTGATAAAACCGCTTGCTGAGATCTGGCTTTGAAACGTTTTGTGCTTGACAGTCAAAGTGCTGTTTGTGCACAGCCCAAATAGCGTAAGGGGCCAGCACAACAAATGGTGCTTCACCTGGGAAGAACCGCCTGCAGGCTCCCGTTGGAGCAGAGATTGCTTGTACCCATCGCTCAGCAGAGCATGGGAGTATCTGAGTGCCGTCCCCTCACCTGACAGGCTTTGAGATGTGGTTCCAGTGGGTACTCGCTAATTTAAATATTCTGGCTAGAGGTTGTAGCACTTCAGCTACGCTTTTTAACTTCAAAAAAAAGGCACACCTGACAGCGCAAATTAGTCACGGCTAAGGAAAACCTAAGAAAATGCATCAAAATTAGAGCAAAGACTTCTTATTAGCTGCAAAACACAGGTAAGATTTTGTGACTGTCTGCTATTTACATTTTGAGAGCCAGAGTTGCTGGATATCCCCTTCAACCAGGAGCACGCAGTTGTGCTCTCACCCCAGTTGTTTCCCATGATTTCTGCACTAATCACTTCTCTTCTGGAAAATGCAGTTCAAGCCCGTGTCTACCTCTAATGTAGGGAAGGGTCAAGAATCTGAGGCATGTTCTTTTTGCATCAGTCTATTTTTGTATCACTACAGATGTTTTCCTTCTGTGTGGGTCTGCAGTAAAGTCCTTGCTATGAAACTCTCACCTTCTGAGGTACAATAGAGAAGGAAACCGGGAGGGAAAAGTCCCATTTGCAGGTTGTAGGGAGGCCTTGTGAGCCAACACACAGCTAAGCCAAAATGCAGATGAGGTGGAAAGGATGCACACAAGTGCCAGGCGTGTCCACCTCTCGCCGCTCGTGCCACACGCTGCAGCTGGAGCAGGATATTTTGCCAGGAAGGAAATCACCTCCTCACCCCCCGTGGGATTTCCCCAAGTATGCGGACGGCTCTGGTGTGATGTGAAAGTCCCACCGCTTCCTAAGCAATTCCTCATCCCCGTCATGTACCATCAGCAGCTGCTACCTCGCTGCTGAGGCTGCTCTCAGGTTTTACAGGGAGAAAGTCACCGCAAAGAGTGCTGGATGACTGTATCAGCATTACCCAGGCAGAAGCATCCATGGGACGAGCAAGGATCTGGCTACAATAAGGAGATTATCTGGCCTTTGGTTTACGGTCCAGCTCTAAGAGTCTGCCAAGGAAGGGTTTTGTTGGTCACGTTATGTTCAGGACCTATAGTTAGACCCTGTTTCCAGATGTTGCCCAGAGAGGGACTCCTAAGGAGGGAAGGAGGTGGTAGATTTTTTTTGTTACAAAAGGTAGAAGTTTGGTTTTTGACAGCTGGACTGCATTTAANTACAATAAGGAGATTATCTGGCCTTTGGTTTACGGTCCAGCTCTAAGAGTCTGCCAAGGAAGGGTTTTGTTGGTCACGTTATGTTCAGGACCTATAGTCAGACTCTGTTTCCAGATGTTGCCCAGAGAGGGACTCCTAAGGAGGGAAGGAGGTGGTAGATTTTTTTTGTTACAAAAGGTAGAAGTTTGGTTTTTGACAGCTGGACTGCATTTAAACAGCCTGACAAAACCTTGCATCACTTTTAGAGACGTGCTTTACTACGAAGTGATTTCTGCTACAAAAAACCACTGGGGAAGTAGACTGGTTTTTATAAAAATATTTCAGGTGCTCATTCTAGCAGAGGAAGTGGGAGAAAAGGCAAGCTCAAAGTTTCACATTGTCTTCCCTGCAGAGAATAATCCATTACTGTCTGTGACACGCGGTGCAGGTGGATGGGAAAGGAGGAGGTGAGCTCCTGCTGGACCAGGACACGGGAGTTCAGACTCGGAAAGAAGATGGCACTTTCTTTGGTGTTATGGTATACAGAGGCAATACTTAGCCAGCAGAAATGTCCCAACAGCACAAAATACCACAAGATTTTCATAATAAAGACAGAGCTGATTAGCCATGAAGAAACAATTACTTTAAAGGACAGATAAAGGGAAGTTTGGCCATTTACCTGAAGCCTTGTATCAGCACATTAATCAGGAGGAGAGCAAGGGACGGGCCCAAGAGTGAAGGAAACGGACAGTGCCCAAACGAATTTTATGAAGATAAATCACCACAGAGGTAGAGCATGAATATTAATTTAGTCATGAATATTAATTTTTTGTGTGTGTGTGCTCTTTAGAGGCTTGAGATAAATTCCATTTGGGGTGCATGTACCAGAGGCCTGTGCAGAACTGGGGAATTTGCTTCTGAAATTTATGGCTGAAATCAGAAACTCTGTGGCCATACATACGAGAATCTACAGCTATACATATTTATATAAAGTTTTACACTTTGAAGAGGCACCAAGCAATGTCTGTAATAGCTTTAAGTTGCTTAAACTTTATAGTGAAGTAGACTGAAAATATGAGGGGAAGGAAATGGGCTGGACAAGGATGAATGACTCTGGACCAAAGTGTCTGAGTAACACGACTGGGAGTAAGGATTTGAGCTAAAGATCCTGAAAAGACACTGAAACAGGACAAGATCTGGGAGATTTCCTTTCTCTAGATATGGCTGAGCATGACTGTCCTTTCTGCTGCAGCTGAGATGGCAGTCTCCTACCCGAGCCCTTCCTGTCGGCACGGTGGCTCATTCCTATTTTGCAAATGTGTTTCTTTCCCCACACCGTGAACGATTCCCTGCCAGCAGCAGCACCCTGCATCACCTCTCACATGGCTTCCGGACAGGCCATGGAAGATGCAGCGCTTGATGTTTCTGGTTGTGAACTGACGCACGATGTGCAGAAGCGCCCTGTATGGGCTGCGCCGACCTACTCACCAGACCACCCGCCCCCACTTGCCATCCTTCTCCAGGCAGCACCGGACCTCTTCCCTTTCGTATGGTGGCCCTTTGGCACGCGGCCTCTCCCCGCTTCCCGCACTGCGGCAGCGTTGTGATTTTTTCCTCTCCTCAAGTCCCTTCCCTTCCTCCCTCTGCATGGGCATCGCTGCCCGTTTGCCGCAGCAGTACTGGATACCAGCACTGTGAGTAAAAGCTGGGAGACTACCAGCAGAGGAAATGCTTTGAAAATGAGATCTCCTGCTTCTGTGCGAAGGAACAGGCTATTTTAGGACCAGATTGTGTTGGAGATATGGGCTGGGACGGGATTACTTCAGCTGCTAAAGGAAATGCTGTTCTGTCCAAAGCTTCCCAATAAGCAAGGTGATAGACATCACGTAAAGAAACTGTCCAGGCTCATCAGTTCCTCTCCTCCGTCTTTGGCATGGCCTCTGGACTCAGAAGAAGTAGGCAGGAGTTTCCTCAACCACAGAGACAACCGCTGGTTTACGGTAATGTAAGGGAGCAACGCTGCCATTCGCACTTTTCTAGAATAACGATGCAGGCTCCTAATTACAGCAGAAAGACACGGTGGTCCTGCTGTCAGTCTGAGGGCAGCACAAAGGAGCATGGTAAAAGACAAAATTCCAGCAGTCCTGAACGTGTTTAGCAGCGTGGCTAAGAAAAACTCAGACCTGAGCAGCTCCCAAGGAAACCACACCCCCTTGTCTGCCTGAGATTCACTGATTCCCCCTCCAGCTGCAGCTCCCCAGCCATTTAAATGACGTCAGAGAGTTGAACCGTACCTTGAAAGCAGCTACAGTGCATGTCAAAGCTCTGTTGGGTGTCACCAGAGATGCTTCAGCTGAAGCCTTCAGTTCTTGGATTTGTCCATAAGCAGTCTGTTGGGACTAGCAGGACACATCCATTTGTCATCACCTGTATCTTCAGTACATAGGTCCCATCTGCTGAGGCAGCAGCACCCAAAAGTGGCACCCAAAAGCAATCCCAGTAGCCTGACTTGGTGTATACTTCTCCAAGCTACATGTCTGTGCTACAAGCAGAAGCTACGCCGCAGATCCCTGCAGACCTTTTTCCATCATTGGCCTGTAGCTAACTAGTGGTGTTCGCCAGCAGTTGGTCCTCGGTCCAGTCTTGTTCAGCAGATCCATCAACGACCTGGATGAAGGGACAGAG
>VZSC01010433.1:233197-283746 GCA_013398225.1 Steatornis caripensis | reverse complement strand
CTTAACTAAAAAGTAAAGTTACAAAAAGAAAATTGGTTCTGTCCTGGCCCAAACCCGGACAGTGAGGGGAGAAGCGTATCAAGTGAACTGTTCAAAAGAGGAAGGAGTAGAAAGAGGAAGTGGGATGAGGTTAAAGGCAGCAGGTAGAGAAAAAGTTCAAAGTTTTTCTTTCTGATTCAAGACAGGAGTACCAGTATGAAGTGTCCTGTAAGAGAAAAACTGCTAGATGAAGAGGACAAGACCTCTGAGAAGGTGGAGGGAGAAAGATACCAGAAATAGAGCCAGATGTGAGCGTTGGCTTTGACGTGTAGTGCAGTCCTTAAATTGCACTCTGCTACCCTCTCCCTTTTTGACAATGGCAGATTTCCCTGAAATGATGCAGTCTTAAAGACGCAAAGAGTTGGAAAATGATCTTGGATAGCTGTGATCTTGTCAGCAATCGAGAAAGGATTCCAGGGACAGCACGACCGCAGGAGAAGGACAGGAGGAAGATGGTTGCAAGGAATGACTACACAGAGGTTATGGGAGGGGAGGGTCAGAGAAGAGAGAAGTGTTAAAGATAAGGAAGAAAAGCAGAGTGTAAATAGAGCTTTCTGCTGGTGAGAGGAGGGGAGGAGTGGCAGAGAGAAGGAGAGAAGGAAGAGATGACTATTCTAATGTGGGTTAGGAAGACATCAGAAAAACTGTCTGTGCATTAATGCTGACGCAGCAACCAGTTTGCCCAGGATAGAAATAGGTAATTGATACCCTCCTTTGGGAGCTGCCATTCATCGAAGCCCTTTAGTATAACCCTAGAAACCACCGGTCTCTCCTTGCCCTTAATTTGTTTTAATGGAACACTTTTGCTGCCTCTTCCTGTATTTTTTAGCAACTCCTTGCAACCTTGCTTTATCCTCAGCACTTAAAGCAAGTGATAAGCTGCTGGTAACCTTGTTTGCAATTTGCAGTTCATTAGAAGTTCAGTCCGAGACAAGGACAGCACTTGTGTGCGGGGGTGAATTGTTGAGCAGATGTGTTTGGTCTAAACCTTGTCTCTACCAGCCACTTACAGGTGCCACCTAATTCTGGTGAGTCAGCACTCACTGGGGTTCCTTGCTCTGCAACTCTAGTGTCAGTGGTGATAACCATCAAAATGGGGAAAAAACCCCAAGTATTAGATGCAGAAAAAGCACAAAGTTAAACACAAGGTCACTGAGAAAAACAAGGGGCAGGACAAGATGAGGCACGGACAAGACCAGTGAGCCCTGAAGATGTACTTACCACACGTATCGGTTGCCACCGAGTTGCAAGTTGCCAGACTGAGTCCCAGCTCCCTTGTTTCACGCTCACCAAAATGCCGCTCAGTGAAGGTGATGATTTTCAGTGCTCCGCTTCTTCTCTCTGACCTGCAAACTCTTCAATGCCAGGAGGCCTGCAGATCCAGGACCGTGCCCCTCTTCCCTAGAGCATGGACTGCACACCCAATCCTGCAATTGCACTGGGAAAGAAAAATGGAGGTGGATGAGCAATAAGGTTAAGAGATTTATGTCTGAAAACACAGAGAAACCCATCGCCACTGGCTATGGTGCCCTAACCGTATATACAGTGCAATGTGACTCCAGCCAGAAACCTAACAGCAGCACCTTCAAGCACTGCAAGGAGACTCAAAAAGGCGCCAGAAGGAACAGAGGCAGCTCCCACATGCTCTGAAAGAGATGCAAGATTTGAGCCTGTCACATGGGAAATGTCCTCCAACATAGAATTTCTAGAAGAGCTGTGGCTCAGCAGTGCAGCATCTTATCCATAACTTCTGCTCTGACCTGGCAAAGGAGAAAGTTGACTGACTCCCTAGTCCATACGGTCAGAGCCCTTCCGCATTTTATTTGCCTGTTTCTTCTTCCCCTCTTACAGTATTTCAAGGATCCCGAAGGTTCTTGCCCAGATCTCAGCCAGCATCTCTTCTGATGAACTTTCAGAATGTAATTTCTGTTTTACGGCCCAAGACTGGTCCCTTAAGATGGCACGTCCTCAGTGTTTGTGCTCTTGTTCATCTTCATGCAGGTCCAGAGCTATATGCTGACTCAGGGACTTCCTGTGCTTCTACACAGATCAGTGCTGGGGTCTGCATCTTTGCACATTGAAACAAGAAGGTCTGAAATAAAGTTAATATTCTGGGAGGTGACTCCTTTTTCTCCCACTGCTGTTCAGTATGCTTGTGCAACAGATGCACCGAGTAAATCTAAGCATCTCCTATGTTTTTAGCTGTTGCGTGATTTAGAGTCTTGTATCTCGGCAATTTGCTCTTTTGTTTTTTCTTTAATCTGCTGCATGGAGGTAATGAAAATTTAAGTACTACGTGTAAACCCATCTGTCCTGGCAGAGTGGCTGGAGTTGCACAGAGCCGCAGAGCTGAGGATCGTTGTAATCAGCTCGATGGGTGGTTCTGCCTGTGGCCAAATGGATTCCATATGTGAGATTGTCTGTCGTGCAGAAGGCACTCTCATTAGCTCCCTTTCTAAGAAGTCCTTCTGCTCTCCCTTTTGAAATAACACACTGTCACTTAACCCAGCACAGTGACTTGCCGTGACGGTGTCAGTATAGAGAGACGTCTTCTTTGGTAACTTCCAAAAGTACAACGGTCCTGTTAATTATTTTGGACTTCAGATAGTTAACGTTGCTATTTCATTCATTTTATTCTTGATGCAGGTTTGAGCCTCTGCATGAAGATTATCCCAATGCCCAGGCAGCTTTTAGGAACATCACCTTGGGGGAGGAGGGTAGTCTGGATTGAAGATATGCCATACCTATGCTTTAATTTTAGGCTCAGACCGTTAACAAAAGAGCAACAAGCTGCCACTCTGCATATCTATGTAACATGCTGGACAATGAATCCAACATTCATTGCAGCCAACATCTTCATCCTCATTTCTCATTTTATAAGGGAGGCAGGTTCTTATGCCCAGAGTTCCTCAGAGAATCTTATAAGACAGAGGGCAAGACAGCGGGCAAGACAGCTGCAGAAAGGGAGAATGCGAACTGCTCTCCATATCCCGTGCGGGTCGGTCACATGTAATGAGTTTAAACTGAAACAGAAGAGTTAAGTTAGAGATGACAGAAACCTTTTTGATCTAGAGGACAATGGATAGATGCCCAGGAAGGCTGTGAAACCTCTAGCACTGGCATTTTGTCCAATCTGTTTCTCATCTCCCAGGAATTAGCAAGGAGCTAGCTCATCTGCATTTTCTACCAGCCAGTTTTTCAACTCTGCTTTCTGCTGTTATATAGCAGCAGATGTTCAGATCCTGAGTATTTTCCAAAGCTACCCAATTGTTATTAGGTATAATTAACACCAGAATCCTTAATCCATAAATCTGCTTTAGGCTGGACCCAGTCCTATTCTGCGTTTACAAAATAAAACCTCAATGTGAAGATCATCTCTTTGAAAAGCAAAAGGCAATCCTAGCTCCCAGTCTCTCCCTGTGAGGCAGAGAAATACTTGTAGAATATAGAAAACAAGGAATATTACTAGAACACATAGCTGTTTGCCATCAGTAGCACAACTTCACACTTAAAAACTCTCCAAATTTATTAGTGCCAAATTAATTACCTAGCCATATATCTAAACTCAAATGTTCAGGAAAGTGGTGAGTGTTANAGAGAAATACTTGTAGAATATAGAAAACAAGGAATATTACTAGAACACATAGCTGTTTGCCATCAGTAGCACAACTTCACACTTAAAAACTCTCCAAATTTATTAGTGCCGAATTAATTACCTAGCCATATATCTAAACTCAAATGTTCAGGAAAGTGGTGTTACTCAGAACTACCAGCTTATGGATCATTGTCTGTAATCAGGTTATAGTGTCTTGACGAGATCCACATTTCCTGTATTTGACAATGGATTATTCACATAGGATGTGCAGCATAATTGAGTTAAGGTTACGGAAGCAAACAAACCTTCTGGAATTTGCCCAATCTGAGTCACGTAGTTTGGTAAAGATAGAGTTGCACAATTCAGCAGTATTTTCATGTACTTGCACTTAACAAACACTATGGTCGCGCGTTCTCAAGAACAGCAGCAATGGGATAGGAACAGAGTTGGTTCATCCTAAGATCTCGTTAAATAAATTACAAGTACAGTGCAGTGTTTGGGAGGTTTCGGTTATGAAGCTATTTCAAGAAACCCATGAGGATTTCACTAAACTGTGCAGCTGCAATGTGTGCAGGCAAACAGGATGCTGTTCAATCACCAAAGGAATAACAAACAATTCCAAAAGAGGGGGTAATTTAGTTAAAAATAGCGCTTGAAATAATACACTAAGAATTCATGGGTTTTGTGGTTATTCTACCTTTTTTACGCAGTGAATAGGAGCAAAATCCTCAAACTGCTAATGACTGCAAATTATATTCCCGTAAGAGAGAAATGAGAATTTGGAGATAACAGGCCGAAGGACACCGAGGCAAGCACAGACTCTGGGAAACAAGATTAAAAGAAAAAAGCACACGAATGTCTGAGATCAGTGATTTGTCTGCTTTCTAGGCCTCAAGGCCTTGAGGTCTTAAATGCACAGCAACGCTGAGAAAAATGTGCAATATTCTTAACCGCTGTGAAAGTTTGGATGGTCAACACATGAGCTTATTCCCTGATTTAGTGCAGCCCGAGGACCAGTCTCTGTTGTCTCTAAGAATACTTCTCTGACATCAGCCAAAGCAGATGCTTCAGGATGAGAGCAAGAATCGGATGCAGCAGACTCCCAGTTTGCGATCATTTGCAGTTCAGGGACTTCCTGGGAAGGTGGGCTCAGTATATTAATAACCCTCAAACTCTCTCTCTTCCTTGAAGAGGCTGCTTGAAAGGATGCTTTTGAAGCCACACCAGCTTTTAGTTCCCACAACACACTGTGGCAGGAAGTTCCAAAGTTTAACTACAGGCGTGAAGAGTCACTTCCTTCCTTTTGCTTTGAGCTTGTCCTCTCCGACTTAAAATTGCTGTTTCCTTATTCTTTTATGGAAAATGCAATGGAAAATTGGTGTCTCTTTACCTTCTCCATGGAGTTCATGATGTTGCAGATTTATCCTGGTCATCTCTCGAATTGAAGGGAGTTCTATTTAGTTCTTCCTTGTATTGAGCAGTTCCATACTCCTATCATCCTTGTTATTCTCCTCTGAATCTTTTTAGCTCTGTTGTTTCCTTTTAAAGTGAGAGGACCAGACCTGCACAGAGAATTCAAGCCAGAAGAGAGCCATGGATTTATACAGTTGCATAACAATGTTCTCTGTTTTGTTCTCTGTCCCTTTCCTGGTGATTTCTAACATTTCACAGAATCACAGAATAGTAGGGGTTGGAAGGGCCCTCTGCAGATCCCCCAGCCCAACCCCCCCACCAAAGCAGGTGCCCCCAGAGCAGGGGGCACAGGTACGCGTCCACGCGGGTTTGAATCTCTCCAGAGAAGGAGACTCCACAGCCTCCCTGGGCAGCCTGTGCCAGGCCTCGGGCACCCTCACACTAAAGAAGTTCTTCCTCGTGTTCAGAGGAATTTGATTTGCTTTATTGACTGCTACTAAGTGTTTAGCTGACATTTTCTTGGAACTATCTATTATGGCCCCAGGTTTTCACACCTGGCTGGTAACGGCCAGCTCAGAGCCATCACTTCACGTGTAAGCTGAGGGCTGCCTTTCCCCTTGTGCATCATTTTGCTGTCCAGTGACTGAGATTCTGCAAGTCTTCACAGTCTATCCTCATCTTTAACACCCGGAGTAGTTTTGTATCGTGACTAAACCTTGTCACTTCACGGTTCGCTCCTTCTCTGCTCATGTATCAGTGTGCTGAGCAAACAGCACATATCTCCAGGGGACACAACTGCTGATCAACCTCTACCATGAGACACAACCGTGAGCTCCCACTCTCCGTTTCCTACGTTTTAATCCCTTTTTTATTCATCCAGGGACCTTCCCATTTATGCCTTGAGTTTCCTTAAAAGCCTTTGGTGAGAGATGCTGTCTGCAGCTCTCAGGAAATAAAAGCCTGTTATATCAACAGGATATCCTTTATCCAAAGGCTTGTTGACACCTTCAGAGAACTCCAGTAAGACCATATGGCAGGACTTCCCTTTATAAAAGCCATGCTGACTCTTCCACAGCGTGTCACATTTACCCATGTGCCCACTAATTCAATTTTTTTCACTAGTTTCTACAAAGCAGCAGTACAACATCAGTCCGTATTTAGCTTCTTACGCTGCTGGAAGAGCTGAGACCTGATGTTCACCTGAAAAGCTTGGACAAAGCCACTCCCACTGGATCTGTATTTTCCAGACTGGAATTTTCAGGTGCTGGAAGAGCAGCGGTTGGGTTATTTTTTCCCAGAATTTCCTCTTAGTGTTTATTGTTGTTTTCGGTTAGATATACAAGTGAGCACACGACGCTCAAGAAAGCAGCATCGTTTCCCAATGTCAGGATTCCTCTACCTGCCCCAAAATCTTACAAGCAAAATTCTCTGCTGTGTTCAGTCCTCTCTTCGTTGTCAGAATTGCAAGATGAGCACTCGGCTCCCTTCAGTTACACCTCCAAGGGGCAGGAAACCCCTCTTTCTCACCACGTCCCGTAAAAAACAAGGGGTGGGAGTCCTGCCAAATGAGGGGAGGAAGCACCAGACAAGTTAGTTGCTGCCAGCCGCCAGTTGCAGTCAGTCCTCAAGGGAAAGCGGCTATTTAGCTTGTGCTGAAACGATCCTGTGCGGTGAATCAGGAACATGTTTGTAGCTCCCAGACAGCCAAACCTCCTCCTCCCTTTTAAGAGGGAAGCTCATGCAGGCAACAATCTGGCTTCATTGAATAAGCCAACGTGAATTGTTTCCTGATCATTTCAATGATGATTTTTGGTTTTGAGGGTGCAGATTCATCAATCAACTTCTCTGCACTGATTGCCTAGGAAAGCAGAGGACTGGCTAAATCATCTAACCAGTCATACCGCTCTTCTTCTTGGGATGGTGGGGTTATGACTTCTTCTTTAAATTTTGGAAAATATTGAAAGCAAAATAAATTATGGAAAAAGAGCAGCTGCTAAACAGCTCAAGAAGGGCCTTGTGGTCACTTCCTCAAAAATAAACCACTGAAAGGTAAACAAGCATGATTCCCTCTCACAAGGAGTACATTTCATCCCTTTCTGGGTTTTACCAACTTTTGAATGAAGTGAAACACCAGGACTTTTGAGGCTTGACATTGACTGCAGACATTTTTCTAGAGCCCTGAGCTACTCCAAGGAATGTGTTGCTTTGACTCTTTTCACAAAACCCATTCCTGTGTATTGCACAGGGCTCACAGCACAAAGCCGGTCTCTCTGGGAAGCTTGAAGAGGTGTAAAGGTTTTAGCAGTAGGAACCAGCTGTGACACTGCAGAGTGATTCATGTTGCAGAGTGTGGCTGGCAGGAACACAGATGTGCAGGAAGCAAACCTTCATCAAACTGAGTAATTCAGGTGAGCACAAGCACAACACCTGAAGGCACATACATCTTGGTGTGATGCATAGGGTTGTGTAACCCAGTGTGTCCTTATTTAGAGGATCTCAGGGGTCTATATGATGGCTTCTCAGTATTTTAAATATGAACCATATGGTCCCCTGTCATGGAGAAGAGCTTCCACTTGATTGTACCAAGGGAAGCATGGCATGCTTGCTTGCCGTGCCTCCTGTTTCTATCTCAGAAGCCCTAGGATGCTCTTAGATTACCAAATTAAGAAGGCTCTTGTTTTGTTCAGAGGGTTGCTGAGATCACCTGCTGTGAGGGAAGATGGGATCTGTAGTCTGGAAGACCTCAGGATTCACATTACTCTGCTGAGTATCCCATTCCCTTAGGAATGGCAGAGGTAGCCTAAATGCCGTTTGATTTACCAGGACTTGGGACACCTCATTCCCATTAACTTCAGTAAGCAGTATCCATATTCCATAGGAAGTTTTGAACACAATTCTCTGACATGTTTTAATTCAACCCCTTCCCAAGCCATCAAGTAAACAAGTGACCATGAAGGGAAAATAAAGCCATGGTGGTGGAGTTGCTCTTTATGTGAGGGAACAACTAGAATGTATCGAGCTCTGCCCAGGGGTGGATGAAGAATGAGTCAAGAGCTTATGGGTAAGAATTAGGGGGCAGGCAAATATGGGTGACACTGTTATGGATGTTTACTACAGGCCACATGATCAGGAAGAGGAAGTTGACAAGCTACAACAGCTATAGACAGCTGAAAGTTGCTTCGCGGTTACAGGCCCTAGTTCTCATGGGGGACCTCAACCACCCTGATATTTGCTGGGAAGACAACACAGCCAGGCACGTACAGGTCCAGGAAGTTCCTGCAGGGCATTGATGGTAATTTTCTGACACAGGTGGTGGAGGAGCCAACAAGGGGAGGAGTGCTGCTGGACCTAATACTAACAAAGAAGGACTGGTTGGGGACGTGAAGGTTGTGGACAGCCTTGGCTGCAGTGAGCATGAGGTGGTGGAGTTCAGGATCCTGCATGGAACAAGCAGGGCTACAAGCAGGATTACAGTCTTGCACTTCAGGAGAGCTAACTTTGCCCTCTTCAGAGACCCGCTTGGAGGAATCACATGGGCTAGGTCTCTAGAAGGCAGGGTTCTGCAAGAGACCTGTTGAATATTCAAGCACCACCTCCTCCAAGCTCAAGATTGATGCATCCCTATGAGTAAGAAATCAATCAAAGGGAGCAGGAGACCTGTATGGGTGAGCAAGGAGCTTCTGAATGCCTTCTTTGCTTCAGGCTTTACTACTAAGGACCGCCCTCAGGATTCCCAGAGCCTGGAGGTAAGAGAGAAGGTCTGGAGAAAGGAAGACTTTCCCTTGGTCAAGGAGGATTGGGTTAGAGACCATTTAGGCAAACTGGACACTCACAAGTGCATGGGCCCCGATGGGATGCACCCACACGTGCTGAGGGAGCTGGCAGATGTTATCACTAAGCCACTGTCCATCATCTTTGAAAAGTCATGGAGAACAGGAAAGGTGCCTGAGGACTGGAGGAAAGCCAATGTCACTCCAATCTTCAAAAAGGACAGGAAGGAGGACCTGGGAAACCCCAGAATGTATGAATTCAGAAGACCAAGGTCCACCTACAACTTTCACTGTAGGTGAATGATGATGAGAATAAAATAAGTAATTTCCATGCATTTTTTTTAAATAAATGGAAAAGCCATTAAAATAACATGGACCATAGTCTATAATACCAGTACAGGTGCAGAATAGCTGCCATGGAAATGCCAAAATAAATGGTCATGAAATCTGAAATGTGCGTCGTCAGCAAAATCGCACCTTCATTGAAAACAATGACACAAAATCTCCTTTTGCTAATTTATTTGTACTCTACCTCCAGAGAAACAGGAGCAATGCAAAGTCTTTAGTCTCTTCTAGGCACTCTTCTCAAGTAATCCCAAAATTATTATAAAGGAATCAGTTATAAAGTGATGCCTAAGAGAAATTGGTACCTTGCCCATTTGTTCCAGAAGAAGATGCCCATGCAGGACAACTTCCTCCAAAATGTCCTAGAAGAACCTTCCAGTAGGTAAAAACCTAGGTAGCTTTAATAAGGAGCTTGATAAAAGAACAAACCGCCTTGTAAATCATGACTGTCCTACTTAGGACAATGTTGGACTAATTTGGTTTCCACCTTTAGATTTTTCTACGCCTGTGTTACTCAGTTTATGCTGAACCTGTACAAAGCATACATTGTATGCACCAGCATATTGACAGCAAAGGAGATGATAGGCAAATTCGAAATATAGCTGCTACGATGATCTCTTGTGCCCAGTCTGCTCTGTTCTTACACATACCTATTGAGAGAAACTCCAATATGCGAAACAGTCTCTCCTCTTCGCAGCGCGAAGAGCTGTCCTTGTTCACTCATGCATGGAAACTACCCTGAAAGCCAGCGGCAGCAAAGGAGGTTCTCCTGATACAGTTATGGAAAACTCACGGTGTTGTCCTAAGATCCCATCCTCTGCCCAGCTGCAGGGATGGTTGCACGTCCATTGGAGCAACGCAGAGATGAAAACAAGCAGCCATATAAAAACAAGCAGCAATAGCAGTGAATGGATGGAAAAATCCTGGAGCTGCGACTTACATCCCTGTATCACCAAGCTGTGATTCATCTCAGTTACACAGGGTTTACTGTAGGAAAACCTAGAATATACTGAGCTCCACTGACTCTCCTCACAAACCTTGTACATGATGCAGAGTACTTGAGCTGCAGTCACTTGGTCTCCATTTGCTTCCAGCTCATGCTTGCTACTTTTTGCTTTTTGCTCAGTTCATGGTGAGGAATGTTCATATAAACACAAAGTTGAAGGAAATGCCTAGGGAGTAGCTGCCTGCTGTGGAAATGCCTGTGGAGGTCATTTGTGAATATCCATCCACGAAGGAGAGCTAGTTCTGGGTTAACTTCTCCAGCCAGAGAAGATAAACTTGACTTGTGGTTCATGTGTCCAGTCAAAACTGAGAGCGCAGGTCAGATTAACCCATCTGCCATGAGCTGCTAATGGATCATTGATAAGCCATGACTTCCTGAAAAAAAAAACAAGTGATAAACACGAAATAAATGTGATGACAACAACAACCTGCTCTGTTAGCTCCTGGAGAAGAAAAGACATTGCATTTGTTGAACAAATTTCAATACATCACTGCTCACACTGGTACTGAAAGGCAACCATTACAGGATACACTGCTCCCAGGGGACTGGGTAACTGTGATTTTCTTATACAGTGGAGCCAGCCTACCTTTAACCACTGCCAAGAAGGATGTCCAGCTACCTGATGCGGTCCCTGACCTCGGCATGCATCCTTCAACTTCCGTTTCACCGCACTGCTATGTCGCTGAACCACACCATGCCAGTCCAGAGATCTAAACCAGCACAGAGCCCTCCAATTTTTATGCCACAGAAGGGTTTTTTGCTGGTGTGGTTCCCAGCATCAGCACACAGCAGGATAAGCACAACGAACATCGTGGAAATGTGCAGCCTGACGAGCCCGACCGTCTTTTCCAACGACAGGTACCCATTAATTAGGATAAAAACATGGTAAACTCTCATTCTCAGCCTCCTAATACCACCATGCCACGCAGAGAACAACAGTGGATGTCAGGGAAGAAGCAAAGGACTGTAAGGGGAGGAAATGTGCAGTCACGAATGCCCATGGAAATTAATTTCTGCCATAAAATATGGCTCATAATGTGAAATGTCTGAGAACCATCTCTAAACCTTGTCCTCTAGCAGTTAATTTAAAAAGTATTAGTTATGGTCTAACGTCACCTGAAAGCACGTGAATGCCTCGCACGCAGACTGATACACAGGGCTGCAGACCTGGGGAACCTGCAATCTAATTAACGCTACGCAGCACAAGGGTCGCTGTCGATAAAAGGGAAATGGAAGGGCACCGGGTGAAGCTCCTGACTGCAACAAGTACCAGCATGTGGCTTGGTCAGGGGTACGGTGTAGTGGCTTGCTAGGCAGGCACGAGAGAAAGCGTCCAATGTCTGGCAGTGGAGGGACCAGGGGAATATTTGGCCAATGGTGTTTTAAAGTTTTCTGGAAGTTTTTCCTATTGATTCGCCCCATAGAGATATATGGGGAAAGGGCAGTTGTTAGGGAGCAATCTAACGGAAAAGGAGCTGCAGCACTCTCCCCGCTCTCAGCATGGCCTTGCACTGCTGCAGGCGTCGATGCAGACAGCAAGCGCACCAAATTAGCGTGCAGAACTAGGGGGTGACAGGGACACATCTGCTGCCTGAAAAACTGATGTGGAGAGACAGGGAGGGATGTGAGCAGCTGGATATGTGAGCATGTATCTTATCAATTAGCGAACGGGCTCCTAGAACCATCAGTTACACGTGGTGTCAATACAAGTTATGGAGAGGCGCTTCAATTAAGAGAAAAAACAATAACAAAAAGACCTTTCTGTTCTTTAGAAACACTGGCAGAAGAGGGTTATTTCTAAATCGCTGCCCACACCGAGTCATATTATTCACATAAGTTAGCTTGGCCTGAAACAAAGTTCACAAGCTGCCAGCGGCAAAGCCGGCCACAGGTATGAGCTCGTGAGGGGTTGCCGGTCCCGTGGGGTTCGGCTGGTCCCATCATGGATGGGAAAGGTCTAAAGGAAAGCCTGGGTCTGTGAAGAAGGTGCATTGGGTGATCTGCTTCCATCGGACACGGTGCTGAGCCAGGGGCTTTGCGTGGTGATAAAGAACACCTCTAGGGGAGCGACGCTGCGTGATCACACACGTAACAGACATCACGCATCCTTTAAATGCTGTGTCTCGCTCCACAGCGTGCTGGATCAACGGTGTGATTCTGCTCGAAGCTGTACAGCAGGAGACGACTCGCTGCAGAAACACTTACACATTCAAGTCATCCCACAAAATAGGAGGCTTGCTGTCATTTCCAGAGATGACACTGAAATTCCATTAAACGCCCTAACCCATGCTGGAAGAGAAAATATTCATGTTTCTTCTGTTAGGCACTAGTGCTGGGAATTAATCATTGCTTCAGACTTGCATCTCTCCACTCACACAGCATTCCCAAGGTGTATGTGTTTTTCATAATCACTCAGTCTACGTTCATCCATTTTGGCTCTTAAATAGGCTGTTATATGCTGACATCCTCTAAACTGAACCCAGAAGTGTTTACTGGACTGAAAAAGACATCACCAGATGGCTCCAATATCAGCCTAGAAGGATTTCTGTTCTTCAACAGGCGCTAAATGTGGCTGAAAAATCAGCAGGCTGTAGGTTGTCTGCATAGTCAAATCACCTCTAGGAGGCTTTGTAATTGCATTCAGTTCTGCCATGCTGAAAATGAGGGCGATAAGCTCAATGCATTACGCTTAAACTGGGGCTAGACTCTGTGTATAGTGGCAATAAGAAACACAGACGGAGGTTTTAAAGGCAGCTAGTGGGGCTCAGCGCTTTGTTCAGTGGAAAAGTAGATGCCCAGCTACCTTAGTTTGCTTAAGAGTCACGGCGATGAGCTCCTGTTTCCAGAAGTCTCCAGGGATGGGGAATCACCTGTTTCAGAGGGCGTGAAAGGGCTCGCTTCTGAGAAGTCAAGTCTTACACTCTCGCTAAAAATAAGGCTCATGTAGTGATCTTAGAATCTAACAACCTACGTATACAAAATCTGTAGGCATTTTTTGGACGTTCAGATCAAAACCTGCTATTTTATTAGTCACTAACTTGAAGGCTACAATATTCTTTCTGATACTGAAACATTACTAATCATTAAGGTCTTTAGTTTTATCTTGCTTTGCCTCACTTTCATTTCGAGCTAGTTTAATTTTCTGGGTCTGTACACATGAATTACGCTGAGTAGTTTCCTAACAGTTGGGCATACTATCTACTGAAAAGTCTTGAACACTTTTCTGTTAACATCTTCTCTATGTATCAAGTTCTTTTCAAAAAATAAAAAAACTAAAAAAGACCTGGCCTTCTACTATCTTTTGTCTTTTTTTACTGCACTGGGGATGGTGCGCTGGGTGGGTAAGTCCGTAGTGGGTAAGTAAGTCAGCAGTAGATAAGCCAGTGAGTAGATAAGTCACTCCACCGGATTTCACTTTAAAGGAGTACTTTCCCTTTATGCTGTAGGCTGGCAAACATTTTTCTAGCTACCACACCAGCGTGAGCAGTCCCCCCATCTCCTCATGCTGCCCACTCAGTTGTGCCAGTACAACTTTCCACGAGCTGCCCGACAAATCCTGCAGGGAACGATCTGGGATAATAATAACCTGACCAAATATGACTCCCTTTTCTTTCTTAAAGCCTTTTTACCCCTTGTTGAGTCTACTTAGCTCAGCCCTACCACTGAAAAATTGCACGCCAGACTGCACCAAAAGCAAAAGAGAATGCATTTGAAGGTTGGGTTCAAACTACTTTTGCGAGTCAACCAGCTGCATCTTTGTACGGAAATTCAGTGCAAAGTCTAATGTACTCATTTATCATCAAGCTCAGATGAGAGAACGTGCAGCCCCACAAACTCTCAGTCTGTAGTTGTAGCCATGTTCCAGGTGCTAAGCAACCCACTGTTATGTGTCAGAGCAAAGATTCACGAAACCTTCAGCAAAACTGGTCCCGCCACGGACACGAAAGCCCAGTGAGGGATGCTGGAGTCCTTCTGCAGTCCCTGAGGAGAGCAAGGCACTTTGTACAAACACCATGACACCACAAACACCGACCAGGGGGTTAGATGGCACAAACCAACAGGAAACACTGTTGTCTTTAGATGCAACGAACCACAGAAAGCACATGACTGTGCCAGAACATCTCCCCTTTATGCAGCCCACGGGCTGCAAAATGGGCCCCCTCTGTCAGCCTGGCTTTCAAAGCCTTCTTCTGGGGCTCAGCACTGTGGGGAGGAGCGCAGTATTCTCTAAACCCATCCTTAGCCGGTTCATTACCCTAAGTGCCCTCTCTGGTCTTCAGTTAGGGACATTCAGGGGACTTTTGAAGCAGACTTTTCAGATCAGATAATGACACTTAGGATATGATTCATCTGATCTCACTTTAGCAGTCCAGAAAATGCAGCGTTGGGATTCAATAGCCTATCTAGGTACTGGATATGGGGTATTCTGCGCCACCCAAGACCTCTACACAGGGCTGGCAGATGTGACACTGAACATACAGCAGATCTGCACATTTTGCAATGGCAGCCAGCGTTGCTCTAGTCACCTTTGTTAAGGCAACTAAATGTCACCCAAGAAGTCTACATCTGAACAAATGGTCTGGGTACTCATCACGGTTAGAAGAGGTCTAGCCATCAGCATTAAGTGTAGGGTGTCATTCACCTAAACAAATGCAGGTGTCTTCTTCAGGACATTAATGGCACCCTGTGTTCAACCGACTGGTGCCTCTAGCCCTACCTATTACAAGGGTGACCCAAGTGAGTTCTCAGGACCCGCACTGTAGACCCACATATAGTCAAATGAATCTCAGGCCCAGGAGTTTTCAGGACGTGATGGCTGCTTAGGCAGGGCGGGCTGGACTGCGGCTGTACCAGGGTAATTTCTCTAACCAAGAAGAATTTGTTGGCTCAATCCTTTGGACCTTTCAGGTCATAGACTATCACCAGCTGTGAAGGCAATAAAAATGGATGTTTCTTGTAATGATCTTCAAAGCACTTGGCAAAGATCACTAAAAAGACAGTGCCTTCCCTAAAATAGTTGATTGAACTGTTTTGCAAGTTACTGGGCCCAGTGTAGGACGCTCTGAGGCCTTTACTCCTTGGATGTCAGTGGACAGGGTCATCTTGAGCCTTTATGACTGTTGGTGGCTGTTACCTGACTGCTGCCAGCCCAGTCTCCCTGAAAAACACCACGATGTGGGCCACAGGTGGTCAGGGTTGCTTCTCACAATCTTGTCTGTGAACTTCAACAAAGCCTGCAGAGAAAGATAGCCTGTGGTGCAGGAGTGACTTCTGACTCCTGTCAGTCAGACTTTGGCAGCGGTGCTCTCTGTGGTTTTCAGTTTTTCACATTTCCTTATATACTCTTTTTCTCACTGTACCCTTTAAAACACTATGGGATCTCCCAAAGCTCAGAAACTATCTTTCCATCACGCTTACCTGGAGTTGCACTCCAACTGCTAGCTCTTAACTGAAAGGTTTCCAGCCACTCATCTTTCTGTTGCCCAACGCTTCCTTCGAGCTAGTTGGACGTTTCTGTATAAACCAGACTGTAAGTCCGTGCCCAGAACAAGTTGACTATTATTACACAGCCTGTATCATTCGTTTGCTTGGCTCATTCAAGACCAATCAAATAACTGGGTACTGCCTCATGCTGCCTGCAACTTAAATTAGAAAGAATCGACCACAAGAACGACTGCAGCGGTAGAAGTGACTATAAATAAGGAAAGGAAAATGTTTCTCTTAGAAACCTTTGTTCCACAGAGGGAAATTGTAAAAGTAGTCCAGGATATTTTTGTTGCTGCTTTTTAATTTGAAATCTCATCTCTGGAAGCATTTACAGCCACAGAGTGTTGTGCAATGTTTTTGCTGCATTATGGTGATTGCTAAGATTAGCGCAGTAACAGATCTTTTCAGAGTAAATTGCATGTAATTAATAGGAAGCAGGAGGAAAAAAGGAATAATTGCACTTTAATCTAAATGCAAGTTCAGTTCTCCCAGAAGGTGGAACCGGCACTAAGGCCATGCTAAAGAGGGACCCTTTCCGTTCCTTTCAGCTGGGTAATGAACAACAATTATGTGCCCATATTGCAAATTCTCGTTTCCAATTTGAGATGAGTTTTACCAAAGTGTGGGGATGTTCAGAGCTGGAATTTGTTTCAGGTCCTTCCTAGCAACGTTGGAGACGATGGGTTTGAGCTTCTGGCTTGTCTCCCATCCAAAGTCAAAACACGTTACAGACATTGAAAGAGTGTTTCCTTGTGAAGGAGCTATATAAAACCTACGCAACACAACTTACATTTTGGCCTCTAAGGCAGGACTTCGTCGGTAACCTAAATACGGCTTCAGTTCACCATTTCTGAAGTGAGGCCTCAATGTCCTGTGGAAGGAAAGAGCAATTACTCTCCAGGTGGACACACAGAGACTAAGCACCAGGACAAAAGCTCCTACACTCCCGTCAGTGCTTCTATGTGTTATGAACACTGTGACACCTCACAAGCGGGGATCCCATGTCTCATTCCAACGTGAGTAATTACAGCTTTCTCCCCAAACCCTTTTGGAGCTCATGGTCAATAGGGAACCTGTGCTGAAGCCACATAGCGCATTGCATGATGAGCTCCCATCTCCCATCCCACTGAAGCAGCCACATTTCCCAGCGGGTCATTGCGTGCAGCAATAAAGAGGGACAAGTCCACACACCTTTGTCACTGAAAGCATTTCTCAGCTCTTCACTTCCTCACACAGACATCTCTCCCTGAAGACATTAGAGCATCACAATACCGCCAGATGCACGGCTCAATAAAACTACTGAAATAAATCATTGCAGCCAAGGTTTCACTTAGCTGCTGTTATTAATCATTAGCGATAGCTATTGCTAATTAATGTCAT
This sequence comes from Steatornis caripensis, assembly GCA_013398225.1. Lineage (NCBI taxonomy): Eukaryota > Metazoa > Chordata > Aves > Caprimulgiformes > Steatornithidae > Steatornis > Steatornis caripensis. The sequence goes on along the minus strand of VZSC01010433.1, from coordinate 266,711 downwards.
TACACATCACGACTATTAATCATAATCTGCTGATGCAAGACATATTGTCTCTTGTAGATAAGAAAGAGGAAAAAAAGCAAGCAAGCAATAACCAAACTTGAAAATGATGACGCAAATTCACACTGCAAACTTCATGCTAAAAGTAACGTCCCTGGCTCAGTGGCTGCATCACAGCTGTGTTTAAGCAGTGCCGCTCATCACAAAACCACACACTGCCAAACTGGGCATACAGCTTTAAAATATTATTTAGTATGTGACATCTTTTGATGATACGAGTTCTTAACCATGTGGGAATAAGATTCCAATTAAACTAATTGTCTCTTCTGTAGTGCTACCCTGCTCCCTCCACCCCTGTCAAGAACATCCCCATGATGCTATCTTTACATCAAGGTCTTTCAAAGAGTTAAACAATTCAGTCCAAAACCAAGCTGTTAGGCTGTATGCAAAAATCACCGAGAAAATACCCATGACCTTTGCTAGGTAGAAGGTGCGATTAGCTGACCCTAAAGACCCTTTGGTCCATGAAGTCTACAAAATGCTACGGCGCAGCAAATTGTTTGACATCAGAAGTGCTGGATCATTAGGATTTGTTTGTCGTTAGGATTTAAACCCTCATTAATCACTTTCTTTTTTCCTCGTAAGGAAGGAAAGGGAGATTTCCTCCGTTTTATATTTTAATCTCAAGTGGAATTTTAAATGCAGGTGTCTGAAGGTGAAACGCAAGAGTGGAATCAATTCTGTAGCTCAGAAAATTGATTTGCCCCAGACCTGAATTTGTAATACATCCCCTTAAGCAGGCAGTCGGGAGCTGCAAGCACTCCAACTCCAGCACACCTGCTTTCCCCGCAGCGTGGGAGAGAGCTCGCATACAGCCTTCGGCTACCTGACTTCATACTGATGAACGTGGACATTGCCTGCCCAGAAACCAAATCTCTAAGCAGCAAGTTATTGGCAGTGGTTTAAACAGAAATTCACTGCAGTAGCAATCTCACAAAGGCACGGTGTGAAGAGCGGGATGTATCTTCCGGCTTTGGGTCCGCAGACTCAGGGGTAATGGGGTGCCAAGGACAGTCGCATGGAGGAGAAGGTGTCAGTCCTCCGCAACAAAAGTATTTCTGCCGCACGTTCAGATGGCCACATCTCCATCTGCTACAAGAGAAAGGGCCGCTGGTCACAGCGGTGAGCTCATTAAAGTGAGATCAATAGAGATTTAATCTAATGCTGAGGATTATTTGAAGTGGAATGCTCAATTAAGTGTGGAGGAAAAAAATGTAACACATCAAGTGAATTGCCAGCTGATTCCCCTGCTTTATTTGGAATTTAGCCCAATATCGAGCAGGCTGGTAAGTCAGACAGAACTGTGAAAAACAGCTGATGCTGCGGGGTGGCGGTCAGCAAACACAAGTTAAACGTGCCACTTCATTACCCGAAAATTTTGCAGCAAGGTCTGCAGGTACATAACGTTTGGGTAGGATTATATACCTGCCAATTTCCACTTCTATTCACACCAGTGGCTCTAAGAATATTCGAAAGCTGCTCATGTAAGGATTTGCATAAATAGGATTTACCACGCTCTTGGAAAACTGGGAGAGTTAAGTGCAATGAGTGCTACCAAACTTGCCTTTTCTTTGCAGTTCTTCTGTAATCCTGGCCATTTCTCCCTCCCTCCTCCTCCACCCCCAAAATCGAAACCACTGCCGTCTCCCCAGCTCCCTCACCTCTCCGAGCAGCGGCCACACACAGGGACAAAGAAGATTCTGTTTTGAATGAAACGGTTTCTTCTGGAGGCATGAAAACTCAGTACCAGGCAGCAAGCCAAGACGCAAGGAAAGAGAAACATATTCATTAATTAAAACAAGCGTCGCTTGCTTTGAACTAATAAAATCACGTTTAGAAAAAATGGAGCGATGAGTTCTCGGCCCCTGGAAGAGCAGAACAGGCTCCAGCCCAGCGAGAGGCAGCAGCACAGCAAGCGCCTGCGTTGCTGCAGGAGCCGAGAGGCAGCGCGAGATGCGTTCCCCAAACTTGCTAATTGGCAGGCGCAGAGCCCCGTGCTGCTTACAGAGGGAAGAATTAATCTTAACATGAACAGCTATGTGGTCTGTTGGCACAATATCACAGCATTTTTTTTCCCAGCAAGTAGCATTTAATCTTTGCCCAGGCATTTCAAGGCAGAGCTGTCTTATTTCTCCCGTTATGGCAGGACACCTTCCCACGCCATTGTGTAAAGCCAGAATTTTTTGGAGCCTGGCAGGATGAGGCTCAGTCAATCATGACCTCCCTCATGTGTCGTCTTCTTCTCTTCCTCTAAGAGCCTCACAATTCCTAAGGCTTACGATCGCCTCCAAGAAGTGCGGCAATTTGCCATCCTGAACATTTTGCCTGAGCTCCCACATTCTGCCCTGATTTTCATGACCAGAGAGGTTAAAAACGTTCCGAGGCTGCACATTGCTAACGGCGCATGAAGCAATGCTGCCTATGAGGCTCTCCGCGTTGCTCTGCGTCCTGGTCTGAGAAAGGCCAAGCACAGAGTTATCTTCTGCTGCCTGTTACCACCCACCCATGGCCCTTTTTCTTTGCTATTTATTACTATTGTTATCGCTGCTCATCACTATTATTGTCATCTCTATTTATCTGTGGTCCAGGGTACACAGCAGGCGTCTTCCTCCCGCTCCCTCCACGCCGTTCAGCGCACTGAGGAAGGGGTATGTTTTATACAGTGGCTCAGGATGGGCTGTGGAGGGTGGGAAACCATGAGTTAAAAGACCAAGCAGCACCTATGGCTATAGATTTCTCAAAACAACCGGCTTTGGTGTGTTTTGTAGCAATTACCCACCAAGTGCGAACAGCGGTTTTGCAAGGCCCCCAGCAGCAATCCCTCTGCCGTCTGTTCTTCTGCTTCTGCAAAGTTTTTCCAAGGCCTTTTGCAAAGCTTTTTGAACTCAGAGGGACGAGAGCCACGCTGTCACTGAGGGGTCGCATTATCCCACAAACTGGGGCAAATGCCTGTAGTATTTATAGCCTCTCCTGTCGTTGCCCTCAGGAACGGCCCAACTGATCCCACAGACACCAAACTGCACTGTCCTGTGCTAATAATGCAGAAGGCCGCTCTGACGGTTGCTCCACATCCATGACCCTGTAGCAAACCAGCAGAACAATGTATAAAAAGAGCTGCTGTAGGATGAAAAAGCAAGATTTGGTGGAAATCTCCTCTAAAGTCTTCTCGTATGTCTGTACAGAGGATGAGCATCCTGCAGGACATGCTGTGGGGCGTGGGGTACAACATCCTGGCTTGTCCCAGCACTGCCTGTGTCTGTGGGATCTGCTGAGCCTCGAAGGGAGCTAGCAAGGACCATGAATCTACCAGAAGAGCCTCCTGGCTCCCCAACAGAGGCCAAACATCTCCCTGCCAAGGCTTCTGGTGTCAGCATGTTGTGAATAGCTTGTCAAGGCTGGGCTAGAAGCTCCAAATAACAATGGCATTTGAAATGCAAAAAACCTCCTACATCGTGGAGTCTTAAGCTCCTTGACCCTACGACGAACATGCTCTGGATGCCAGCACGTGTGATACTTTCTGCGGCAAACAGACGTGCAAAGGGAGTTTGGCAGGAGCTACCACGGAGCGTGAAGCAGAAATGTTTGAGGGACTCGTTATTTTAGTGATGGTGAGCGAAAAACGCAGAAGTGCTTTAACTTTGTACACATACCGCAGTTAAATACAAAGCAAATGGCGCTCGCTGGAGAAAAGGGTAAATGTCGAGGGAAAAAAAACCCAACCATGATTCATATATTGCATATATCTGTATGCCTGGTGTTCTTACACTCATAAATTCTACCAGACTTTCTGCAGTGTTCTGCCAATGTTTTGTCTCAGGGTTATTTTGAGGCTATTAGAAGAGACGCAGCATGCCCAACTTCAGTGAAACTTGAAGCAGAAGATGTAGATTTGCTGGTGCAATTCCACCCCGACCACGCCGTCACCTTGCGGCAGCCGAAGGGAAACAGCACCAGCCTCAGCGCCTGCATGCCATCTGTCGAGTGCCAGGATCAATACCTTCATCAAGAAATACCTTTGCGACTGAATGCTCCTGTTGAGCAGCCGAACTGCAGCTAATGCTTCCATTCTCTGCGTCCTTGCTATAGCCAGCATCAGGAGAAGCTTTAGAAGGTGAAGATAAATGCCCGGGACAGACGTTTTCAAGGAGAAGAGTAAGAAGCAGAATTCAATCCGGAATTGGTGCAGCATCTGGCGTGTCTGTGCAGCCCTGAGCACCCTGTGTTGTCCCTTGTCATGCAATTCTTTAAAAACAAGCAACTTTTTGCAATTACTTGCTGGCATTCCATGAAAAGCAATGCCCCCTTCAGTTCTTTCTTTCTGGACTTTTTATTGAAACCAGGCAGTCAAAAAAATGCAGTTCTATTGGAAACAGGACATGAGGGCAGTTTTCGCCTGTGTGGCAATTTTCTCCTCGCGATCTGCTCCCAGCGACAGCCCATTCTTCTCCAAGACCTGAACAATAAAGGGCTCAAACAAAGACGGGTCACACAGCTGGAGAAAAGATGCTCATGGCCAGAGCTCCTTCCTTAAGCTCCAGTAAGGCCAGTAAGATGGGTTGTGCTGGCCCCGCTTTCCTGAGTGAGGCTCACCACGGCCTGTGGAAGCTCTTTCGCCAAGCCCAGGAGGAGAGGGAGACACAAGGCCTCCTGCAAGACGGGGTTCACAGTGCTCGTAGACCTTTTGGTTTGGCCCCTTGGGCTGCCGAGAGGCCGTCTCTACCGAGGCCCGTGCCAGTCCTGGGCTGAGGGGCTCCCTCCCCTCCATCACTCTAATCCGACTCCTCTATATAAAGAGTAGTTTTGTCAGCTGCAGTCATTTTTAAGCCACAATTTTAGACTTCCTGGCTGTGGGGGGTTTTTAAACAACATTTTCTAAGCCCACTCCATTCATTTAGAAAAACACGCACATACAGAAATACACAAATATATATATTTTGTGTGCAGCTCTGTACCACTTAAGAACACTTTTTTTTTTCTTTTTTCCCCCTTTAGATTCCATGCCCCTCTGTAACATGGTAAACTCATTTCTCTACCTCGCTGGATACTGAGTGGATAAATACATTAAACACTTTGGGGCCTGTTTNCTCTACCGAGGCCCGTGCCAGTCCTGGGCTGAGGGGCTCCCTCCCCTCCATCACTCTAATCCGACTCCTCTATATAAAGAGTAGTTTTGTCAGCTGCAGTCATTTTTAAGCCACAATTTTAGACTTCCTGGCTGTGGGGGGTTTTTAAACAACATTTTCTAAGCCCACTCCATTCATTTAGAAAAACACGCACATACAGAAATACACAAATATATATATTTTGTGTGCAGCTCTGTACCACTTAAGAACACTTTTTTTTTTCTTTTTTCCCCCTTTAGATTCCATGCCCCTCTGTAACATGGTAAACTCATTTCTTTACCTCGCTGGATACTGAGTGGATAAATACATTCAACACTTTGGGGCCTGTTTTTGTCCTAGTCAGGGCATCAACATATCTGCACCACAGCTAGACTCCGGAAAACCAGTGAACCATGTAAACCACGACGCCCTGGGGAGACTGAACTGAGCTAATGCTCGGTTCGTACAAAACACGTGGCTATTCAAAACTCAGGACGGAAAAGAAATTGATGACAGAGCCAGGTAAAATTGGCACAATCCAGTGTGTTTGTGTAGTTAAACTCCTGCTTTCCCCGAAAAGGCAAGACACAAACAGCAGGGATTATCTTTACTCTCTCTGGTTTTATTCCCTCCCTGCCACTCAGTGCCCAAATGCCTTTTTTTTGTTGGAAATTTTGTCTTGTCCATCCCAGAGAAATGGCTTGGTGCTTTTCTGCTGCCTCCTCGAGCCGTCTGGAGCCTTTCTGCCTCTGTTTCACAGGCGCAGACATTTTCATAAAATAGTAGCCAGCGAAACCCTCAAGCCAGCCACCACAAGCAGAGACATCTCCTTCTGCCGTGTAACTTGCACAGACGAAGTTTCCCTTCTGCAAACCTTGCTGTCCAAGGCTGACTTGCTTTGACCACAGCTTCCCATCCTGTGTGCTTTGCCTACACTTTCGGCAGTGATACGCATTTGCAAAGCCAAGAGAGATGCTTTCCATTGGATATAAGTTGGAATCAATTATAGGGGAGCGTTTATTTGAGTGCCGGCACAGACCGTACTGTACAGTTGACATGGTGGGACTCTGACTTGCAGATTTAATTTGCTCTGAGCATTAAATCATAGAATGCTTTGGGTTGGAAAGGACCTTCAAAGGTCATCTGGTCCAACCCCCCTGCCATAGGCAGGGACATCTTTCACCACATCAGGTTGCTCAAAGGCCCGTCCAACCTGACTTTGGACACTTTGAATGATCAAACACTTCCAAATCAGAAGATATTTCTCTTTCCTGTGAGCGATGTAAACATAGCATGAAAACTAAGGGATCCAGCTGTTTCTTGCACTTCTCACGTCATCACCAGCAGCAAAACCCCTGAAGTCGATACTCGGCAGCCAGCCAGCCTCATGGCCCGGCCAGCAGTCGAGAGCCTGGCAATATTTGCTTGTAGGGTGAAACATGCTTTTGCTCAGTAAAGCCACCGGACCTAGCACAAGACCAGACACACTGAGCAAGAAGATGCAGTTTTAGGTAGTCACAGTTCTGCACTTTACGGCACTAATGGCAGAAACGTAATATAGTAGAAAAGGTGTGAATTTACAAACTTACACTTTCAGGACTATAATTTCAGTCCCTGGAATCTTACACGGTGGGAGTTTGGCAGGAGCCGAATGCACTTCTCTTTGTAGAGAGCATTGCAAGGCATATTTCTCTTTGGCCCTACATTTACAGCAGAGCTCCCACTTTCTTTTTCTTACCATGTTCCTTTTACCTCCCTTTTTCACGTGTCTAGACCTTGCAAGAAAAACTGCCTTCGCGCTCGCACCACACAGCATCTGGCTGTTGACACCCAAATGCTATTAGCAGCTTATCCATGGTGCAGCCTTGCTTGAAGGTTTGTCAAGGACATTTCCAGGCGTAAGACCTGTTATTGGTAAAATTGTAATTTTGAACTCATGTGGCAACATGCATCTTCCCCAATGGCGGCTTACTAATGAATTTGCCTTTTTGATTTTGTGTTGTTGGGTTTGTTGAGATAAAACCCCGCGGTTTTCACTTCCCTGTGCATATTCTTTTACAACCAATTTGTACTTTTAAAACAGCAACATAAAAGGGTTTATTTAGGAGTTGCAAGATATTTGGCTACTTCAATTCTGTCATTTTGTAGGATCAGTGGTTCAGATGTGCATTGGAGCAGATTCTTGTGGATTCATTTGGCGTCAGTTTACTCTGAAATCTGGATGTTGATGACTTACAGAGGCGTTTTTCGATAAAGGAGTGGCCCTGCATTAGGCATCACTTTAGGTGTGGGTGGCTATGCCATCATTTGTAGATAAAACCCTGGATGCTTTCAGCTTGAACTCAAAGGGAGTCATGGCAGGTAACAGAAGTCCAAAATGGCAGAAAAACTATGGATTTGAAGAGTTCAATATGAGAAGAATTTTTAACCCAGTCTCCATGTGTGCAAGCATACAGGTATGCTTTTGTGCTGTTGAAGTCTAGTGGAAAATCCCCCGGTGATGGTAGTAACAAAGACTCCTTCATGCCGATAAACCAAGAAATCTCAGTGCACTTGTCATTAAGAAAAGCATCTCTGGAGCACCATCCTGCAGTTCAGGCTGGGAGGAACATGGAGATGCGCACGTCTTTGCCCCAGCAAAGAGGCAGGTAGGGCTCCTCCCCTGCAGCGCTTTTTGATATAAATATCCATTTTGTGGCAGCAGAAGCCACCTACACGTAGACGAGTGTACTGATCCCAGCTTGGGACTCCCTCCTCTCCTCTTTACACTTGTATACAGCTGGAGACCAAAATGTGCATATCCCATTCCCGGTGAATTGCTACCACAAAACCATGTTTATTTTTCTTACGCTATGTTTGCAAGTGGGATGTTTTGGTTCTTTCCTAATTCAGAATATTTAACATATTTTCACTCCGATGACAGAAAGGAGTTAGCAATTGCTGTTCCATCAAAAAGCAAGTCAGCATCTGGTGGTTTTGGCCCACGTTAGTACGTACTGGTAACTTGACTGTGTAAGGAGTGGAAGAGAAATACTGAGTCATTGAGCAAAGGCATTGCCTGCAAGGATGGATTCCCCAATGCCTCTTTTTGATTGCAACAGCCCTGAAGCAGGTGGCAGCTGAGAGGGCAAGCACAGGGCTCCATTTCGTTTTACAACACAGAATGTAAAATGTAGTAACTTATACTGGTTGGGGGCCGTCTGGTACTGTTAAATTTTTTAATAACCTTCTCAGCTGGAGCCAGCTTTCCCTTTGATGTGGTGCTAGTTTCATTAGTCCTCATTCAAGGTGAATACCTGATTCGCTATGGGGAGCTGAAGGGTTTTTTCTTTCCCTTTTTCTTTTGACTTTTGTAATACCTACTACAAAGAGCACCCATGCCCTTCCCATGTTAGAAACATAACAAGCGGTGTCAGGCCAGAATAAGTGGGTTTGGGTATGTTTGGCAGCTCAAATGAACTAACTCGTGCAATCACAGCCATGCTTTTTGCGCAAGGTGTTTCCACACTGCACTTCGTGGTGTTTTCAGTCTTTTGGGGCTCTTCTCTCTCTCAAATCCAGGGCAGCTGCAGAATGGCTTGTAACAAATATTTCACTACCTCTCAGCCGAGTGGCTCCTCTGCATAATGACCATGAGGGGTTTGTGAGCACACGAGGTCTTACTGGGGGTCTGATTTCTACACCTGTAGAAATAGAGCTATGCAGATGGAAGAGTTTCAGCAAGATCAAAGGTCTTTCTTCTGCTTTTCTCCTGAAATAGACCTATTGACCTGCTTGGAAATGGTCCTTCTTAAATGCTAGATAGATTCTAAATGCATTTTTATCCCTTCTTTCCCTGGGAAAGCACTGCAATAAGAGACAGTTTACCCAGTATTATATGTGAGATCAAGAAAAGGGCTGGAATTTGGGGGGAAAAAAGATAAGAAAACTTTGGTTACCTGAGAACTCCTAAGAAATAAATTCATCTGACCACTTGCAAAAACTTCACAGATTTCTCTCTTTGATTTCTCTCATGATTTCAAAGACAGTAGACACAGAAATAAGTACTCAGAAGGCTTCCCAGAGACGCTACAAGCTGTCGAATGAATTTCAGGCCAGTTTAGACATGACTCCTGCTCCCTCTCCAAAGCCCATCGATGTGTCATCCTTGGGTATGTTCAATTATTGGTGCAAAGGGAAAGAAACTACTTTCTCCGGCTTTGGAATAATAATATAATCATAACAGCAAGCACTTAAAAAGCCATTCTCCACAGGAGATGTCAATGTGCTCTGTAAAGATTGTTTTGCAGCCAGGGCAACGGAGACATGGGAAGGTAGTGACTTGCCTGTTGTCGTTCATCAGAGCTGATACGAGGATATGGGTCCCCTGAGGGGGATGTAGTGGCGTAGCTAAATCAGCTTCGCATAAAACCTCCAGCCTTTTCCACAATATTTTGCCATTTATCAGTATTTCTGATTTTGAATTTGTTTTTTTGCCATTCTCCTAGCCTTTCCTCCTATCTTCCTCCCCTGTCGCTCATTCGGGAAGTAGTTTCTTCAACTTACGTTCCCATGGAGAACCAGATATTTAGTCCCACATCACGCCATATGTCGGGGTAGATCTAAACGAGCTCCGCTTTGTCCTCAGGTGTCTGGGGGATGTTGGCAGAATGGGCCATTTTTTCATTTCCTGCCAGGATGCTTCTGGGCTCTCCATGCAGAGCAGGAATGCAAGGACCACACAGCTGCCAGGGTCAGCCAACATGTGGTCCCCATCTATCTAAAAAACAGCAATCAGGAAACAACAGGAACCAAAGCAATGCTCTCTCCGCCCAACATCCTCATTATGGCTTTTCTCTTTCCCTAGTGGCATGACAGGACTCCAGGACCCAAAATCCCATCTGCAGGCTCCAACCTGGATTTTGATAGATAATGAAGCTCAACACAAAAGCAGAGCGCCTTTCAATAACGTTTCCCAAGCGTATCTTGCTGGAACCAGTCTCTCCTGGCACCCTACCGAGTCTGCCGCCTGTGAAACACAATGCTGTGTCATTCCAGAAAGCTGTATGGAACATTGAATAGACTTCGTATAATAAAGTATCATCAGTGTCCTTACCAGCTTCTCGCAGATTCAGAGTTTTTTTAAAGGCAGGAAGAACCGCTGTCTCACATCCCAAGAGCACGTCGCACAGTATCCTCCTCTAGCCCTGTTTTCAGCCCCAGATCTTACTCTTTAATTCACCACAGTGTGCGGAACGGTGCAGCATGTTAATCCCAAGCTACCAAGAGATGGAGAGTTCATCACTGGCCAGCTATCGTGTTCCCACGTTTAATAAAATCCTTATTTCTCGTTTCAATTTGTCCAGCTTTAACCTCCCAGCGCTGGCTGCCGTCGTGCACTTCTGCCCAAGATTAAGGAACCTCCAGTTACCTGGTTCTTCCCCCACAAAGCACCTAAGCGCAGAGACCAAGTCATCCCTCGGTCTTCTTTTGGATGAACTAAACAGACGGAGCTTCTAAATCTGGCTATGAAGCATTTTCGGGGGGCCTCAGGCTGTCTCTAGCTCCTCCCTCCCACCAACACCAGCTCAGCCCAGGCTTCAACATTTTCTAAACCTGAACATGCAAACTGGATGCAGTGTTTCAGCCAGGAAAGGCAACAGCTCACCCCGACGCTGCCCTCCAGCATGCCCTGGCAGCGTGGCTGCTGTCATGTCTGACTTTGCATTTGTCCACTTTAAGGTAGATTTAATTTGTCCCAATCAGTTTATTAGGTCATTTATGCCACACCGTGTGACAGGCTCCCTTTTTAGCAGGATGGGGTTTTAATCAAAATTGCCTTCTCATATCACTGTGAAATCGAGGTGGCTGGTGAGCTGGTTAAATCCTCTTATAGAAAGCCTAACTTTCATTCTTTTCATATTCTGCTTCAGTACTGGGAAATTATCCCTTTTGAACTCCCCAATATATTCATTACCGCGTTGGTCCATCCTCTGCCTCTATTGAAACGGAGCCCCAGCCACATGTTCCTAAGATGCCGTCAGCTTCCAACGCACAGACCGATCCGCCAGAATGAGATCTGAAATACTGTTATCGCAGGTTGAGTGTAATGTCTTCTGGGCTAGAAAATGATCACGTATCATTTGAGAAACTTCAAAGAGATTTATTTCTGGTTATATGAGACTTCCAGCATACGTCTTTATGATTGAAATCTCCCATCACCTGGTATTTCTTTCCATTTATTACAGATAAAAGCTCCAGGAGGAACTCACCTCTTAAGGTGAACCCATGGTCTCTAATCCCCTTTACAGGCACACACACGCTCAGCCCTCACTACACCTTCTAACTTTGTTAGTTAGAGCTTTAATATCTCTGTGTTTAACAGCTAAACGGGTCACGGTTTCCCTCCCGCTCGGCCTTTTCTCTTGGGCACACACTACTCTCCATACGCAGGTTGTAGTCAGCAGTTTTAATGCTCCAGTCATGTAAGTCAACCTCCTCTCATATCATTTTGGCAATAATATCAAATTCCTTTTAATTAACAAGCACTTGCAATGCCTGTCGTTGCCCACAGTCCTCAGAAACATGGAGAATGAAGGAGGGAAGTGCTCATACAGCCACCGAATTTCAAGCCCTGCTAATGGAAATCAGGCAGGTTGCTTCGGCACGTGATCTGCCTCGATGGATAAAACAAACCTGCCAGTCACGTTTTGGTAGGTGCTTTTAGGCAAATAACTGCCCCTGCCCTGCTAAGCCAGGCAGCTTGATTGAGGAATGCTATTTAGCACTGTGAGTTGGTCATCTGGAGAACAATAAATAAAATTTATAGAAGAAACAGGATAAAGGTAGAGAGCTGCAGGGGACTCTGTAGCATCTGCAGAAGGGGTTCAAAGTCAGCCTTACAGCGTCCTGCTCGGAGGAAGGCCCTTTGTCTTTGTTTGGACTGGAGCAGGAAAGGATGTTTATAGGTTGTGTCCTTCAAAGTACACCATGACTGAGTCAGAGAGTGTGTTTACATTTGGTTGTTGGGTGTTTTTAATATCAGCACAAAGTCCGAAGAATAAATTACCATAACGGGAAAATAAGGTAATGTCACTTTTTACTGACACGACAAATTTTAGCGCTGCAAAGCTAAAGGGTAACAGTGCAAGTCTGTCTCTGTTCATATACCTGGAGCAGTGCATCCGCAGTGGTGTTTGCTCACAAAGCTGAGCACTGGCAGGTCCAAGGGCTTTAGAGACAGAAAGACATGCGTGGTGCTACAAAACACCACCTCACCGATGGCAGGTTTTTGGTCCAGGCATATGTAAACAGGCCAGGGAGGAGGTGTAGCAGTGATTACTCCAGGAGTAGGAGGCAAACATTCCTGAAATAATCAAAACTTCCTCCAAGTCTCCGAAAACACTCTTCACACCCAGAGCAAGGAGAAAATGGGACCAATTCAAACCAGCACTGCACCGCATGCTGGGATTCCTCTCCCTGGTGGGGAGCAGTTCCCCCTTGGCAGAGCAAAACATCTTGGAGATCCTCAACCAGCCCAGGAAGGGTTAAAATCTCAGTGCAATTATTTAGCCCAGACCTAAAGAAAATAAATTCTTTCATATCAAGCCATGAAACTCAGCACAATCAGATGCCGACAGAGACACAGAACGCTCTCCAACCATCACAACGCAGTGTTATTCCAGAGTAGATGGTTCCAGGACATTTTGGACTGTGGAGACAGACTAACTCCCCAAAGCGAACCCCCATGTGAGCAGAAGGGATATCTCAATTTTTCCCAACCAGCGGCTGAGAGCCCAGGTCCAGCTTAAAAGAAATTGGTCTCAGCTTAGCGAAGAGGCTTGCACGTGTGTGAAACCCAAATGAATCGGCAGCAGAAACAGGTAAGAGGATTGGAGGTGAGATCTTTAAACAAGCTGTCCCAGTGTTTTCATCGGGAGGGGGGTTGTGTTCTGTTCGAAATTATTTCCTTCTGTTACGTTTGTTTTATTCTGTGTTTTTATACACTGCTGATACGGTGGAGTCCTGCCAAAACTGGACGTTAAAATGCCAAAAGGAGGAGAGGCTCTGCCGGAGCCTTTCCGAGTCAGTAGGAGTCAGGAAGCAGGGAAGCCACAGGCACTTCTGTTCTTGCACGCGTTCCAGCCCAAACTGCTGGCTCTGGAAGCTGGATTTTAGCTAATCATCTGAATTAAATCCATAATGGTCCATCACCGCTTGTAAGCAGGTGCACTTTTACCAAGGATAGTAATTGCCCTGGAAATAACACTGAGAGCGCTGCAGCCCCAAAGCCCTGGAGAGTCCAAATCCTTACGCGAGGCGGTAACGCTCAGTATTAATGTCACACAGAAGACCTCTTTTTGTTTGTTTTTGACATGAATACTGTCCTTGGCATCCTATAAGATATGCTACATTCCTAAGGGGATAAATGGAGGTTTGTTGGAGCTTAGACTAGTCTCTTGTCAGACACACAGCATCTAATTCACCATGGCATTTCTACTTGTCCCATCTAGTCGGACATGCGTACTCCCACCACTACACTACTACTGTTTGCTGGGAGGCTTCGTGTCTTCTTTGATTACTTTATCTCCCGTAAAGCAAAGGAAAAAGGGATGGTCTCGGAGATCAGTGTGTGGCTCAGACCCAAAGACGAGGCAACATATCTTCAGGGACTTTTCCATTTCTACAGAATGATAAAGTGGGGTTTGCACACAAGTAGCACCCAGTCCATCTCCCTGGATGCTCCCCTCATCCCAGCCTGCGACGGCCAAATTCAACTCACCTTACATCTGGATTCATTTTATGATCTGCTCTTTTGATCAGCAGAGAGAAGCAGGTTCACAAAGGACGCGGTTCATCTCATCTTAAATTCAGTGTCTGAGCTGGCTCGGGTGAACTGCCCCCAGGATAATTCTTTGTACTCATCAGCGAAAAGGGGAGCCCGGATGCTCGGATAGGGTTGTTCTTACTGTAGGGGCTCGCTTTTAGGTTAGGTCTGAGGAAAAATGTAGAGACGTTCTGCCCTCCAATCATCCTTGCTGAGCTGGGAAAGAAAGAATCTCAGACACAGCATATAAAACATTTCCCTTCCCACAGCCTTTTTCTCTCTTGTCATCGAGAAGATGACATTTATATTCGCATAGCATTTAGCACAAGGGACCCCCACTCTCATTTCATCCTTAGGCACCGCCGTAGTAAAAATAATAAACAGTTGAATGTGGCGGTGGGGTTTCGGAATGATGCCAGCTAACGCTTAAAGGACGGGTCCAGTTATTTCTTGATGAATAACAGCATTTGCAGAAGGCCCTTCACCCCGAGGTGCTTCACAAATTATAAACATACATCACCACACCACAGAACGGGCTGAACAGCCGACTTCAAAGTTTTGGCCGGGAAAATCCCACACACAGCCCACTGCAGGGAGCGATTCACCTGCCAGATACCAAAAGGCAAGGCAGCCCTACGCACCAGGGAGGGTTTGCTGCTAGGCTCAAGGCACGTCCAAGTTGCAAAGCAGATAGCAGGATCATCTTTCTCCTCTCTGGAAATTATTTGGATGGTCTTTGCGTGTCTGCGTTTTAACGACGTAACTCTCTCACTGCCAAAGTTGAAACCATTTATGTTTTATTGTGTTTCAACATGTTCGCAAGGTCCGTGCGATTGTTCACCTTTATTTCCTCTCCAAACAAATGTTCCTCTCCGTTTCCTTCACGCGCACTCGTGCCAGCCATCCCTTGCTCGCAACCAGCAGTCCTGCAACGCCGCCCCAGTGCAAAGACCCAAAGGCAAACTGAAAAGATGCATGTCTGTATAGAAATGACAGCTGAAGAAACCAGGAGTTTTAGCTGAGCGTGTGTCAGGAAAATTCAGTTGCCAGGATTTACTTCTACACCTTCTGAAAGCCTCGGAAAGAGTCCGAAACTGAGCGTGGAGGCAAGGAGCACGCCCTGAAGGTGGGTCTGCAAGGACTGACTGTGCAGCCATCTTCCCTCTAACAGCAAATACGGGGTCGAAACAGGATCGTGTCGTACACGAGTTGCATCGCGGATGTTTCCCAGCATCACTGACCACCCGGGCGTTTTTCCACCGTCTTCAAGAGTTAAAACAGGGATCAGTAAATTGAATGTCATGCTCCAATGGAGTGACACTTTTACAGAGGAATCACAGCATACGAAGGATACAAAGTGTGGGTAAAGCCAACGGTCCAGGGAGAAAGTTCAATGTCTAACTGCCATCCTTTAATTTGCATTCACCAGTTTACACTGGGACTTTCTGCTTTCTCCAGTGCTCCCTGCCTGTCCCAGTGAAGATCGAGAGGCTTCGGTGCTGGTGGTGAGTGCGGAGGCTTTACAACAGGATTTTTCTCCTGTGATAGGTAGCACAATGCAGGTTCATTCATTCTTGGCCGGAGCAGACCAAATCAGCAGATAGATGGGACAGTAGAAGGACACCATTACAGTCAAAAGTGAGAGGGGAATAATAAATTGAAGTATTTGGATGTAATTGTCCAAAGGAAAATGCAGATTGTGCAATAAGAAAAGCTTCTCAACAGTGTGATTTATGAGACTACAAAATAATCACACAAGTGAAATATGGGAAACCCCAAATTAGAGACGTCTGAGCACTTAGAAACCATCTAAATCCTTTCTTGCTCTCCCTAATTTCCCCAGTGCTCTGATCGCACAGTTAGTTCTGCAAGGCCAGGTTTGTTTTCAGAGTGATTAACGATTAGCTGCAGCAACAATTTTTTGCTATCCCATCAGCAGATCAAGGGAGGAAAAAAAATGCAGCTCAGAATTTCTGCCTCACGCTTCCTGCGCTCAGCAGGGCTGAGCTCTCTGAACAGCAAAGGCAGCTACAGGTGGTTGCAGCAAGAGTACTACCAGGAGAGGACTTGCTCCATCTCTTAGCTGACCCACCTGCTCGTGCTTTCAGAGCTGATGTTCCTTTTCTTTTATTTATATTAATGAACTCCACCTCAAATAGTTTGCTGTGTGATAAGAACTCGGATAAGGTGGCTGCCCCTGTTGAGACGAGATTTGCATGTCGTCGGGCACGCATTCCTGCAATTCAGAGCCTCCCCTAATTGCATTCCCGTGCATATTAGCATGAATTAAAGCCTGGTTGCAGAGATCTTGCCTTCCTATTTTGTTCCTGTAATGTTTTTTGTTCTGGCTGTTGCTGCTGAATAATCCTCGCTTTGGCAATCAAACTGAACCTGAAAGCGTTACTGGACTTCACAGCAAACGAATCCATTTTAGGCAGCAGATAAAGTTTCCAGTGGAACAGCATTGCCCTTGATGAGTTAACCTCCCTCTGCTCCAGTGTTTCCTGTTTTCTCATTGTCCTTTAAGCTTTATATTTAAGTTATTTATAAAGATTAAATCGGAATTTATGTACATTAACATAATGTTGAAATTATAAATAATTAATCCTAATAAATGTATAGAAATAAATAGGTATGGAATACTGAAAAGGTATCGTTAGAGTTTGTCTTTTTAAATAGGCAGTGTAGAAGACGTTATTAAGCATTCCTATGCCAAGAAGTGAGACCATATCATGCCTAGACATTATCTCATTAACATCCTGTTCATTCCCAAATCTAAATCCAGATTACAATTGTTTGATTTTGTGTATATATAATTCGTGGGTTGTCTACCTTTCAGAGAAGTCAAGAGATCCAAGGCTACTGCAAATATGTGAATTTTCATTCGCACAGAAGACGAGCATATTCTGCGGGTCCCTTCTCCGAGTTCAAAAGGTGCCTTTGAAAAGGACAACTCTTTGAATTACCCTCCTTGCATCCAAGGAAATGACTAAATTTGTACTGACTGTACTGCTTAAAGGTAACTGAAGATATGTACCATGACCTAAACCCTACACCGTTCATCTCTAGCAGGGCAAAAATATTAGGAACATATCATGTAAGATGCTGCTATAGCCGGAAAAAAGAAAGACAGTCTGATCGACCTTGTTCCCTGATAAAAATCACACCAAACACTCTGGGTGAAGAGGATAAACATCCTGCCTCAAAGTTTCACTCTGCCCGTGTTGTCCTCCAAGTGCTTGAGAAACCAGAGAGGTGCCGTGCGTTGTTGATGGCCAGTCGGAAGGCTGAGGTTACCTCCAGCACGCCAGAAATTTTTAAGAACACCTTCAGCTTACAAATCATTTATGGAATTATAAACAAGAGAGTCTCTAGTTACAAAGGGGTGGTGTTAGTCCTGGGAAAACAGCCTCTCCCCCAGGATGTCACTCAGTGGCTCGTATAACTGGCTTCCCAAGAGAGAGCCTGAAACACCAGCACCGTCTGCAGCAGCTTTTCACCTTGCCAAGGCAAGGGCGCAGGGGGGAGCAGGGGGCAGAGATATTTTATATAGCGCCATACTGGTGTGCCCACTTTGCCACTGATGCCCAAACGAGGCAGTTTAATGCTGCTGTGGCTCTCCCTGCACTACGCTGCTGTGTAGCGGGGCAGGAATCTCCTGTTACCCCATTTTTTAATGCTGCCCAGGGGAAGTTTGCGTTGGATTCCAAGTTTGTCTGACGAGGGAATTGATGTTAGGCTTCTGCAAGAAATGTGCCTTGTAACAGTACAGCATGTTGATGAAGTAACTAAAACAATACAAAACCACTGTAAAACACGTTAAATGGATTAAGAATTGGCTAACTTCAGGTCTCAAATATAATTATAACCAAAGAAATTTTCTTTGAGCGGGCGTGTGTTTGGAGAGATCCCATAGGGACTGGTTCTTGGCTCTACACTATGGTATTTTATCAACCACTTAGGAAAAAAAAAACCTTTAAATCACTATAATCAATTTTTTCAGATGAAAAAGGCTGGGAAAATTGCGAAAAGAAGGAATACAGGTCACTGATACAAATGAGTAATTGGTAATCTGAAGGTAAGCAAGTACAACCAAGTTAAGTCACAAGATCAAAGATCTTTGCTTGGCAGGGCTGCAGCGGTTCTACACTGGAAAGCCATGACCAAAAAAGGGTGGCAAGTCATAGTGAGTAATCAACTGTCCATGAACTGACCCAATCTGTATAAGCAGAGGAAATCCCGGGAGAAGAGGAAGATTATGTTGTTGTCTGAATATTCCCCCTCTCATGAAACTGCTGCCGATGCATGGTGCCCTGCTCTTGCATCCACAAAGCAATCGGGAGGTTGAAAATCTGGAGACAATTCAAGAAAGAGACACAAGAATGTACACAAGTCTGAGAAAGACGACTTGCAGGGAGACATTTAAGGAGCTTAGTCCATTTAGCTAGTCAAAAGAAAGCTAAGGGGTGGCTGGATACTGATCCAAGAACCTCCAGGGAGAAACTCAGTATCAGAAGTTGTCTTCAGTCTAGCCAAAAGAAATGTCCCATACCACCAGAACTGGTCCAAGATCCCATAACAGATGCAAGTCTTAGCCATGGCCTCCCACCCTAGGTGAGGAACACACTGACCTTTCACTCAAAGAGAAATCCACGTGCCTGGTCCAACCAAGAGCTACGCCATGCTCCGGCAGGTCCTCCTATCTAGTCGAGCCAGAGACTGGGAGCCTGTTGCGCACTAACGCGAATGTGGCCAAAGAATTTGGGTCCGGGATCCTCCAGCTCTGTTTTCATTCTGTGGTTTTTGTCTCTGTTCTGATCCCAGTGCCAAAGAAATGTTGCATTGTTTCAGAGATGTGAATCTGGTGGCATCGCCTGTCTCAGAACAAGCATTTCCAAAGCTCTCATCTAATCTCTCAAGAGAGAAGCTAAACCAAGAGACAAAGATAGCAGGCTCAAGCAAGAAAACTGCTGTGCCTTTTCCCCCCGAATGAAGAAAGGATTATGCATTGACCAGTTTGAGCAAGAGTCAAACGGAAAGGCTGGAGAGCAGCAACACTTTGGAACACGTCAGAAAGACATTAAAAATGACAGTTATTTACTGGGCCCTTATCTTAGCAGCATTTATTTCCATCGACCTACCTGCCCTTTTTGGAGACCTCTTATCCCATCACTTCAAAGGCCAGTGGCCAAACGTGACAGTTAAACAAAGGTCAGAAAGGGGTGGCTAACATCAGACTGACTCCATCTGGCTGCAGATACTGTCTTGAGTATGTGCGGGTTTTCTTCTTCAGCTCTACTGGGAGCACTGGAAGCACAAAGAGGGGAAAAATAACCGGTGAATACATAAGAGGAACAATTTGTTCTTGGATTTAGAACTGTCTATGGATTCCTACAAGGAGTATGGAATAATTAATGCCTGGAAGTGATATACAGGGATACAGGGAAGTTCAAAGTCTGCGTAACAGAGTGGGATCATGGCAGTATTTGCGACAAGCCCACACTGTTGGAGGTAGCTTTTCACGGAGGAACAAACTGTGAAGAAAGTACATGACAAAGAACAAGCTGGATGCTTTAGCACACTTTTAAAGTGTCTTTAACACATTACAAGAATGTGTTAAAAAAAACGTTCTGGTATTTTGCAAGCAATCACAATGCTAGCTCCATGTTTTTGATTGCAGCGAATGATTGAACTTGCACAAACTTTACAAAACACTGCCGAAACTCAGGCCCACGTAGTTAAGAATAATTGCACGAACTACTTAAATATTCAAACACGGGCAAATAAACAAGTATTGCTCTGTATTAAGGTCTCAACAAATTGTTGCTTCTTCCAGTTGAACCTTGTGTTCACTGTAAAGACTACTTACTTATGGCACTTCTAAAAGCTTTTGTGCAAGTGCAACACATAATTTGAAATCCTTTTAGTTAATTGCCCACACAGCTGAATTCTACATAACTGCTAAATTCCAAAAAGGCAAAACTGGAGCGGTTTGTTTATTTTCTCTTCAGTGGGAACTAAGCTTTCTCCTAATCAGTGACTGCAGCTGAAATGAATTCATCATCACAATAGTAAAACAAGAAGTGCATTCATTTAACAGCACGTTACACTGTGCATGCATTTTAGCCCCTTTGCAATGTGGTTGCTATGGCATTTGTGGGTGGTGGTGAAGATGACAGGAGATTCTCAACATAAATGCCAAACCAAGCTCTAATATATGTCACACTGACCTGCTATTAATTCAGTGGCTGCTCTTCTATCATAAAAAAAAAAGATCAGCTCAAGTTTCGCTTCAAGAATGGATGTGAAATTCAAGCCAGCAGTGTCTGTAACAGTGTAAATCACATGACAGAAACTTTAAAGGTTGGGGGTTTGTGCTGCTGGGGCTTTCTGAAACCATAGAAGGACTATGAGGACATAGGAGTAAGCTGACAGTCTCACTAAGAAGTTGGGCTGTGAACCTGCCCGTGGACTTATTTCTAGCAATTCTGTCTTGCCATAAAATGTAATGATTGTCAGGAACATATATTAACTTAAATATGAGGTTTTAATTCCCTATCAGTTTTTTCCTAGGTGGATGTAGCAGACCTGGGTATTTCTTTGGTCTCATGCTCTTTATTTACAAAGAATTTGGAAGTTTTTCCTTAACCTTGAGACGAATCAAATAATGAAAAATCTCTTTCATTCTCCTTTCCCTTCTGACCGTGCTTATCATCTTTGTGCCAGGGTCTGGAGCTTCTTTTTCAGCTGCATGGAAGCCCTTCTCCATCCACATGCGCATGCCTTTGGGCAGGGCCAGATAACTGTTGTGTGGAATTGCCGCAATTTTTTCAATTATCTGTGTTTTTAACAAAGGTTACTGGCTACGTACAGTTATATTAACTCTAATATGGTTCTAAGACAGTCTTGTGAAATAAAAAATAATTATATAGGAAGTAGAAGGTATGGATTTGTGTTTTCTTCGCCAGATTAGCAACCTCATGAGCATCCTGTCTGGACCATACCAGTGGCTGTGGCTTCTTGCTCGTAAGAAGGTCACGCCCTTCCTGCAGGCACACATTTCTGAAACCACTCTGGAGGCTGGGTATCAATGGGCATTTAGAGTATGCTGACACTGGACTCTTCCCAGGAGAGCCGTCTGCCTTAAAGCCGAGTTTCTCTGGTGGTTGCGCCAGGCCGTTGTATGGTGAGAAAGGTGGAGATTAAGACACTGCCTGCTGCTTGCACTGGCAAGTAAAATACTACCAGAAATAAGTTCAGCAGAGGGTGTGAAACCAGCTTGTAGGTGCCAAGGCTTGTCCTCTTGTCTTTCCCTGCATTGTTTTCTGCCCTGCAGATCCTGACCAAGGTCACCGCCTGTGATATGCCCATTTCCGTCAGCCCCCAACCGCAGAGCGAGCCTGAGCAGTGAAGACTAGGACTACTCACAGGGAGCATGCAGGCTCTCCGCACACAGGCAGCCAGAGTTTCTCTTGTTCTGTATAAGCATTTCAGCTCATCTGGTATTTTTCATTCAGGAGCATTAACCTACAGTCCAATATAATTTCTATGATTCTATAATTATGTACTATATGCTTTTAAATTTTTAATTAGTTACATGCACTCAAGAGCAAATGGTCTCGTTTTTCCCCTGATACAGACATATAACTCCTCTCAGCATTAATGGGATTTACATGGGTTTATCAAGCGATAATAAAAGCCTAAACATCAGCTTCTGCTAACATTTACTATGTAATTTCCTGCTCTCTCAACACACAAGGAGTATAACTATGCACTATTAAGTGCAACGTAACAAGGAGAAAAAACATTTAAGCTTTACCCGTATCATTGTTGGAAGCCTGTTACGTACGTGGTTCTTTTTGAAGGGTTAGGACAAATCAAACGAAACGAAGCAAATCAAAGGGAAAACTGATTTAAAAGTCACAGATGGGTCTTTTCTCCCCTGCAAAAGGGCACATCTGGACTTTGAAACATCTGGGTGAGCAGAAGCCTTTGTAGGAGTCTGCGTGTTGGAGGTTGCAGCAGCAGGAGAACGTGAAGGTCCATGCAGCACCTTGCTCGTGCTCTGAGGGGAGTATGTGGAGAACATAACAAGATAACACCAGCTGGGCTCATTTAATCTGTTCTCATGTGCCGCCAGTCTCCTCTCAGGCAGGCGTGAAACAACAAGTCCTTCAATACTACCTCGGCATTCCTTGGGGCTGGAAACAAGGTTTAGTCCCAAAGGGTGGGACTCATCTCTCCCAACTTCAGCTTGCCTGCAGCGTAGGTTCCTCCCTGTCTTCCTGTCCCTAAAGTGCCTGTGTCTTTCTCCTAAATACTAAGAAATAAAACTAGCACACCTGAAGTTCGGTGATAGCAATTCCACCTGAATAATGCATGAATGGCCCTGGCTTCTCCACGATTTCTAGCTACAAAGTTGTGGGCTGTTTCTTCCCCTGGAAGTGCCCCGGTCTTCCATGATGAGAGGAAACCACTACGAATGGGTGTGTACAAGGCTCATCTCACCGCTCTCCATTCAGGCAGCTTTAGGACAGAAAGGGCTACATTATAAACTGGGTTATTGAGTCGCAGCCGTTTCCGCAGCTGTTCAAAACAAGCCGTTGTAAAATCTCTTCATAATGCCAGTATTTTTTTAATTCTTTGAGGGCTCAATTTTGCCTTAAGGACTTTCTTTCTGTGAAAGTTTCTCACGCAACGTGCAGAAACACACAGCCTGGATACGCTTTATATGCAGCTTCAGTGTAGTCTCAATATTGTTCTCCCAGCCACATCTTAACGTGCCACAGCAGAGGTGACTTGTAAAGAGGAACCTGAATGGGAAGGGGGTATGGAAACACAAGCAATTTTAGCAACCACTGATACAAATTCTAGCCACATGCTTAACCACCTCCTAGAGTAAATCAGATTAGCGTTAGCAATAACACCGTGCAGATCTGTTTATTGGAAAAATTGAAAAGGAAAACCTCCATAGAGGTGACTACTCCAGGCTGAACAGATGCTGAAAACTGATTTCCCGTAAGACCCTACAGCCAGGAGTGATGTGCATTTATTGTGCCACCGTAACGCGGCCTGATGGAATAGCCGTGCGCTTTGCTGCCTTTTATCTAGTGGCTGAAAGAAAATAGGAGAGAGGGCTGGGTTTTTTTAAAACTTTCATATTGGAAAACTTGCCTGTTCTAAGGGGAACGTCGCGCAGGCTCAGCTGCAGGCAAATACAGCCAGAGGCATCCCACACACATACCAACACATACATAGGGAGCCATACACAATATGCAAACACCCTGAAATCCCAAACACGTATCTTGAAAATCAGTTATGCTCCAGGGGAAACAAGGGCCTGCCCACACACAGAATTAAGAAGTTAATTAGTGTTTAAATATTTCATTGCAAGCTTTGGCACTATTACTGCTTCAGTGAGTAGAAAACTCGCAAGAACAAGGGACTATATGGGAGAAGAATGACTCTGGTTTTCAGTATGCTGAGATAAAGGATAAAAATGATGCAGCTGAACTGAGCATGTTTTTTATTACAGTTTTAATATGGTGTGATTTGGAACTGAGGGAAATACTTTTTTTTAAAAGCATATTCATTTTGATCTGGCAGTGACCTTTTAATACGTTCAGGTCCCTGCAGGGGGGATGAAGCTGCTTGTGGTCTTCTGTAAGAAAGGATGAAGAAAAAAGACCCTTCAAGATCACATAAAATCAAGGATCAGCCATGGGGAAATACGTTTTCACCCTCTTAAGTATTTTACCAGACTTGATGATCTATTCATTTTGATACATTCCCCTGTACGACCTCAAGGTGGGATGGGTTTTGTTGGGTCTGCCCAGAAGACTCATCCATCACCTATAGCTAGAGAAGAATGGGATATCTCTACTGTAGCTGGCCATGGACAGATGAAGCACTGCTTACCCATTCCTGTTGCCAGTTTTGTATTTACCCATCTGGGACTGAAGCTGTGATTTTGGGTTGTTCTCTCTTTTGAGTGCCACCAGCAGATAGCTAATATAGCACTGGGGGAATCAAAGGTGTCTACAGCACCTTGCAGAAGTTTTTACTCTCCCTTTACTGTTACTGCACAACTCCAATGAGAATAGATGGACGGTGGAAAAGAGTACAGATTTATACTCCCTCTCCACACCTTGAGCTTTTGGATTTTCGTTTTTTGNGCTAATATAGCACTGGGGGAATCAAAGGTGTCTACGGCACCTTGCAGAAGTTTTTACTCTCCCTTTACTGTTACTGCACAACTCCAATGAGAATAGATGGACGGTGGAAAAGAGTACAGATTTATACTCCCTCTCCACACCTTGAGCTTTTGGATTTTCATTTTTTGAGAATAGAACAGAACAGAATAGAATATTTCAGTTGGAAGCGACCTACAACGATCATCTAGACCAACTTCCTGACCTCTTCAGGACTGTCCAAAAGTTAAAGCATATATTAAGGGCATTAGCCAAAGTTTTTTAACTCATTGGTTTTTGATTTACCTGTAGGCCAAGTTTGCACGTTGCCTCTAATGGCATAGCAAGTTCACTGCAGGTATTGAAGCTATACATTTCTCTTTTCAGGCCTCTAGGGACTTAGTTATAAGCTAGGTGCTTCTGCTTCCAGAAACATGTCTACCATGTCAAAACGGAAAGATCCTTGAATACTAAATTTTTAAAAAGTATAAATGGCAGAAGGGTTTTCAGGCTGAAGTACTCTGTGATCAGAATATGTGCTTACCAAGCTAAGAGCCTAGCAAATGGTTTTACATAGGACCAAAACTTTATGGAAACACGCATCAAGGATGGAGAGGAAAAAGACCACCACTTTAGTGCTTACTAATTGCTGCCTGCGTTACAGTTGTGACAGCCTAACATTTTATAGTTCGCTTCTCTGAACGGCTGACAAATCGTTTGATTTTATGTGTGATTCTTTGTCTACAGAAGTTCACTCATATCAACAAGAATAAGATCAAAGTTCCCCGAGCACAGCTGCAGCAAGGCAGCTGGCTGCCATCAGTACGTATTAAACTCACTTCTCAAAGTTCTCTTCCAGCTTTGCCACCGACTCATTTTTCTGACCTTGAGCAGGACATTTTATCTGTTGAGGTACCACCTGGTGTGCCTGCAGATGGGAACCCTTCTTACCTTTTAGAGATTGCTGTCAATTTAGCTAAACCTGTACGTATAATGTGCTTTGAGCTCTTCAGATGAAACAGCACAGAAGCGCAGGTATTATTGTAACACACAGGTACACGCAGTGGATAAAACAGTCTTTCTGGAAATGACTCTCATGGTCTTGATTGCCTGTGTGCAGTATTTGTCCTTGGCACGTTCTGGACCCAAAGGTCTCAATATGTTTTTTTCTATTGGACATGAAGAGGTGGATCAGCAATGATACTATTCCTTTATTTTATTAGAATCTGGTGCTTCTATTTAACTCTGAGTAAGAGGAAAAGTAAATAAATGGAAGTAAATCTCAAGGTTTTTTCCTCCCTTCTGGCTTCTGCAACTGATATGCATGTTTGCGTGCATTTATCTTACAACTTTTAATTATATTTAAGAAAACTGTATAATAGTTGAGAATCTCAACACTTATTTTTAAGCCAGGCAAGCTCCACAGTCCAGTTCCCAACACAGCCCCTCAAGCATCTTTACTGATATGGTTGTAGTAACAACGGGGCTGGCATGAAAAGCAAGGAATGAGAATACTTAATTCAGTATGGCTGCTGAGGACTCGGCATCTTAAAACCCTGGCCCAAAGGATTCCCTTTCATCAGGGAAACTGCAACCCTGAGAATACTAAGGGTGCTAAATGTGTCTGCCACAGTGAATTATTGCTGGCCTCTACGCAAGGAAGTGCAAAGCAGTGACGTGCTTTGCCCCACTTCCCCACTGGAAGTGCTTCAGATCGGGTTGGACCGGGCTTTGAGCAATCTGATCTGGTGAAAGATGTCCCTACCCATGGCAGGGGGTTGGACTAGATGATCTTTAAAGGTCCCTTCCAACTCAAACCATCGTATGATTCTATGATGTACATGGTTTTCAGAGCTAAACCTTCTCTAGAGCAGACTAATGCATCTACTCGTGGCTCTTGGGGCTCTTCCCTGTTGCCGTAAGGGCTAACAATTTCTTTCGAGGGCATAAAGCCTTTTAGTAGGGTGTTGCAAGACTGTATGGGACAAGGGTAGATAAATCCAAAGAACTGCTTGTACGATCCCCTGTCAGTGGTCTTTGAAGTGAACAAACCCAAACCCTACAGCTACTTTTTATTTCCGAGGGAAGTATCCAAGTGACTCCCACAGACAGTTGGGACTGAACTGATGTTTTTGCATTGCAGATGCTCGAGAGGACCCAAAAGTGAAAGGGGAACGAAGCTGTTTAAGAGAATGGAGATATCTTAAAGGGAGAGAGGGGAACTGTCTGGTGCCTGTAGATGCAGAACAGGAGAAAAGAAGGGAAGAGAAAGAAGAGAACTGTTTAACCCAAGGTACAATCTGGGGAAAAAGGCAAACACACAGACATCAAGGCATCACAGACAAATGTGGGGTGGAGAGTGAAAGAAGGTTTCTCACCCCCCAGACTAGTTTACTACACACCCTTAAGTAGCACTGGGAAGTTAGCTGTTTCATGGTTGAATTTGACCAATTCAGGATCAGGCTCATGCCGCGAGGCGGTCGGTGGTAGCAGGGCACCACACTGATGACTCATGAGCTTCCTTTCAGTCCCAACCTCGCTCTTCGCAGGATGGTCGCAATCTACGTGTCGCCATACTCTTCTCAGGATAGGTCCCCCAGGCCTGCGTATTTCCTTTTGTAGAAATAATAATGAATGTTAAACAGTAGCACTTATTTTAAAATCTATAATAAATATGAATAAAAGTGTAAGATAAAGGGCTTGCTCCTCGGTCGGCATGAACTGGAGCAGTTCTGCTCTCTTCTGTGGCCACATTATGGCAACGCAGAATTGGGTTCAGATATAATTAATCACCAAAAAAGGACTTGATCTTCTTTTGGACTAGGAGTATCATTAGCTCCTTCCTTAGTTTGTTCTTCCAAAATACTGCTGAACAAGAGAGGAAAAAGGATGAATCATTGCAAAATTGCAAATATTTGGCCGGTTCAACAGTATTAAAAGCTATTCTCCTATAGTAATCTCTTCCTCTGTGGGCTCGCTTTGGTTTATTTTAGCTTATGAATGAATGTATCAAGTATGTCTCTTGAAATTCAAGACAAATACTTTAATTTTAAGCAAAAAGGCAAAATAACGAAGGATTCTTGATCTATGTCCCTAAAAATAAGCATCACTAAGCCCGTATTTAAGAACATCAAATATTCCACAGGTGATTTTCCAGTAATTGTAATACTTGACAGTACAGCTGCATGCAAGAAAGACAAATAAGCCTAATAGACTCTAAAACTGGCCTCATTTATTGTGGGCCATAGTCTAGTATTTGTATTATTTTTACTGAGGTAATTTTGCACAGTAGCTTAAAAGTAGCACTACTATTGCTATTGAATTTGTTCTTTTTAATTTTTATTTCCTGTGGAGTACTTCTCAGGCAGAGACTGACGGAAATGGTGCAAGGACTGTATCTAGCCACATAAAACCCAGGGCTGTGAACTTTCTCATAATTTCCACTAGATGTAAATTAAACTGCTCGAACTCTTCACCAGCCCTAGAGAAAGGGTGTTCTCTCCACTGCAGGGAAATTACAGATAAACTTGAAATGCCAGAAGCTCTATTGCCAAACTTGATGTAATATTTTATCTAAACTTAACATTTCTATCTTTCCCACATGCACAGTGACACTGCTTTCAAAGAATTCAGTGGTTAAATCTCTTAGGCACCATGTTAAAGCAAGCCTTATAAGATAGTAACTCTGTGCACAAAACACTGGAAGTTAGATTTTTTGTAATAAAGTATATTTAGAAAAAGTTAAACAATTGTTTTGAAGCTTTTCAGTTCACAAGGAGAAATCCAACTGTAAGGCTGAACACACGCATTTGAGATCAAAATAGCAACAACTGCAAAATTAATAACTAGTTTTATTAAAAGATAAAGTTCTGTAAAAGGAGAGTACTTTTTTATACCATGATACAGTGGTACTTAAAATGCCACTAGCATGTTGTACTGTGTCATGGTTAAAAAAGCTAGCTGCAGTTTGACTTCAACAAAACAAAAACTTCAGAATTAATTTAAAAAATCTATAAGGTCGTTCTCAGCTTTATATCATAAAGATATCATATCACAAGAAAAACTGTGCATGGCTTGGCAAACTGAAAATGGAACCAGAAGCCAGGTTCTCTGAAGGAATTTTCAGTAAATTATTTCTCTTTTCCTGTCTATAAATTTTGGAATTCTTTAGAAATCTATTTAGTGTATTACTAGCCATCTTAAAGCATGCTAAATTCAAAACTTCTCTAAAACATAGCGTTGTTTTTATTTAGAGCTAGTAACACTACAGTGAAATTCTACTTTCTGCACTAGTTACGTATACTCTTTACATTTGCCATACGCATTTTTCCCCTCCCGGTAGCACACTATAATCAAGCGCACATGCATATAAGAACATTATTGCAATGTACATCTTATATGCATGCACAAACCATATTATATCATGGCAGTTGGTATAATCTGGTCCTTAACAAAGACAATTGCTTGTCGATGTACTAGAAAGCTTCTAATCATTCTGGAACTCTCACTTCTGAAACACTGGAAAGATTTACAGAGACTGATGCTCTTTAAAGTATACAGATAACCATATAAAACTAAAGCCTACAAGTGGTCTCTTGCGATAGGAAGGGTAGGAGCGGTGCACGTGCCAAGTAGCCCAGATGCGAGTATCTGGAAGAAATGCTGCAAATAGCATACAGCTCTTTGCTTGCCCACCCAGGCATTTCTACTGGTGGCTCTCCATCTGCTTCCGAGTTCCTGAGCTAGTCACCAGAATACCTTGATGTGCTCAAGGAGCCTTTTTTTCCATACTAAATCATAATAATAATAATATATATAAATATTCTCAAAATACCACGCATTTCCAGGAATATTTGCGTATGGTTTCAATGTGAACTTAAGGAAAACAATATTCTCTGCAGATATTAAGATTTTCCTTGGCACCTGGTTAGAAGCAATGGACTTTATTTCTATTCTTGACATCACCTGTGAGTTTCTATTTTCAGACAAATTGCTGGGCTCCTCTCCTTACAGCAAAGGGCGACCAATAAGTACCTCTACAGACAATAATTTGCTTTTTAAGTGTGAAATTTCTGAAATGTCTTAATGCTCTTTTTATTACATATTTATTACTTATTTTTATTACATTTTGGTTGCATTAATCTGATTTAAATCATACTGAAAGACCCCATTGGGGTAACTAGCGGGAGCTTGAAAAATCTCTGAATTTGTTGCACGTGCTTGGTAAATAAACATAGCAGCGCAGACTGTAACTAGCTTAACATAAACAGATTTAAAAAAAAAACTCTGATGCGGGAGCTGATCTAGCAACATCAAAACAAAACAGCAAGGAAATCTTTGCTTCTCTGTTATGCGCAACTCCCGTCCTTCACTGAAAATGTTTTTTTTTCTAAGGCACAGATAAGAGGGTTGGGAAGACAACAACGGTATGAAGAAAGAGAAAAAAACCCGGCTTATAAACTTTGTCTTCAATGCTCAGACAGCTTCAACCTCTTTTCTGAAGCTCTCCAAATTGTAACTCCCGATATCTTCCCATAGCTACTCAATTACTATGCCTGTTTTACAGGCTAGAACTGGAGGCGTCAAAACACTAAATGACATCAACTCCCCCATCAAGTTCATAGCAGAAAACAAGCCCTAACACTGCACTGCTTCTTCTAATTTGTAAACTCTTTGACAGTTAAATAGCCTCTAGATGTATTATGTGGATAAGTAATACTCTTACAAAGTTAATACTGTGACGTGCAAAAAATACGTTTCTAAATCAATAACATGAAATAATCCACATCTGATTTAGAAGGCTCTTTCTCTTCCTGCGTACCAAAGCAGCCAGGTAACTTTCTAGGGAGGTAGACATCCATAAGAAAGAAATGTCTGACTTTTGGAAAGAGAAATCCACAATTTGGTACACTCCTCTCTTGCTGTTCCCTGAAGCCTTTATTCAATGCAATAATTCTTTTATAAAGCTAAATAGTCATAATTTTTAATCTGGTTCAATAAAAATTAAAACTAATAGAGTTTTTTCTTTTTGCGGGGGGGAAGAGTAACATTTTCAAGAACAAATCCTCATTAAAAGCCATGTTTCAGATGATTCAGCTGCAGTCCGTTCGCTTTTCTACAGCTGATAGTGACTTTGATGCAAGAATGGCAGATTGCCACAAAGAACAAAAAATTTTGTGCAAACTGAAATGCATCTGACTGCAGTCTTTCTGTTCTAACAATTGTTTTCAGAATAAAGGAACCCACGAGAAATATTTGTGTTTTTCAGTGTTTGCTACGTCACACTAAAATGGCAGACAACACGAGGACATATAAGAATACAATTGTTAAGGAATGTGGTCTATTCTTCAGAAGTTATTGTAAAGTATGAACTCACTCCTACATGTGCCGCAATCAACTTACTTAGTCCTCGAAAGGAAAACACATTGATTTAAGTCAATCCACAGGTCTTCTCGCTTAACTTTTTTTTTTGTGTGTCTGTGCAATATTCTTCCTACAAAGTAAATAAACTTAAGTGTGGGTGCACCTGCCTTAGGAGGGGGGTTGGACTGGATGACCTCCAGGGGGCCCTTCCAACCCCTGTCATTCTGTGATTCTATATTGCGGTAGTCAGATACAAAGGCACTTTACAGAACACCTCCAAAAGACACAAAGTTGTGCTGAGAAAACCAGTAGGCAGAACTGTGTGTGCAACAGCGAAAAGAAGACAATATGGAAAATCTCTTTTTCTATACTGAAAATGCATATATGCCAATGCCATGCCAGCCAGTGTACCGAAGAGATAAAGAACAGGATATCCATGAGTTCCACAGTCCTGCAAAGAAAGTATTTTCCAGTGCATCACTGTCTTCTAAACATATCTGCTATGATAATTAGCTCCATATTTTATCCATTGCAGAGCCTCTCTTCAAAAACTTTGTGCAAGAGCAGTATCCTTTCTCTGCAGAATCCTAAATGGGAATAAATTGTCCATATTTAATTAGGCAACTGAAGAGCAAGGACCTGAACTCAAGAAAATTACAATCCTCTCTTATTCCATTTTTATTCCAGCTTTCAAAGCAGCACGGCATGAACAAATCAGAGGAATGACAGAAGCCTTCTACCTCCTGGCTGACTTAAATTTATGAGGTCACTCATGCAGTGGATCCCAAGTAGTGACTTCATGCAGACAGCAGGGACTCTCTATGCAGCCATTGTAAAATGAATTCATACAAGTCAGCATATCTTGCCTATAACTTATAGTAACTCTTTTTAATAAAAGGGAAATGTTATGCAAGCGGATTCCCTTTGAAACGGGATACAGGATAGGAAGATTCACCCCACCCCAGAAGTAAGTGCTAAACATGTCCCACAGTGCAACACAGCTATCGAAGCCAATGACGCCTGGTCTAGTAGAGCCATTAGAGCCCTCACCCCCCACTCTTTTGTTAGAGAGCAGAGAAAGAGTAAATTTCCAGGGCCACAACTGTAGGGAAGATGAGGAGAACCCCATAACTCAGAGGAAAGACATGGAACAAGTACTGGAGGTGTTACAGAATCACAGAATCCCAGAATGGCAGGGGTTGGAAGGGCCCTCTGGAGATCATCCAGCCCAAACCCCCTGCTAAAGCAGGTGCCCCCAGAGCAGGGGGCACAGGAACGCGTCCAGGCGGGTTTTGAATATCTCCAGAGAAGGAGACTCCACAACCTCTGTCTCAATATGAGCCAGTAGTTTGCCCAGGAGGCCAAGGCCAAGAGCATCCTGGCTTGTGTCAGAAACAGTGTGTCCAGCAGGATAGTGAAGTGATTGTCCCCCTGTACTTGGCACTGGTGAGGCCGCACCTCGAATACTGCGTTCAGTTTTGGCCCCCTCACTCCAAGAAAGATGTTGAGGTTCTGGAGCTGTGTCCAAAGAAGGGCAATGAAGCTGGTGAAGGGTCTGGAGCACAAGTCCTGTGACGAGCAGCTGAGGGAGCTGGGTTTGTTTAGCCTGGAGAAAAGGAGGCTGAGGGGAGACCATACCGCTCCCTACAACTGCCTGAAGGGAGGTTGTAGTGAGGTGGGCGTTGGTCTCTTCTCCCAGGTAACAAATGACAGGGAGAGAGGAAATGGCCTCAAGTTGCGCCAGGCGAGGATCAGATTGGATATTAGGGAAAATTCCTTCATGGAAAGGGTTGTCAAGCATTGGAACAGGGAAGTGGTGGAGTCACCGTGCCTGGAGGTGTTTAAAAGACGTGTAGATATGGTGCTCAGGGACTTGGTTTAGTGGTGGCNCCAGGCGGGTTTTGAATATCTCCAGAGAAGGAGACTCCACAACCTCTGTCTCAATATGAGCCAGTAGTTTGCCCAGGAGGCCAAGGCCAAGAGCATCCTGGCTTGTGTCAGAAACAGTGTGTCCAGCAGGATAGTGAAGTGATTGTCCCCCTGTACTTGGCACTGGTGAGGCCGCACCTCGAATACTGCGTTCAGTTTTGGCCCCCTCACTCCAAGAAAGATGTTGAGGTTCTGGAGCTGTGTCCAAAGAAGGGCAATGAAGCTGGTGAAGGGTCTGGAGCACAAGTCCTGTGACGAGCAGCTGAGGGAGCTGGGTTTGTTTAGCCTGGAGAAAAGGAGGCTGAGGGGAGACCATACCGCTCCCTACAACTGCCTGAAGGGAGGTTGTAGTGAGGTGGGCGTTGGTCTCTTCTCCCAGGTAACAAATGACAGGGAGAGAGGAAATGGCCTCAAGTTGCGCCAGGCGAGGATCAGATTGGATATTAGGGAAAATTCCTTCATGGAAAGGGTTGTCAAGCATTGGAACAGGGAAGTGGTGGAGTCACCGTGCCTGGAGGTGTTTAAAAGACGTGTAGATATGGTGCTCAGGGACTTGGTTTAGTGGTGGCCTTGGCAGTGCTCGGTTAATGGTTGGACTCGATGATCTTAAGGGTCTTTTCCAACCAAAACAATTCTATGATTCTAATATTCTAAGTACCAGTCCTGTATCCTACTCCTAAAATCCAAATCAAAGCAGCATCAAAGTCTTCATGATTCTGGGACAGATTCCAAGACGACTGGTCATTGTCGCATCAGAACTTCTTCCACCTAGAATTAAAAATTAGATTTATAACAAATTTGTAGATACTACAGTTGAATAAACAGAGACTGGAAAATAAAGAAAACGTTAGAAGAATCAATATTCACATACATTCAAAATCATTCACTGAATAAGAGACTGGTCAGCAATGACCAATAATACTCACAGAAAACAGTCTCCCAACTTAATGTAGTTGGTTCTCTGTTCGAGAATACATCTACAAAAAATTATTCTCTGGTGTCTAAAATGCCACTTAAAGTGGTTGAAAGGAGTGCAGAAAGGAGATTGGGGGGGGGGGCATTTGATC
>VZSC01010433.1:192104-232913 GCA_013398225.1 Steatornis caripensis | reverse complement strand
GGGGGGGGGGGGGCATTTGATCAGATGTTGAAAAAAATGTGAAAGAAAAAAAAAGACAAGTTTTCCCGAATGTGGTCATTGTAACCTTTAGACAATAGAGGTTCAGAACATTAGTTAATCTTATCATAAATGGATAAAGTTTAACAAAGTCTCAAAATATAATAAAGAAGGTAAAATATTTCTCACCAATCATCCGTGCCCTCCTTGCTAGCTGGACTGATGTCCCATGGGCCCAGCGTCTCTCCGTGGAGATTGGGAGGATTAGATCTATACATTCACATCTGACTGCTATAAGTGTGTTGAAATTTGCATTAAGTACAAGAACTCCTTTGATCAAAACAGCGCATACATTTTACACATCAAGGGGCTCTACAGAAAAAGCGTAAGCTTACCAAAGCAGCTGAAGGGATTTTTTGAGGGATTTGACAGAGAACAGAGTGATGACGCTACTGTCGGGGCTCCTGCAAAAAGCTGACTTGATCTGATTAATGACAAAGAACAAGAACAAAACGAAAAAAAAAAGAGTTTTTCCAATACTGGTTTGACTAAATGAAAATACGAGGCTTGTGGGTTGGCTCAGGACTGGAAGACACAAAAGGCTGTATCTTTACTGGGAAAGCCACCAAGCGCACTCCTGGAACGTAAGCACTGTGATCCCAGCCCGGGCTGTCCCACAAGCTAGCCGTGCTGCTAGCGCATACTCCTGAATCCTCTCCTTCTCTCTTGAGCCTTTCTGAGAAAAGTGTGCAATGCAGCTCAAGGCATCAAAATGGTAGAAAACTGCACAATGTAAGTCAAAGAATTCAAGCGTTTCTAAATGTCCATAAAGAAAACCATCCCTTTATGTTGCTCAGTCTCAACAGAATGCAGTTTTAAAATATACGTGGTTTGATTTGGCTCAGCTACAAGTTTGTCTGGTTTGGTTGGGGGAAAAAAAAGAGCGCTTTAGGATAAATCATGACTTTTACTTCCCATGCCATCACACTAGGGCTCCATCTGAGAGTCTCCTGTCTTGCGTTTTTGTATCGACCGGACAGATGATGAATCTCTCCTCTTTCCTTTTAATTTCCATCTCTTACTTGGAACCAGTCTTACCAAACTGATATTGGACTTTTCTTTCAAGAAATCAAAGCTACAAGTCAGGACAGAGATGTTGTTTGACTTTCTAGAAAGATAAATAAACTTCTTGATCCCATGCTTCCACCTAGTCACCATGCCGAAAGGCCAGGTGAGGCGGTCTACGTTACCCTTAGGGTAGCAACGCTGCAAACACACATCAGAAAATGGAGAAGCAGTACCGGGAAGGTTCCCTGGCTGCCATGTTTTGGTTTAGCCAGTTATATCCAGAAAAAAATTGTCTTGTTTTTGTTTTGGTTCAGTTTTTTCGTTTCCCATTGGGAAATCTGGGAGGTTATTATCCTGCTTCTAATTAACACATTAACATTTGCTTTGGAGGTTTTAGTTAATAACAGCAACTCATCAAGTAGGTCCCTCAGCTGCTAATTAGTTTTTTCCACACCAAATTTTCTACCTGAAATTTCCTTCCCTATCCTGTGTAATTTTGCCGATTTCGCTTGGAGCTTTCCTTACAAATTTCTTTATGTTTTGGTTTGAGAGTTTTTTTAAATAAATTAGAAAAACCTCCACTGGTAACTTTCCGTTCAGATTCTACTCTAGACACTGCCCAGAAATGCTAATATAATGGCTTGCCTTTTTTTTGTGGTTTTTTTTTTCCAATTCAGAGAGAAGCAGAGATGTGCATATTAACATTATTAACATTTCGGTGCTTTAATTGTTCGAGTCTGTACCTTCTAACCATGAGGGTGCACATACCACTGTGCCCCAATGGCTGTAACACTCATCCTCCATCTGCGTGGCATTATTCACTGCCAAATGTAGGACCTGATTCCTCAAGGCACCCCATGCCACTGACCTTACTGACTAAATATGAAAACTCCCACGTGAGAAAAACTTGCAGCATCAGGTTTGCAGCAGGTTTGTAACTCTAATAAGATGGGCAATGTCATTTTATGTCTATCTACTTATAAAATAGGTATTTACTATATACTTTTCCTTCACCAGTGTCAGACTACTATGCAGACTCCTCATGGACGCAGTTGAAGACTTTTCATCTGGGGTTGATTTAAGTGATTTAAAAAAAATAATTTCAATTTTCCTCTTACAATGAAAAATATTACTGTGTATTTTGTGAAATATTTAACATCTTGCCATTTTCTCCTTTTTTCCAAATCCCCCCGCACTTCATTGTCACAGCCTGAAATAGCCCCGCAGTTCAGAGCTACCTGTCCTCATAAGCCTGATCACTCCGGTTGCTTTAATGAATATTTACCATCGTGCAGAAAAGCTGAAGACGTCTGACTGCAGCTGTGCTCCAAAACACCGGAAAGAACTTGTTCTCTTTAGAGTCATTACCCCCAGCTCCATCACTTAATAAAAGGAAAGACAATACACGCTATGCTATAATGAAGTTTTCTACCTTTTTGTTTATACCAATGTGACACAGGTTTAATAACCACTGTAAATTAAATGAGGTAATGGCATGGACTGGACAAATAATACCATTAGTATTAAACTGAATGCCTTACCTCAGTATTAATCATTCCGTAATCAATTACAAGGGATAGTCTTTTTTCCACCAACCAACAATCTCTAAGTGGACAGAGCAGGCAAGAGAATTATTTTACTTTTCTGCGCAAGTTCTCAAGGATCAGAAGAAAACAAAGATCTTAGAAGACAAGGGTGCAAGTCACAACTTTTATAAGTTTAGCTATGTAAAGATTTAGGCTAATTACCTATGCTCTCCTGTAGTCAATTGAGAAAAACGGGGGTAATCAGAGAGCGATTCACTGTATCCTCAATAGGTAGGATGGATGAGCTTCTGGAAGCGTCTTTCTCAGAGGCAATTGGTTTGGATGAGGCACCGAAGTTGGAGGGGGAAAAAAATGGCACAGATTTGGATCTGAGTGCCTTGTAGCCCATACAGAAGCCACGACTATCATCCTACTCATTTCTCATGAGTTTCTGCTGAAACTATCATTTTGGATAATCATCTAACTTTTCATTGGACATCAACACAGCTCCCCTCTCCTGCCTGAGAGCTTGAATCATCAGCTTTTACGGAACTTCCTCTACACTGGACTAAAAATTGCATTCGGTAACGTGAGAAAGATTTCCCAGCAGGTGTTTTAACAAAATTAGTGTGTTGCTGAAAGCTCCTGTTTTTCCAAGCACCTTGCCATTGAAAGAAAGCAACAAGAAACCAACAAAAAAATTCTCACCAGGACCTGAAGCAGAGACTTTTCAGGAATTGCTACAAACCATCAGTTTGATACATTATTTTGGGCCTGCCTTCATCCCATTAAAACCAAAGAGGAAGCTCCCAAGGACTTCAGACAGCGTACTTCTTTTCCATATGAAAATGCGTAACTATTAAAAGGTTGTGCAGAAATAGAAGAATCAGATTCACAGTTCTACCGTCGCTCCAGCTTTACTCTGTCTCCTCCGTCAATCACCTACATACCTCTTGATAGTTTTTCCACCTGTAAAATGCAGAGAATTGGTACATTGATGTTGCCCAGAAAACCTGCAGAGGATAAAGTTATAAAAACACAGGAATAGTAACTATTAAAGCAAGGACATTTGGAAAGATATCTAAATGAAGGATGTTTATTAAACCTGTATATAAAGTCACTAGGATATACTACACGTGACAGAAAGTAGGTGTTGCTACTATCTTGTAGGTGTAGGCTACAGCTCTAGAGGGGAGCTATTTGCTTTTAGGTCCATTCATCCAGTGACTAACGTGTGAACTTAGCAACCCAAACGTTGCCTCAGCTTTGCAGTGTAAAAAACGGGCATAACTATCTTCTTCACAAGTTTGCTCAGAGGCTAGAGCACGTTGACATCTTTGGACGAAGGCTGAGACAAAGGATAAATAATTAATAATTGGGATCAAATGCTTGGAAGGGTCACTTAGTGCAATCCCCTGCAATTGCTAACAACCATATCACACAAATGTATGAATCTCTGTTTCCTCTTTCATTTTCCCTTACCAGTATTTATACCGCCCCTTCCCTGTATATTAACCAGAAAATACACCCCTGTTTTACTCATGCATTTCCTTCCATTTTTACTAGCCCAGTCCTCAAGAGCATTCCATTTTTACTGTGAACATCCTCTTTCTCGATGTCTCCCAACTTCTGTCATCCATAATTTTAATTAGCACGTTTCTATGTCTTGTGGCAAGAGCATCACCAAGGCCAGTATGAAATAACTCAAATTGTTCTTCCTTCCTTCATGTCTGTATAGTGGTCCAACTTTAGCCGAAAGGGTAGAGTGTATTTGCTATCCTGTCTAGCCTACAGCCTGCTGGTTAAAGGACGCTCCCAGGAGGCTGACAGATTTAGGTAGAAAACCCTTGGGCTAAGGAAGTCACCGAGTCTTCCATTTTGCTAGCAACTACTCTAACGGCCAAGTGTTTCTACAAAAGATGGATAGGAATGCTGTACTTCTGTTTAAAAGACAGTTTCTAGGACTTATTTTTATATGGTGTTCAATGCATTTGTTTCATGTTCAGAGCTTACCTGATGGATCGGCTCCTATAGGGACTTGGGACATTTTAAGTGGGATTCATCTGAAAAACTACATTTACAATCTAGTTGCCTACTTGTTTAGCATGTCTCCCTTGAGTTTCTCCTTGGAAAACTAATAAACATAAGTGCGGTGGGTTGACCCTGGCTGGATGCCAGGTGCCCACCAAAGCCGCTCTATCACTCCCCCTCCTCAGCTGGACAGGGGAGAGAAAATATAACGAAAGGCTCGTGGGTCAAGATAAGGACAGGGAGAGATCACTTAGCAATTACTGTCACAGGCAAAACAGACTCAGCTTGGAAAATTAGTTTAATTTCTTACCAATCAAATCAGAGTAGGATAATGACAAGTAAAACTAAATCTTAAAAACACCTTGCCCCCCCTCCCCTTCTTCCCAGGCCTAACTTCACTCCTGATTTTCTCTACCGCCTCCCCTCCAGCAGCACAGGGGACGGGGAATCAGGGTTGCAGTCAGTTCATCACACGTTGTCTCTGCCACTCCTTCCTCCTGGGGGGGGGGCGGGGGCTCCACACACTCTTCCCCTGCCCCAGCATGGGTCCCTCCCATGGGGTGCAGTCCTTCAGCAACAGACTGTTCCAGCACGGGTCCCCCATGGGGTCACAAGCCCTGCCAGCAAACCTGCTACAGCCTGGGTTCCTCTCCCCATGGGTCCACAGGTCCTGCCAGGAGCCTGCTCCAGCACAGTCTTCCCACAGGGTCACAGCCTCCTTCGGTCATCCACCTGCTCCTGTGTGGGGTCCTCCATGGGCTGCAGGTTGATATCTGCTCCACCGTGGACCTCCATGGGCTGCAGGGGGACAGCCTGCCTCACCATGGTCTGCGCCATGGCTGCAGGGGAATCTCTGCTCCAGGGCCTGGCGCACCTCCTCCCCGCCCCTGCACTGACCTTGATGCCTGCAGAGTTGTTTCTCTCCTATTCTCACATCTCTCTCTGGCTGCAATTGCCGTTGTG
The DNA here is from genome assembly GCA_013398225.1 of Steatornis caripensis. Classification (NCBI taxonomy): domain Eukaryota; kingdom Metazoa; phylum Chordata; class Aves; order Caprimulgiformes; family Steatornithidae; genus Steatornis; species Steatornis caripensis. The sequence goes on along the minus strand of VZSC01010433.1, from coordinate 227,328 downwards.
CAGCAACTTTTTCCCCTTCTTAAATACGTTATCCCAGAGGCGCTACCACCGTGGCTGACGGGCTTGGCCTTGGCCAGCAGTGGGTCTGTCTTGGAGCCATCTGGCATTGGCTCTATTGGACATAGGAGAAGCTTCTGGCATCTTCTCACAGAAGCCACCCCCATAGCCCCACTCCTACCAAAACCTTGCCACACAAACCCAATACACATAGGGAAATTTAAGAGTGAGACTTGTCTCATCCTAAAGCAAACTACCCATATTGATCAGATGGATCGCATCCCAAGCGCCATTGACTATATTGGCTAGTTCTCCATCGTCTATAAAGGCAGCCCAGCCAGCTCATTCAGCTGCAGATACACTTAAACCAAAGCCAAACGCATCTTCCCTCCAGCTGCCAGACATGCTGGCAACTTCCAGAGGTGGAGGCTCAGGATCTGCTCAAGCTCAGGCTGCCTCGGGCACGCACAAGTTAATGGCCACCAGAGGTAAGCGATGGATTAATAGGGATTTTTAAAATGATGATTTCAGAGTTAGGTTATTAAACACACTCAATGACGGACAAGCATGCAAACGCTGCAGTCCTACTTAAGTAAATATGCAAGTATTTCCTTGAAAAAGAGAGTATCTCAGTCTTGAAACAAGAGAACAGTTGCGCCAAAGGATGTCTCCGCAGACATGAAGCAAGGCCAGAGGTCCCAGAAAAAGCCAGGGAGCGAGTCTGAGGCGTTTTCACGCCTCCAAGCAGCTGGGACGCCCAGGGAGACACAGGGGATGGGCACTTGAGCGCCGAGAGCCGCTTCTGAAAAGCGGGGTGAGGACAAGGGGTTAAACCTCCACTCTTCCCGAGCGCCATCCCCCCGCTTCCACCGGCCCTACAGGATCTGCGCTGCCTCGGGGAAGGAGGGCGGGAAGAGCCCTTGAGGCCGGCGAAGGGACGGGATGCGCCCCGCCGCCATCGCCACGGCCGCCCCTGACGGGAGACCCGAGGCGGCGGCGGGGACTAACGGCCTCGCGCCACCTGAGGCCCGCACGCCGCGCCTGCGCACGTGGGGCGGGGCGGCTCCCTCCTCTCCCGGTTTGAGGCGCGGCAGTCTGACCGCCCCCCCCCCATCCCCCGCAGCCATGTTAGTGTGGGGAGCGAACCAGGCGGGGAGGGAGGGAGAGAGAGGGCAGCCGCGCATCCCATGGTGCAGCGCGCCGGGAGGGCGGGGGAGCGGCCTGGAGTGGCCGGGGCGGGGAGGCAGGGAGGCGGCTGCCCGCGCCGCCGCGCAGAGCCACCGAGAGCGGGGCGGGAGCCGGGCGGCCTCAGCTGCCGGCGCTGGCGGGACAATTCCGCTGCTTCTCTTCCCTTCGCTCCAGCTCGTCGCGGCCCCTCCGCCCGTCGGGGGCCGGCTGGCCGGAGGCGGCTGCCTGCAGCGCGGTGAGTGCTGGCGGCAGGGGCTGCCAGAGGAGAGCAGGAGGAGGAGGGGACGGAAGGGGCGAGGGGGACAGGCGGAGTGAGGCGCAGCGGCCCTAACTTACATAACGGGGTAAGGCGGGGGGGGCAGCGGTTTCTCCTTCCGTGTCCCCTACCGGCTCGGGGTGCGACGACGGCCCCGTCTTCTCAGGGGAAGAGCCGCCCGTTTCTTCTGTATCCCTCGGGAGCGGCTGCCTTGGACACCGGGGAGGGGGGCACAGCAGAAACACCTCCCCGCCCCCCGTGTGTGCGCACCCGCGGACACGCACACATGAACCGCACGCCGTGAGTGCCCGCGGGGGAAGTGCACCGGGGTGGGGTGGGTAAACGCCCGGGGAAGCCTCCCGCGGCTGAGGGCACCCCGGCGCCGGGGTGCGNTCTTCTTTTTGTGCGTGTTGGGGTTTGGTTTGGGGTGTTTTGTGTTTTGGTGGTGGTTTTTTTTATGGTTCTGTTGCTGCACTCCCTGGAGAGTGGGGTTGTTGGATCCGGAGAGAAGCAGGGGCAGCTCTTTGGTCACATACACGTATAACCCGGGGATAGCTTCCTAAATCTGTGGTGGGGAAGGGGGAGCAAGTGTTCTTCGGGTGGCCTTTGGTCGACGCAGCGGGTGCTGCAGAAGTTGGATTNCAGGGGAAGAGCCGCCCGTTTCTTCTGTATCCCTCGGGAGCGGCTGCCTTGGACACCGGGGAGGGGGGCACAGCAGAAACACCTCCCCGCCCCCCGTGTGTGCGCACCCGCGGACACGCACACATGAACCGCACGCCGTGAGTGCCCGCGGGGGAAGTGCACCGGGGTGGGGTGGGTAAACGCCCGGGGAAGCCTCCCGCGGCTGAGGGCACCCCGGCGCCGGGGTGCGAGGGAAGGGCTCCGGCTGGCCGAGGGGGAAGGCGGGTACGGGGAGGTGGGCTGGGGGTCCAGGCAGAGCCGCTTCGCCGCGGCGTCTGCGAGGGAGCTTCGTTGGGCGGTGTGGTAGAGACGGGCGGGATGGGAAGGGAGTGGGAGAAGAGGAGGCTGCGGGGAGAGGTCATCTGGTGCACGGCCTGCCCCTTNGGGGGGGGGGGGGGGGGTCGAGTTGTAAACCCGATTTTGGAGTAAAATGAGAACTGTACTTCTGCAGCTGTAACAGGATATCTTTCTCCTCAAATCTCTGGGACGAATTTTGAAGCCTATGCTGTATATTGCCAATTTTCACATCCATTCTCTTTCCAAACCTCCTTTACTCAGATGATGCTGTTTTGGAGCAAGGGTCTTTCTCATTGATTTCCCTTTTGTTTTTCTCTCTGACTGAAAGACTGTTTTCTGTATTGTTTCTGTGTGTGTTGACTTGCAGTCAGTCTTATTTAAGTGCTCCGAAAGCAGAGTGTATCTTGTAGGCCCCAGCACCAATGTTGGACTCTTGCAGTGTCAGCCTGCAGTTCAGTTCTTGGCAGTTTGGCTAGGATAATAGCGGTGCTGTAGCAAATGCGTGGAACAAAAAGTTCACATGAAAGGAGAAACACTTGGGGATTCGTATTGAAGTATTTAATGGTGGTATTGCAATGTCCCTTAAAAACTGAAGACTCCTTTGGTTGTTCAGTATCTTCCCCCTGCTCTAGCCCGTACTAATTGGAAAAGTCTCACATTTCTCAAAGCTAATCTGCCTTTATTGTCTCCGATTCTGTTAAACCTGGGTAAGGTCAAGATCTTAACTGGATTTGGGCCAGAAAATATTAAATGTTACACAGTTACTTGGAACAGCTTGTTATCTTACTGATATTGTCCATGTCCAAAATTCCAGCACTTCCTTTCTCCACCTGGCTCCTTTTTTGTTACTTCTGAATACAGGCTGTCGTCCTACCTCGTATCTTGTTGGAACACATATGGTATGATTTGTGGATTTGGGGCCACAGGCTTTGGATTTCTTAAAGCAAAGTTTATGACTGAGGTTCTGTAAATAATGTATATGTGCACCTTTGAGATTGGATCCAGTGCAGTAAATTTAATGGACCTAAAATCTGGGGTACTGTTAACAAACAAAAAAAAACCCAGAAGAGGGAGGGGAACCCCCTAGTTGCTGGGAAACATTTTCTCTCACAGGACTAAACTCTACAGGCTATTTAACAAGAGAAAAGCAGTTCTGAAATTAATTTGTCTTTTGTGCTATTATGTCTGAAATCCACTTTTTACAGAACGTGGCTGGGTTTGGTGTTTGTGTTGGTCGACCTTTAGTTTTGCAGGAAGGTTAAAATGTACACATGAAAGGAAGATGGCATAGTACTTACTTGTCAAAAGCTCTAAGCTTTATTCAGCCTCAGGTGTTATTAAAAGTCCTCAGCATGTGTAGTTGACTAGCAATCAACTAATAGCATATTACAGTACTTAATCCAGAAATGAATATTCTTAGAATAGTGCTCTTGTGTCTTGAATGTGTTATTTGCTGAAATAGCTTTAAAAATTGTTTTGGCTTCTAGATATCTAGTGATGCAACTTGACTTCAAAGTATGTTACACGCTGTTGAAAGGGTGCTTTTTAAAAAAAAAAATATAATGGTTTACCACATGATGACTAATAGTAGAATGGGGGAATCTTGGTTTTGTAAGTTCCACCAAGCTAATAAGATATTTGGAGGGATGATAGGAGGAGAGAAAAGCAGGCGTGCTTTTTGGGTGTTAAGTAGTGAACCGGGTGGCTTTGGTTTAGGGATTATCTTGTGGGTTTTTTTAATGTATCTGTAAGTGTGGCAGGGTGTTTTTGCAGTAAGAGGGTAGCTCAAGAAACAAGAAGGTATTTCTTGCCATTTGGATAACAAAACGATCAGTTTTTTCTTCCCCGGTAGGCATTGCCCTGTGTAGCAGTGCGGTCTTTTGTACATTACAACACTCATAGTAACAATACAAGCTATTCCCGTTGCTTTTATGTCTCTTAATATTTCTTGAAAAGTCTTTTTCACTATGGCAGAGAACTTTCTGTGTTTGCAAAGTACAGTTTTGAAGTACGTTGTGTTGCTTGTTGGTCTTAAATGTATGCAAGTGTATTTGTTTGCAGGTTTTTGACAGTTACCTGCACTGGTATTTAAACAATAGTTATGTTTTTCGGACTATTGGGAACAGCGGGTAGGTTGTAATTTTGCTCTAAAATCTGTATATTTAAATCTTATATGTTTTTTTGTCTTGCATAATTTTTTGTCTTAGATTGAATATTTGTAGCTTTACATTTGATGTAGATTGTTGCATGAAGTTCCTCTATATTATCACGTTCTGGACAAATTTCACTAGATCGGTAGAAGGTATTTAAAAGGGACACTGTTATGCTAGAATTCATACTCCAGATCTTCTTTTTTTCTTGTGTTACAACTATCACTTTGGGATGCTAGTAGTGAAAACATGCCTTCTTACCAGTACGCTTTTGAATCCTCATTTCGGACAGTGTCAATGAAAACTCAAGTGTGTGACTGATAATTAGCTCCATCAGATGTGGTTTCCAGTCTAAATCTGTTTTTCCTCTCATCTCATGTTAGTGTAGTTGTAAAGTTTAAAGTATCTTTGCTGAGTAACATGAAAACATGGACATACTGACTTGATTTCTTGAAATGGTTGTAATTAGAGGTCAGGATTTTAAAAGCTGCAACAAAGGAATCCTTACTGTATCACTTTGAGCTCTTGTATGGCACGATAGCAGAAATGATTTAGGAACACTCTGAAACTGATTTTGAATGTACTTACTTAGTACCTGAACTACAGTGATTCTGGTTACTTGAATGGTAACTTCCACAGGATATTTATTTTGTAATAAAAGCTGTCTTTTTTTTGTTGTTGTTTTAAAAAACCTAGATCTTAATGCAGATTTTATAAATTGTTAGCAATTTCAAGTGAGCCTCTTGGTTTGTGTGACTGCTGTTTACGAACCTCAGAAGTCCAGTGTGTTCTACCACAGCGTTCAATGAATGTGGTTTATTGTGTCTGTTAGATGTGAGGTTGAAAGAATGGGAAATTAAGTGGAAAACGTGATGCCTCGATAGATGTCTGGTTTTAAATAGTCTTTTTGGTGTAGGAGAAGAAGAACTTCTGTGGAGATGAAGTAGATCGTTCTAAAAGCCCTTGTTTTTCATGTCCTGCTCTCTGTATTCAGGCAGTGGTTGGTAGCTAATCAGATAACCTGTTGAAGAAAGTGGCTATTTAGGGACTGAACAGCTTAAACCCCTGCAGATTCTGTGTTGTAGGCTTAAATTTTATTTGTAACTTTGTGTTCTTTCTGCCACCTAAGCCTCCTAAGGTGGGAGTTTGTTGCTTCCTCAGCATTTAGTGTTCCTGGCACTGGGATGCAAGTCTTGCAGCTGGGGGGACTTTTGAGTGTTAGGTCTTTGTGAATAGAAAGTGATCTAAAAAAACCACACAATTGCACAAAACCCAAAAATCATCCAAAAGCACAAAAACCTTCAGGTGGCTTGATCTGATTTTCTCTATCTGTATTAAAGCAGACACAAGAGACACACTTGTGGTTACCCAAGTGTGGTGTGCTGCAAGGTGTACGAACTACTGGAAGTTGCAAGGGGGTGTTTTGAAAGCTATGTCAGAAGGCTGTATTGTTGGAGGTGACACAGGGAAACGCGTATATGGAAGCTTCAGACATGGCAGGAGAACCACGGAAACTGGATGCTCGCTGGCTCTGACTGCTTGAAATCTGGAGATGCAGATTGCAGGTGGTGTCAGTGCTTTATAGAAGAAATTGGAGAATAGCTTCTGAAAACTGGTTTACGAGGTTTGAATGCAATGTCTGTCAAGTAAAAGTGAGAATGCAAGAGGTAAATAACGGAAGCTGAAGGCAGTGGGCTTTGTTAGAGACCATGCGATTATTCACTTGCATCAGCGTTAGTTGTGGGTACGTCTGAACTTCCTTCAGATCTGCAGCAGTGCAGGGCTGAACTCATGAAACTCTCCTGTATTGGCTTTCCTTTGTCCCTTATGACTTCAAGATTTCCCCCCAGCCCCTTCTAACTCTGCATTAGTTTACCTGTTCCTCTGCCCCTTTTTTATCATGTTTAATGCAGAAAGGGCATATAGAAAAAGTTCTAAGTAGTTGTAGGTAGCTTCCTACTGCACGGAAGTATTACTACATTTATTTTTTTTGGCTAGCAAGGGGAACTGACAAACACTTAGTTTTGTTTTGCTGTGGTGTTCCAACTTCATACAGTGTAATATAGGTCAGCTTAGAGCTTAATCCTGAAGATTAATCTTGACCCTTTTCCTGCTCATGGAACTGTAATTTAACTAATTTTTAAGTCTCTGGACTGATTTCCTTCCTTTTGACCAAAAGCGTGTAAACAAAACGCATGGATCAGTTGTCCTGGAGACAGTAATGGGAGATTATGTATTCCTTGCCACTGCTGTCATTTTAGGTATGTTGCTGAACAATAAATTTAGAAGTGTTTAGAGAGTGTACATGTCAGGAGTCCTTACATGAGGTGCTTCTCAATGTCTTTGCAGAGATTGTAATGATAGAGCCGAAGCAGTCCTCACTGTTTAGGGTAGTAAGAAAGAGGTCATAGGGCTCTACTGACTGCTAACTGCTCCTGCTTCCTGCTGCCATGCTTGGGGTTTCTTATTGTTTACCCACACATGAAAATGTGCAATTCCTGCTTTTATTTATTTCATTTTGGGGGAGGGGAGGGGAGAGGGATCAGACTATCTGAGGCTATCAAGTATCTTTAGAAGGCAGAGAGGATTTTTCCTTTAGTCCCATTAAAGTTCCTGTGAAGGATTCGAAGCAGCAGCTGATTTTTTTTTTTATATGGGAAGGAGGAGCTGCTACTCCTTCCTGTTTTCTTGCTGCTAGGATAGCAACTAATTTGATTGCAAGGGGGTAGCAGAAGTCTAATTTAGCAGAAGCTCAAAATGAGCTAAATGATACATTTTGAAGATCTGAATGCACGTCTTTAACCGGGTCCCTTGCTTTTTTCCCAGGCCTTTCTTAATGCTGCAAGGAAGGTTACAGTACCACATCTCTGGTCCATCTACATTCGATACCTAATTTCCTAGCATTGCCTTCAAGATTACTGCTACTGAAGATACTAGTAAGAGACTTATAAATCCCAGTGTCTGAGTTACACCCAGGGTGGGGATTTACAGCAATCAATACCTGTTTCATCCTGTCTGTTGTAGGTTTTATGTTCAGCGTGAATGCTGAGGCAAGTTTGTCCTCAGTAATAACTTTGTAGTATTGCGATTCAGAAATTCTGATCTTTAAAAGAGAGTTTCCTTGTTCTTGAATTCCTTTTTTGGACTAGGCAGTCGTAATCTTTCTGCCTTTTGAAGGAAAAATTGTCTATATTCTGGTTTAGAATATTAGAATTTTTATTTCCTACTTCTCAAGTAAAGGTTAATATAGAAAGGAGAAAAATAAAGTTAATGTTTAAAAGAGTATAGTTCTTGTTTATTTTTGGTTAATTAACCAAGCTGTTTACCAGCTTTTTCCCCCCTGCTATTTCTAGTTCACTTCAAGCAGAACTTCCTTCTGCTGGTGGCTGAATGCTCTTGTGGTTATTTTATACCTGCCTATACCTCAGGTTTTAGCAGTCTCCTCCTTCATCCCCGTTGCTACTTTACTGATGCTCTTACGTAGTGGAAGCTGTTTAAAGGCAGGGTTACTTCTTCATAATTGATTTTACGGTCTAGGCAGTAGCACGTACAAGTAACAGGTGACAGTACCTTTTATAGTTCAGTTGCTTGAACTTACTCTTTGTAAAGAGTTAAACTTTGTACTACTTTAATTTTGTATTGGTCCTTATCGCCTTTTCCTTCACCCTTTCCCCCAGCAAGTTCCAGACCCCTGTGGAGGTATTCTTGTATTTTTGCCAATGCCTAGGAGTTCTCGTGCCCAATACCACTGGTTTTGTTAACCAGTGGTGGAAAGAGATAGGTAACGTTGATACAACCACAGCATTGGAAGGCAGGAGGCAGGAATTTTATTTCTCCTCCTTCTGTGGCTGAGGGTTTTTTTTTGTTTTGATGGCTAAACTAATTTACCTGCTGTGCTGTTTATTCCCCTTTAAAATAAGGCCAGCGCTTTGCTCAGGCTTCATCCACTGGCATATAAACGCATGGTAATTCTGAAGTGCTTTCTGTAGAGGGGTTTGAAGTACCCCTCCTGAGGAAAAGTAGATACTATGGTGTTGGATCAAAGTTGTTCATTTAGGGTGCCGTCTTCCTGCTTGCAATGAACCTTGGCGTGGCCATTGCAATTAATTCACGTTTGGTAGTGTGCTTGTTAACCTTTCATGGTGCCTGACTCGGAACTGCACTTGCATTTACTAAATAAAAGGCACTTACATTTTATTTTATGAGTAGGAACAAAAGCTGGTTGATCATACGTATATAAAAATTGCTCATCCTTCTGAGATGAGCCATGAGTTGGAGAGTTTTCATCTCTTTAAATTCCATTTTTAATTGTATTGAAGACTGTTCAATTTCTTACATTTTTAACTAGCTTTCCATTGCCAGCCTTCACCCAGGAAACCTTTACACGCTGCTGACATGTAAGGGTCTCTTGGTTGCAGTGAAGCTCTTTGCAAATATTACAAATTACAGTTTCTGTCTACTTGTGTGTTAACAGCACCATTATGGGAATGCTGTTAGTTAATGGCTAAAGAAGTACTTCTGAATTTTTATCAGCTCTCATTTTCTATTTCCAGCTTAAGCACTATATCCTAGAGGCTTCTAGATTCTAGTTGGTTTATTAATTACCTTGTAATTTTCATTTCGGTTTGTATAAATCACAAAGCTGGCTGTTTTCTGTTCTTGTTCTGTTGCCTCTCCACTCCGCAGCCCCTCTTCCTGTTCTGTATTTAGTGCATTTTGAATTTTGTTGTTCAGATGTCTGCTCAAAATGAACTTTTAAAGTTCTACAAGAGCTGAGTAAGGTGGCATATGCAGGTTATTAATTGATTGGTGCTCTGTTTGTGATTAACCTTGTTCTGCTGGTGCAGAAAAAGAAATGCTCTACTGTGGTGTAGTGAGGCAGTAAATACCTGAAGTAATTGTTCTGCTGAATTCAGTACTGGTAGGGTTTATTTGAATGCTGTGTTCAGTTTTGGGCACTGTAAATCAAGAAAAGATTTTTCTTGTTTTTTGGATGCTTTCAGTAACAGGTCAGATAAGTGAGGAGTATGACAAGTAAGAATTGAGGAAATTAAGATATTAACCTTTTATCTCCTCATAGTCTTCAGTTACTCATATGCATTACGCTACTACAAGACTGAAGAAGATAAAGGCTTGTGGGGGCTAAACCAAGAAATAGCTGACTTAAATAGGACTGAAGACTTGGGTTACTTGGAGGGTAGAACTTCTAATGCTAATAACAACAGACCATTGGACTAAATTAGGGAGGGGACTGTTGTCACTGCCAGTCTTTAAGAGCAAATTAGATATCTGTCAGAAAGGAAATGCTGTTTGTTTGTCTCTGCCTTAGGAGTGACAGATTGACAAGATGACCTCCAGAGCCCTGTCCAGCACTGATTTTAGTGATGCTAACATGTAAAGAATGTGGGGTGGTTGTTGTTTTCAGGTTTACACTGATAGTCAAAAGGTAGTTCACAACCCCAGCAACTGATAGTTTTCTCTGAGTTCTTGTAAGCAAATCCTCTCTGTCTTGTTAGCTGTTGCCTGAGACTGTGCAGCTTTGATGTAAATCTGTTGCAGGCAAAGCATCTTGTATTTTCACTGCGGAATGCTGTTCGCTGTTATGGTTGTGAAGGTCATGGGGAGAATGTCCTTTCTGTAAGTGAAACTGTCATGCTCTTCTATGGATGGAGATGTTACCTAGATATGAATTGAAAAACAGAATTATAAACTGGTTACTGACCCTACAGCAGCTGGCTTAGTTGCCATTTTGTTGTATGGTACAAATTTTATGGAAGAAAACATGCAAGATTTCTAAACTCTGCAAGCAAGTTAATAAAGTGGCGTTAGAGGATGACTTTTCTTACTCCTTTTGGTATTGCCCTTTAATATTTTGTTACATATTAATAAACTGAGCCTCGCTTTCAGAATAATAGGAACTTCTGTTGAATCTATACTTTCTTTTTATGTCTTTCACTCTTTAATATGATAGCTTGTATTCTGATGTTGCACCAGTGGGCTTCGTCTTAATTGTAACTCAAATTAATCTATTTTAAAGCAAGTCAAAATGTTTCTCAGTATTTTGTCATGGAAGGAGAAAGTCACTGCTAAGATTTGGGACCAGAATTAAGTAATCTTTAGTGAAAGTATGTATGGAGACAAATTAAAGCGGTATGCATGGCGATCTGCACTCAGTACAGCCTCTTCTGGAAACTGGAACTGAGCTGAACTGAAACATGCACCCTGCATTTGAGATGTTCCTTATCAAAGAAGAAACTCATCGATCAGATAGCTTGTTAAAGACCACGTTAAAATTTAGAGGCAGAAGCTGCTGTAATTAACGTTTTAGTGCTAAATCTGGTCTTTCAGGGAGTCTCTAAGCTAAAAGCTAACAGCAAAGAGCGTACACCCGTGCGACGCCTATAAACTCTTTTAAGCTGTTTGCTGTGGTCTGCAGAACTAAAAGTAATTAAAAAAACCTCATCTATGTGGTGTGGAGGCAAGGGGAAGCCTCTTGCTCATCATTTGTATTGAATTCTGTTTAATCAGTTATGAAAGCACCCAGTCAGACTAGATACCAAATCTTCATTTTCAGGATAATTAATAATTTCAGATTTACGTGGATTTCTTGTTAAGCGTTACCTTTGTAAATTGTGTGATTTTTGGCTGGGGAGAGGATCTCCTCCAGGGAGGAAGACAGATAGCATTATTATATACTTTAGTACATATGTACATAAATTGTTTTGAACATTTTAATCAACAGTTATAGGGAAAAATCAATCAATTACCGTAAGTGAATAATATTCCTTTTATTTTGCCTGTGTGTTTTGATGGTACAGTTTAAGGATTGAAGCTTATAAGAGAAATAGGAAAAAAGTGTATGGCATGTGCTGCTTTTGTGGGAATGTTCTGTCTGTTCTTGAATGCTTTTTGAATATTAGATTGAGTTTATTACTTGTGTTTCTTGGATTGTAAATGGAAACAAAAATAACATAATCGGAACGCCTGTAAAATTTAGTTGAAGAATAGAGTTAAGAGAAGGAGCGGGATTTAACACCAAATACACTTCTCTGTCTTCTGCCTAAAATTTGTGTCAGTATTTCATATTTATAAGAAATTAAGCTTTAGTTCTCTGGATTTCTGTGATTTCATTCGATTGTTGCTGGAAATTTGCTACCTACATGAAATTAATGAACAACCAAGGGGATTTCTTTAGGAGATAAGCACCTCTAGAAAAAGATGGTGTGCAGCATAGACTATTAAGTCTCAGGTGGGGATTTAAATGAAGTGAAAGTTTAGTTGTGTCATAGGCTACAAAGCCCCTGCTTACTCAGCCTTGCTAGGAGGGGGAGAGTTGCTTTGTGTGATGGCAGTACAGCTTGTCTCATGCTGTTTCAGTGCTTTCAACAGCTAGTTTGATGCCTTGCTCTCTTTTCATCAAAAGAGGAGAGGGAATTCTTAGGCAGGAGCGTGTGTCACTGGCTTTGTTTTACAACTGAATCAGCTTTTTCTTCTCTTAAAGGCAAACAAAACCTTTAAACTCTTTCATAATCTGAGAAGAGTATTGATCACAGAAGCTTCCCTTCCTAGGAAACAAATTTTGGACTTCTACAATGTGTTTGTCTACGTGGCTTTTGGGAGATAAATGGGAATTGCGTTCAGTTTCTTTCTTTCAAAAGTCTCTGTTACTTCTGTTGAAATAGATATTGAACTATGGTATTCTCAAGTGGGAGTAGAAACATTGGTCATATTACAGCAAGCAAGTGGTCGTAGAGTGGAAGTACAGGGAGGGTGAGAACTGCAGCAAGTTGTGAAAATAAATGCACATAAAGCACACTTGCTTTAATACCTTACTCTTGAAGCTGATAGTAGTAAAATAAGGCAAGACCTTATGGGTTGCTGAGTCGAGATCAGTTTTGGAAAGGCAAGGTGAAAGTAGTGAGTCTTGACAAAGGATTTGAAGCATAGTCAAAATGAAAAGGGGAGGGGGAAAGTGTGGTGCCCATGTGCATATAATGTGAGTACTTACTGCACAGCTGTCGCTTGCAATACGATAGTTTTTAGACTGAGTCTGTGTTACAGCAGTTTTAAGTCTTGTGTTGAACTTGTGTTCTGTGCTGTTAGATCTCTGTCTTTATAGTTGATTTTGTATGATGGCCCTTATGAATAGGAGGTGATAGTAAGTATGGACTCCTTTATTTTTTTGGTGGTTTTAGTATGATACGGAAGTGAGATCTTACTGAAGTTTGCCTTTCTTCCCCCAATTAAGTTGTAACAGTTTGGTTAAAAGTTTCTGTAGAACTATTACTGGTGGTAAGGCTGCCGGCGGGCATATGGATATGTTTTGTGGTGACGTGCTTAGGATCTGTGTTTGGGTCCAATGAGTCTGTTCCCATAAAGCAAATTCTGCTTTATGCACTACATTCTTCCAGCATCCAAGCCACTTAGCAATGATAAGATCAGGTTAGTGCTTGTACGCTATTTATCCCAAAAAGCTAAGGATTTTGAGACTACTGAATCTTCACAGCATTGTGTCCGTGCAAATAGTGCCTTTGAGTCGGTGCACAATTCTGTAACTGCCTTGACTCTTCTGGCACTTCTCCTGAAGGCCGTAGGTCATTTGTTAGTGGGCTGTACTCCGGGCTGTGTTGTACTCTTCTTCTGCACAGGTTTCTTCTTAGTGCTACTGCTGAAAAGTGCTCCAGGCAGGTCCATCACCCTCATTGCTCAAGGTACAGAGGAGCTGTGTGTATACAGTTGTTTACACAAGGTATAGGAGAGTATCTAAAAACCTATACGTACTATATAACTAGCGGGAACAAAACATTGCTGATAACTTTAGTTATAATGTCTCATCTCTGCTAAAGAAAGTATTGTATTTGTCCAGAAAGTGCTGTTAACTATTCTTTCCCTGCACTGGGAGAGCTCTTGAAGGCTTTCCTGTCTACCGTGATGTTTTGTGGGGTTTTCCTGTGACTTACACGTTAGGGACATCACTAGAGATCAGATCTGATAATGTTAAATACTTTATGAGGATGAAAATGTTGCATGGCACCAAATTGTTTAGTCACTTTGCTGGTACAGATCACAGGTAGAAGGAGAGGGAAGTAAAACAAGTAATGTTGATCTTCAGTGGTCCATCTTGAGCTTTGTAAGGCTTGAGATGATGAATTGCTGTATTCAAATGGAGTGGAAGATCTGGGAGAGGGTTAGAAGGCGAGGAATATGTGAAGAGTAAGTTAATGGAGTGATGAGAAAAGAGGAAAGAGGACAAATTTTCTTGAAGAACATGATCAAAGAACGTTAAAGGTAGCTGAAAACATAAGGAAGCTGAGGAACGAGCTCCATGCCTAGAAGATAGTTTAAGAGTTTTCTTCTTGGGTAGCAGTAACTGGTTTGTCTTCAGTGGCATGCTTGGTCAAGAAGTCAAACTGGAGAGGGAACGGAATGATAGTGGAAGACAAAACTTGACATTTCAGACAGCTTATATGGAGGTTTACATCTACAAGTAAGCTACTCTGTCTTTTAACTGAAAAAGAAGAAAAAAAGAGGAAAATAAAGACAGTGATAGATAAAACTGATTAAAAAAAATAAGGAAACAAATAAAACTGGCTACATAGGTCACTTGCAGCCAGTTGGAAAAAGTCTAAAATGAAATAGTTTTCCACCACACAATTGTGTTAAACTGAACATTTAAATATTGCCAGTTTACCGAAAATCTTTCCATTATGGAGAAAGGTAGAGAAATTTCAAAAGCTAGAAATTTCCCCCCTTTTTAAAATCTAGAGCAAATTTATTTGGGTTTTACTCTAAAAAAACCCCCATTTTGTAAGATACATTTTTTTTTTTTACAAAAACTTGAAGTAAAAGCACAATATTTTGCTTAACCCAAACCAGTTTTGATGTTTAATCTCCTTTTGACCACTTCAGAACCTTTCGGCATTTATCCCGATTAGAATGAGGCTGACCGGTATTTTAAGAAGTGTTAGGACTGGTCAAACTTGAGTTGAGCATAGGAGAGTTTTTGTCGCACCACGTGTTTCCTGAGGAATTGGTGAATGAAGTAAATCAGTAAGTAATCTGCAAAAGCAAGTCTTGGGAAGGTATGCCTGGAAATCACTGTCACTGTAAGGGAGATGAAATGATCCCATGTTTGCATTATCTCTGACTGCATTACTCTCTTAATAGCTAATGACCGAGAGAGAGGTCCTTTATCTGTGCTCTGGGATTGCCGTCCAGCATCAAATCACAGCAGCATGTGTTCGTACACTGAATTTTACACACATGGGTAGTTCTATTGAAAATCAGTGGGACAACTTGTGTGGAAAATTTAGCTTGTAAATGTTTGCATTATTGATGCCTAAGCAATTAAAGTAATATTTTTCTTGTATTTGTGTTTGGTGCATTTTTGACGTTGCATGTGAGTAAGTCCCATGGTATTACATGCACAATTATTTTAACAAATGCTTTAAGGGTGCTATTGACGTAACTTCCCGGAGTGGGGGAAGGTCATTACTATTGGCCTTGGAAATTAAAAGTAGCTTTTGCCATATCAGAAAACATCTTTAAATCAACTGCACAGGTTTCTCAGTCTGAGAAGCAGTCTCATGAGTGATTTCCCATTTCATAAAGGTCTTGTCATGATGTCATTCCCATTGTGTTAATCGTTAGTTTCACAAATTGTCCCAAATCATGGCTAATTCCCTAAAAATACTAAGAGCAGACATGATTCTGGGGAAAGCTGTCATTTGCCAGTCAGTAGAGATAATGGGACAGCCGGCTAACTCAACAGATGCTGTGTTAACTTTAAAATCAGTATTTCGAGGCAGTGCCATTGCTCTTGCTGCCGCAGTAAAAGCAGTTTGAGTTCTCAGTGATATTTTTCCTGATGGTGTGGATGTGTGTTTGAGGTGAGTGTCTGTGGCATGTTTCTGTCTTACATGTAGAAATTTAAGTATTTCGATTTTCTTGGGGTTTTCCAGTTTATTACTGCTTAGATGAACACTTAAAATAGAATTTGGGTGTTCTGTTTTTTGTGAAAAAAGTCTTTACACAGTTTATCTCATCAGATTATCTTCTCTTGTGGAAATATTTTGGTGGCCTTTGTGTGTGGGGAAAATCTTAAGTAGCTGAGGTGAATAAAGCTTCCAAAACAGTTCTTCAAAATTGATTTCTGAGGGCTTAATACATAAAGCTTAGGCTTTCTACTGGCACTACCTCTGTCCCTGTAGTATGTATTTGTTTGAGAGGCAAAAGAGCAAGAACAACTAGCAAAATAGCAAACCCAACTCTGTAGATTACACAACTCTGGAGTTCTTTCGGTTTGATCATTTCCTTTAAGGAGGAAACCCCATAACTCTTTCTGGACAGTGTATTACGTGTATGTCTTGAGCTATATCTGTATGTATTTGTTACTCCAGCCGAAAACTCGGCTGTTCTGTGATGCGCATACCCGGAGGACATAAATGCTTTTCACTAGTTCTTCCCACACACTTTTTTCTTTTTTTTTTTTTTAGGGAAGCACTCTTTCTAATTCCTGATCTGGATGCTATTAACACTTCGAGTCACTCATCAGGGTTTTCAATACTCACTAAATTGTTGTTTCCATTAAATGTATGTTAGCGGTGTGAAAGGTTCACTTCAGAGTCCTTTAATCCTCTTCCTCCTTCCAAATGCCCAAACCATACAACTTGGGAAATTTTTAGTTTACTTTCATGGGACCTACAGAATTTCTGACAACTTGATTTGTAAGGTTTCTATTTTGAGTTCAAATGTAAGCCCCTGGCTTCTGCTTTTGCCAACTTCTTTTGGTTTTAGTTTGGTTTTCTTTGGTTTTTTTACCCCCCCCTCCTAGAGGCTTCCAGCTAAGTAGCCTGCTCTTGTAAAGCAGGGTATTCACTGCAGCTCATTAATTTTGGAAGGTTATCTTGTTTTCATAGTAACAATATCAGTTATTTACGCTTAAGTTTGTTGGCTGTTTGACTACTTTGATGTTAGGTCAAGAAAAAATCCTAATAAATTCTAAATGTTTATTTCAGATTTCATGTTTCATCCTGTATTGAGCACCTACTGCTGAGAGCTGGAAAGTCTACTTAAGGTATGTGGAACAGCTAATGATTTCACTTACGCACAGGGTTTTATTCTGGGAAGAATGGTTCAAGTTGAGGTTTTTTGTGTTTGGGTTTTTTGTTCTTTCCTTGTAATTATTGTTGAAAATCCTATTTATTTTTTAAGCTGTGGATGTTACAACAGAATTTCTTGGTTTGTCTTTTTCCCTGAGCCTCCTGGAACTGGCCTTTCTCTGACATCCCATTTACAGCCCTTCTGTATGGCCTTATAGCCTGAAGCGTACAGAGGTGGGTAGGCCTGTGCGGCAAGTAATTTATCACGCATGGGAGGAATTTGTAAGGTGTTTTCTCAAACTACTTAGCTGGGAATTGTCTGACCAGGCCGATGTGCCAGATTTGGAGCGAAATGTTAGTGATTCTCTCTTTTTGTGTTCTGCTTTTCTGTAGTACATAAAAATTTGTCTTAAGCAAAATCTTTGCTGCAGGGGCACTTGGCCTAATTCATCTTAACTAGTTTTGCAATAAGCAGGATAGAGAAGTTGGGTGACCACAGTATTCTTTGTATTAAAGGAATCCATTTCGGTTCTGGTTTCCTGGTTTTTTTGATTCCTTGTGACCCCCCCCTTCTCCGAGGGTGAATGGTTATACTTGCAAACTTCAGTTTTATTCTTCAGTATACTTGGCATTTCTGACTTCTGCTTTTATTGGTGCTGACATATATGGATGTTTGGAATATTCTTACAGTTGAGTGTGGCTAGAATAACCTGTTGAATCACTTTTTTTCTGATTTGATGGGGTTTTGGGGTTTTTTGTTTTTCTTTCTCCACCCTTCTCTGTGGTTGGTCGTTTGGGAACCTGTATTACATTATTTTTTCCTGTCTCATAGGCTTTGGCAGGTAACAAAATTCACTGCCTTCCACTTCAAGAGCACTTTTGCATCTAACGTGCTGATGCGGAGAGCCTTATTTAAAACTTCTGTATCACCTGTTTAGGATCACATTAGTGTTCTCTTGCTGGGCTGTAATGCGCTTGAGAACAAAGGAGATGTGGCTGCTAGTGTTTCATGTGGACTAGGTCCCTAGCGTGATTTCAGATTGCTGTCATGCAGTTCACCTTCAGAGTATTGCCCCTCCAGAATATCTCTGTATTTTCACCTTCAGGAAAGAGCAGAGGGGTCACTTAACATCTCCTGACTATCTAAATTTGCAGGAGTAGATGTCTTTATTCTTCAGTAGCTTTTTTGCTTCTTGCTTCATGAATGGTCTGGATGTTAGTCAGCCTTTCTTAAACTTCAGTTTTCAAATTTATGGTGACTGATTGCTGCTTCTTTCTAACTTCTCCCCTCCCTTTATCTGGTATGGGATGATGTTTGTTTGTATTACACAACTAGTTTTTTTTCCAAGGAATTCCATCTACTTTCACCATTCCAAGGAATAAGTTGAGTGGTCTAAAAAATAGTGGTCTTCGGTTTTGTCACCTAAACTGGAAAAAACCCAAGGTATTTCAGTTTGAACAAAAAGCACCAATATTGATATTTTTATCAATTAAGACTAAAATTTGTAGCCTTATGTATCATGTTAATTCTGAATTATGATTTCAATGGCAACCCAGTTTAACGATATTTTTCTGAACACGAAAAACTAATTGTGTGGGAAATCCAGAAAACAAGGGGGAGGGGGAAGCAAAACAGGCCCCTGCTCTTCAGTTTATGATATATAAAGGCTTACAAATCAGACCTATGACTTCAGGATTTTTTATGCTTCCTTTAATTTTGTTTGACCTTTTAAAAGGAACAGTTAGGACTGTTGTGATGTCATAGGCAAAAAAGCACACTTGTATGTTTTGTGAACTGAAGCCATTTGTTCTTTGGAATACATGGTTTGTAAAAGGCTGAAGTGAGTCATATCCTGATAAAACCATGACAACTAAGTATTTATTAGTTTGTTAGGTAAATATCTTGCAGTACCTTCCTAGATAAGACTTAATAGAAACCCAGCCCTGTGAATAACAAGTCTGTGAAATATAATGGCAAGTAAGAAGAAGCAGTGAAAGATCTTACATAGAAATTGCAAGTACTTCTGACTTGTCAAGTTTACACTGAACTATGTGTAGTTTTTTGGGCTGGGAATTTGGTAGGAGGAAGGGATTAGTGCTACTTTTTGAAATTGGTATTATACATGCAAATACTGGAATGACAGTTCCAGTGGAAATGACAGAAAAATGTACTGAATCTCTTGCTTACCCAGCTGCTTTATAAACTGTTACTGTAAGTCTTGTGTTCATATTGCAAAAATTTAAGCTCGTGTGTATCACGGCAGTCTTTTCATGTCACCACATGCTTTGTTCCACAGAAGTACTGTCTCGTTTGGTACCGAAAATGTACTTGTCTATTCACTGCACACTTCAAGCCATTCTCTTACAGGATGGATTTTTCCTGTTAACTTTGCCATGGTAGTGCTGGCTTTACCCATTCATCTGATGGTATCATTAGTATCTGTGGTGGATAGAGTCAAAGAACTTAGGGTCAAAGGTTTCAATTTCAGGTCCATGTTCAGAGATGCCATTTTTTTGTTGTAACACTTAAAATTTACACTCAGAGCAGATCTCACTGATTTGAATAGTGTCTGGAAGTACTTGGAAGTTCTGTATTTAACTCTTCAGGCATAAAGGCATGTGTCCATGAAAGAGAGAAGCATGGTGAGTGCGGAAAACTTGAGTAAATGACCCTGCTACCATCATCCAGAAACCCCGGATGCATAGATGACACTTAGTGGCTTTAGCTCGTAAAGTAATCTTTGTCTTCTTCCTGATGCTGGTTATTTACTCTGATTATTTATTAGCGAATGCAGATGATGTGTCAATATGAGGGATCATGAGTAACAGTTCTGTTTAGCATTATAATTCTGACTTAATCCTCAGGCCAATTTTTATGCACTGAATTGGTGCAGGGGTTCTGTAGGTAAAAGTACACGTAATTGTACGGGTATTTGGGGGTGGGGGTGGGGTGTGTTTTCAAAGATGTCGGGCAGCCATTGACAGTAGGTGGTGCTAGCACTTCCACCTAAGAAGCAGCTTCCAAAAGATGTTCTCCTGATTGTATCCCTACTGCAAGTGACATCAGATGCTTTCCAACTTCATGGTTTTATTTTGGCTGAAATTGAACTAATATTTGGTGAGCAACCTTGTTGTGTCCAGCATAGTGCTCATTTAAAACCAGTATGGCAGATCAGTAAATTAATGTTCCTTTTTATCTCTTACAGTAAGAAACACTTCCCCAATGAAATCTTAAAAATTAATGTTTTTATCTATTTTGGATATAATCTTGTGTGTAATCTTGTTTTAATACATTTAGGACGTTTCCTGTGATAGAAAATCCGTTCAAAATATTTCAGCTTGCACTTAAAACTGTAAAGAATAACCACTGTGTTCAAGTGTCAAGATAATTAAGGTATATTGCTTCTTGCCAATAACACCTACGTGCTTACAGCTCCTCCTGGCTTCTGAAAGTGGAATTTTGCTGGGCTTGCTGTCTGGTTTATTGTTCTGGACTTCTGAGGCATTGGAGAAAGATTTACTTTTCCACCAAGGTTAGGGTAACTTTTGGCTTCTTCCAAGCAGGCTGGGTTCACAAGTGTGTGCAAGTTCACGAGTGGTTTAGTGCAGAACACACGCTTCTCTCTGACTGGGTTCTTACTGTGAGGGGCTCTGTGCTCTGCCTGGGTTGGCAGGCATCACGAGAGTTTTAAAAGCCATAAACTTGCATGTAATGAACACAAGTCGTGCCATGTGGTGCTTAATGCTGTCCTGAACTCTCTCCTGGCCTTTGCTCAGCATAGTTGTTCTTCCTCAGCCTGTCTCCAGAGCAACTGTTGTCTTCTTGCGTGGAACAAAGTGGACTGGGGAAAATAAATTTCAGTGCTTGTGATACTCTGCTTAGTTGTCTCATTCTTCAGTGGAGTTTAATAAAAGCTCAGCCTGTCTGGATTATCTCAGAATATGTTAGTGAGGTAGAATGAAGTAGGGTTTTAGTATTCTCATTGGAGGTGCCAAAGGTCTTCTGTGTACCAAAACAAATAATTTGTTTTGATTGCTAGCCCTTCTGGTAAATGTGAGTAGGGAAATAAAAGCAGAAAACAAAGTTTCACTCTGTAAATAGTGTCATACAACTTGAATGGGTCTGTAGTAGTACATTCTGATGATGCGAGGCATAGCCATGTGCTGCTGCTGCTACCTTCCAGGCTGTTTAAATTGCAGATTTCTGAATGATTGACTTGGTTCAATATTCTTGAGGCTTCTCCCCACACATCAGAGCATTAGCAGATATATTTCAGCTTGGAAATGTTGAGACCTTTTCACAGAGTAAATGATTCTTCACATCTTGGGGCAACTGATTTTTTTTTTCCCTTCATCCCAGCCCTGCAAACCTGTTGAAATTTGTGCAACCCTGTTGACATGTTCAAATCAGTAAGAGTAGTTATATGTGAAGTCAACGGGTTTTTTAGCTGTTACGGTGGTAGGTTCTTCTTTATAGTAGTAATGAAGGTGGATGCAACCCATTTTATTGGTCTGAAAAGCAAAACTCATTCCGTTTTACTATGGCTGTTCTGTTCCATCCCACTAGTGTATTTATCACTTCTCTAAAAATAGACTTAAAGCTCTTGGGAACGCGGAGCTATATTTGCAGTAAAGTTTGCTGTAGCTCTATTTCTATGAGAACACTTCACTTGCTGACTGGTAATGTATAATCCTCCTTTGATCCTCTGTTTTGGTTATTGAGTTAAGATCTGTACTGCCTCTTCCTTGCTGCGGTATATACATAAGACTTTAACACTGGCCTAGGAAGGTTTCTAAAAGCAGCAGGATTTTCTGAATCATTCACCCAGACCATTCTTATACAAGATAATCAATGATAAGGTGCTCTTCTCTGCTAGACTGTAGAATGACCTTCTAGTATGTGCACATTTCAGACACTTAGTGAATCAACTCCGTATCAGCCTTTGAGTGCACCTTGAAAAGTGTGTTATCTTCCTGCTTGTAAAAAGAAAACTTGAAGAGAATTTTCTGAAAGCATCAAAAAGACCAAAATTCAAACCAGACCGTAATCTTTTCAAGGCTTGAAAATTTCCGTTTTTACCTGTGAACTGAGTTAGGCTTGCCAGGTTTCCTGTTACCATTTACGATAGTGCTTGTTACTGGTGTAGCATCTTCTTGGGTTGTGGTTGTAGACCAGCTTGTAATCAGCGTCCTTATGAGAGCAGGAAAGCTAGTCGATATGAATTTATTAACAAGTAATAAAATACCATAAAAAAAAAAAAGGCCATCTTGATATGCAGCAGGACCAGCAAGGGACAACCTGGAGTTTGCCCAGGTTGGTTTGTGTGCTGTAGTAAAGGAAAGATGTGGGCTATTTCCTGGCAGACATTCATGGAGAACTTCCTCTGAAGAGCAGCAGTCTTTAGTACACTTCTTAAAATGTGTTTTAATTAGCACTGCCTGAGATACAGGGAATTTCACTTCTCAGGAAATTCAGGGCTTATAAATATTGTGCTGTGTTCAAAATAAGACCTGATATTCTAGCTTAACCCTTATTGGCTTTGTATAAAGTGAAAAGATTTCTTGTCTCCCTTATGTTTGTCAGCCTTTGTTCACAAGTCCCAACATAATAATATTAGTTTTTATACTTACTTTTCCCCTTCTCTCAGTAGCCTCAATAGTTCTTGCATGCCTTTGATTTGCTAGAACCTCCAGATTTTCTCTGGTATTACTTGCTGTATTGCTAGTACTCTAATTTTATATGTGCATGGTTGGTTATTCTTACCTAGTTGTAAAGCTGGTGGAAAATAATGCGATACAGATACAGCCTCTCATGTGACGTCTTTCCTTCTCGTGTATTTATAAGACATGTCACCAGTTATACTTGAACAGCCAGCATAAATCCTTTCAAACTGGCCTGACTCCCCTTGATGTCTAGGTGCTTAGAGATAACTTGCTTCGCTTATTCTCTTACTTCTTTGGGACCTTGAGTTGTGTTAAGTCTTCCTAATGCACCATAACTCTTCAGATGCTAATGTCTTTTGAAACCAAACGCTTTGAATTTGTTTGCTAAGCCTGCAGTTGAATATGTTTATAAAAAGCTTTCTTCGATTTAGTGCTGTCTGTTTGAAATGTTCCAACTCGGCAACAGAGTTTTTGGCCAGTGGATTTGTGGATCAAAAGTAGTGACTGTTAAGTTTTGAAAATAATACTGTGTTTTCGTGTACCTGAATTTCATTAAATCCATTTACAGTAGCAGGAATTGGAAGAAATAGTGGTTTATTTTTGACTGTATCGTGTACTGTCTGCACATACCGCTGTCTTGGGTATGGAGAAGATGACTGTCAGAAGTGATGTGATTTCTTTTGCTTTTTTTCTTACTGGTAGCTATGAATCAGTACTTTTTTTTTCTCCTGTGGCAAGAAGTAAAGCAGGCAACTTGAATTCCCTGGGCAAGACTGTGGACAAATGCAGCTTTGGCAGTGTTTCCTTATTAAGGAGGATGAAGAGGACTTGAGAAGGCAATAAGAGTCTATAACTGCACCCATAAATGAATGCATTAAATGGGATATAATGCTCTGTACCAAGAGGGAGCCTTGATTGCCTAGCAGAAGTTATTAATAGCTGTTCCAGGTACTACTGAAACACTGCCCTTTAACAATGTGTGGAAGGTATATTGTGACACTCCCAGCTGTATTGTGGAAGGTGCATCTTTAAATTGCTACTCAAGATTCCAATTAAAAAAAACCCCTCATTTGTTATTTTAGTAAAATAGTATTTAGAATGTGGAAGGAAAAGGGCACTTAAAAAGTCATGGATGTCAACAGGCCTCCAAGTTTGGCATTCCAGGTTGTATTTGTATGCATTGTAAGCAGGTGGTCGTGTTGTCATTTCCCTCTTTCAGGGTCAGTCTACTCGGTTTAACTTTCAGGATAGGACTATAAAAGCTTGGCAGAATGCTAGTAGGTGTCTGAAGGGATTGAGGCAGTTGTAATCATGGAGTTCTGCCTTTCAGCCTATTCCTTTATTCTAAAGGATCTCTACAAGTGGTAGTATAATACTCAATGTATTTTAATTTTCTTCTGTTTCTGGAAGCCTTTCGTGTTGTTTTGCTAATAGTAATATTCCTGGGAGTCTGAACTGTATTGCATCATAGTTATTTTAAGCAGAACAATTCAGGTTGTACTCCTCTGCCTTGAATGAATGCTAGCTCTTACAAATCACCTGACACACAAATTTGAGTTGGACTCTTATTATGGTGAATAATTTACTGTACAAGCCTGTGCATAATAATTTTGTGTTTGAAAAACCAACAAGCAAACAAGATGTTAACTTGCACCTCCTTTTTGCAAGCACACCTGCTTTAGCAGGAGGGTTGGACTGGGTGATCTCCGGAGGTCCCTTCCAACCCCTACCATTCTGTGATTCTGTATTTAGGGGCTATGGATTAATCCTTTGATAACCTTAATAAAAATCCTGAGCATAGGATTTATTTGTATCCAGCCTGGGTCCTTGTACTTCTAGGTCTCTGCTGAACAGATATAACCCTAAATGAAGATGGTCGTTAAACAATGACCTCTACATCTTTTTTTTTTGGGGGGGGGAGGCTTTTTTGGGTGGCTTTTTGGTTTTTCCTTCTTTCTTCCCCCCACCCCCTGAATTTTGAGGCCCACCTTCTCCAGGAGATCTTGTATTGCTGTAAGTCAGTGCAGAATAGGATATGTGGTGGTGGTGAAATCTGGGCTTCAGTTCAGAGGTTTGCCGTTTGTAAGGTTTGAAGAGAAGCCAAGCCAAAGCCACCTGGAAGACTTGCTTTGAGGTGTGTCTAAACACATGTATATGGTGTGAGACTTTCACCAGTTACTCTTCTACTTCTTGAAGGAATAGGATAAGAGTTAGAGCTCTATACCTAATCCAGAGTTCCAGTGACATAAAAATTACTGAATCCTGATACTAGCACAAGGGATTAATATTTTTGATGTTGCTTTTGATAACAAACACTTAGCTTTGGAGACACAGCATAAATGCAGCTCTCCCTCTGGAAAGGAGAAAGAATGACGTAAGGAAAACAGTAAGTTACATTGCTTAATGTATTTATGGTTTCTGTATCCATAGTGATGGCAGCAGAAAAACCTGCACAGAACACTGCCGCCATCACTGCAGTAGCTGTAAACAAGCAGTATGAGCAATATGGATCAGAAGATGTTGTTTTATCTTCTCTAACTAAAACTCCCGCTTGAAGGTGTCCTCACACAAAGAAAATGTTGACGGCCGCATGCAGGGGAGCGTGGGAGATTTAAAAAGTAGCTGAAATGCACAAATACACAGCTAATTATTCTTAGTGGCTAAAACTTTTCTAGTGTAAGTCCTGCATCCCTTAATTCTTAGTGAGCAAAGTGTGGAAATACTAAGGTAGGGAGGGAGGGTTGCGATCAGTCAGAAGGCTCATTTGGTTTTACCTACAGAACTATGTAATCCCTTCTTCATTCAAATTCCTCACCTGGTTTATATTTTTAAAGAAAACATTTAATCCCTAAATTTGCATCTGAACTGTAAAATATTTTTGTCAGGAAAAAATATTTCTCTGTTATTTGGACGAGTTGAGTGGAGTTTACTTTAAATTTGTTACTTTAGCACAAACTGCTTGTTTCCCCTTTCTTCAAAATGATTTTAAAAGAGAAATTAGCAGGAACTTGTGAACATTTGAAAAGCACTTAAGAAAGATCCAAAGTTTGGTCTCAGCTCTAGAACTTTTGCTCTCGTAGAGTTATAATTAATTATAGAGGATTATAGAAACTGAAAAAAAGACGTGTTGCTTTTGGGGATGGTAGAAACTATTATTTTTGAGTCCTCTTAAGTGATAGCAATGCAGAATTTCTGCAAAATGCTTCACTTCGGTTAATATTGGTTTTCATCTCTACAGCATCTGTATTTCCTCTATAGCTGGTCCGATGGCTACTTAAGGTCATACACAGTTTGTTTGTGAAATCCTGGTAACTTGCCGTTTTCTTATTTTTGTTGTTTTCTCATGTTCTTAAAATTGCCTAAAATATGTTTTGAAGCAAGGATGTGTCTTGATTTGTCTGCCATATCTCACATTTCTGAAGAATGCAGAAATTTGAAGGAAGGAAGCAGTTGGGGATGTGAGAAGCCCATGACAAGGAAACCTCTCCAAGCCTACTTTATTCCCTGTGGCAGAAAGAGATATGAAGAAAAAAATTTGGTTTTGGTTTTTTGGTTTATGCAGATAAGGCACATACATGCCATTTGTAGCTTAGAGGTGATTGTTCCCAAATTTTTGTTAAATTAGGAGATATTAAAAAATTACATTAAAATAGTTGTAGTATATAATTACTGAGGCTGTTGGTAGTGCACATTGGTATTTATTTCACTTTGGTTTATAATATATACACTTTTTAGGTAACTTCTGTTACATTTTTAACTCTTACACTGACTGCAAATGAAATACTGATTTGTGCATTGCTGGTTTTTAAGCTTCAGGGCACTCTGGAGTTGTGGTTCATTGATCTCCAACGGCATACTTCAAGACAGGGTGGTTCTGAAAGCAAGGCATCTGAATTACAAATTACTGTATGCCTTACATGTGCAATTCACATACTCACTGTTTTTTTTTCTTTCTGAACTTAAGACTAGCCTGTTTTGCTGTGCAGGTTACTCATTGCAGTGTTTGTAAATATGAAGGGAAAATAAGCATAGAAAAAAATAAGAAATAAGCTACTGCTAACAGGTTTTCTAATATGTAAGTAACATTATTTGCATGCAAAGTACTTGGAAATTCCACACTTTACCATTCATGCTGTCTATCTCATGGCATTCAGTTTCCCAAAACCCCAAAAGTCCAACCTCTGGAGCTTTGTCACAAATGTTAGTATTTAGCCAGTAATTAGGGCTGTAATCCAGTCCGTTAATGTTTCCAACATAGGTTTCTGCTAGCTTGTTCTCACAACTTATACGTGTGAATTAAATAAATTTCATCATCTGTCATGGTTCTCTTGAATAAGAGTATTTTGTCCCTAAAAATAAATTTTCATGGCTGTTGTATGAGGCCATATGAGTTACTTTTAACATTTTATGCTACTTAAAAGCATTCGGATGTGTGTTTTGTTCTTAATGTTACAATTGATTACCTTTCATTTGAATAACATACGTATCTTTAAAGGATGTTGGGGTGGAGGTCCACTAGATCTCTAGTCTTGTTCATAATGTAAAATTTAAAAGCCCGCCAGCAACTCTTCATAGAGGGCAGCTGTTGAGTTCAGCAGTTTGTGAGCTGCCTACTGCCTGGAAAACTTGTCTCTGATGTTGATGAGCTGATAAAAGTTAACATAACATAGTGAGGTTGTCTTAACCCTTCAGCAGATGGAGTTGAGAGTTCCTTGTTTGTTCTTTGGTCTGTGAGATGTTATTGAAGAAGCTGGTGTCAGGAGGGAGAGCAGTGTTGGCCGTAGGACATCAGATGTAGTAGGTTGGCTCCATCAATGTGGAGTTTATAAGGAGACAAGGTGTCCATTACTAATCTGCATGGAAGGGAGTGCAAGGCGTTGGAACCATTTTTTGTGACAAAACGACTGTATTTGCTTAACCCAACTGCAAAAGCAACATATTTGCTTTTTGAATGGTTTAGTTTTAGGGTTTGGGATGGAGGCTGAGGAGAAAACAGGGTGTTAAGTCGTGCGGAGACTAAATCTTGGAAGCCTAAGTAGATGAATTCCTTAGTTTCTCAGTCTAGCTTGGTATTTTTGTATTTTGGGAAGATATGGAGGAGTTGGAACTTTATATTGTCCTAGTATTAACTTCTTAAAGCCGAACAAGATAGTATTTTTCTTCAAACTTTTCAGAAATAGATGTTCTGGATGTGGGACAGGCCGGAAAGGTAAAACTTAGGTGTTCTTGCATTCACGGATAGTGCTTTGGAAACAGGCCTCAGGATCAGTCACGGCAGGTCACTGCTGCCTGCCTAGCCTCAAAACTGCACTTCATTTTTGGAACGGTGTCTAATTAATTTGTAGACTTTAAATTTTAGAGCTGTATGGAATTGCCAAACCTGTTGACATGGTCTGTTGTCTACGGACAGATGGGAAGATGTCTTCATTAGAAAAGTGTATGTTAGGAAAACTCGTAACCTTTCTTTTTCAGTGTTGCTTTCTCTGAGGTGACCTAAATGGGTTTTAGCGAAGTATATTGTAATTGTACATTGTTGAGATAAGACTGTTTGTGTATGTTCTCTGTAAGAGGTAGATTGGTCCAGATGAAGCCCTTCTTCCCTGCACAGAAACTCTTGGACTGGATGAAACCATTACAAGTCACAGGCTGTACCATCCCTGACATCCCCCTTCCCCTCTTTCCATGGTCATGTTCTTAATGTCAGTATTGCCTGATGTTGGCCTGTTTTCCTCAATAATTAGAATTGTACTGCAAACCACTTCTCTGTTATCTTCTCCCCGCCTTTTTTTGGCCATAAGCTGGTTCCTACCAAACTTGGCACAGAGGCAGAAGCTTCAAAACACGGCTCAACGGAGCTGCTGATTTCAAGCTGCCGACATGAACGTGCACACGTGGTATCCCCTAAACTGGTACACTTGGAATTTGGAACCAGCTGGTAGCAAGGAGGCGGGGTTGGAGCTTGGGGGTTAGCCAGAACGGCTGTCAGGAGGCCGACAATGGCAGGTCAGATGAGTTTCATGAAAGATTTGCTGGTGTACGGGTGCACCGGGACAAAGGGGCCACACCGATGTTTGTGCTTTTCTCCTTGCTCAAGGGCTTTCTGAACGCTGTGGTGGTGTTGGGTATACAGGTGGATGGGAAATCATGCTTTATTAATCTATTCCAGAAAGTTTCAAATTTTTAAATTTTTTTTCATTTGGTATTTCAAAACAATGTATTTAAGTATTTTAATATTTTAAGAAGGTAAAACTGTGTTGGAAGTGTGTAAGGCAGTCTGGTGATCTTGGATATCTTATCAAGCACCGTGCTGTGCCATGCAAATGCGTCTTAGCTTTACTTTTTAAGTTCGGAAGCTTTCTGGCATTGCTTTCAGTTTTCCTTTGCGCCATAAAACCGAAGTGATCTTTACAGCTGCTGAGGCAAAAAATAAGTTTGAAAACTTACAAAACCATCCCATTAGGGTATGGGATTCATATGGTTAAATGGGATAGCAGGAGGAACAGAGTTGCCCAGTTCACCCCAAATTCTCCTGGTGGATTTCTGTGTTTCTTCTCTTCTCTAGAAGTAGGGACATGCTCCATAGCTTTCCTTCTAGCCTTGTGACTTGTCACTGTGATTCAGGAAAGGAGACAAATGGACTTACTTAAATCGCATATGTGTGGCATCAGGGCTAACATCCCTGTCATTTATGCTGAAAATAATTCTTTCTTCTTTGAGCTTTGTCTGGTTTGCTCTGTGCTTTCAGTATCCTGTTACTAAGAACTTGGGTATTTCTTCTTACGTGGGGCTGCAGCAGGCAAATACGAAGTAGAAATGATTTCAACTCTAGTTCTGTGACGTGTTAGCACATGCGTCCCAAAATTCCTTTGTACTGTCACAAATGCTTAATTTGCAGAATGACGAAACAAGTATTAACTGTACTAGAGCTGATGCTGGAATAAGTACACACTACAGTGCTTTATTTGATCCCTTTCTGCACATCAGCAGAAGATGTGTATGTGTTTTCAGAAGTTCCTGAAATACTGGCATCCTCGTGCAGTAGCTGAATGATTTTGTGCCAGAATTACTTTAATGTTTTTGGGCAAATTTACGTTCGCATCCACTCTGAAGCTGTTTAGCTATTGAAAGAGCTTGCACTGCAAATGAGTGTCTTTGTAATAATTACTGAAAATTTGAGTAAGGTTTTTAATTTGGACCTTAAGCCATTTTCCTGTTTACAAGCTTGAACTCAAATGATCTTTTTAAGGGTGAGTTCTAGGATTCTCTCACCAGCAATTTGGAGAGGGAAGACTGGGGAAAAGAGATCTTGATGAACTCAATGTTGTTTCAATATTCGATTAATTTTAAGTTTTTAATAAGGATTACATATGTATTCTGCATGTTATGAGACACAGAATACGTTGTAACAATATATTCTAAATAATGTAGTGTGCCGGGGTATCTGACACTTCGTTACGGGATGATTAGAAAACTAGATCATAGTGTAATTAAAAAATCTTCATCTTCATAATGATACTGAGGTTGAAAGTGCGTGAAACAACTGTCAGTTCTGTTCTTCGTAATCATTGTGACCAAGCTTAATTCTTTGTTCTTATTCTCGTGGGATTCGATGGCATCTGACTTTGTCCAAGCTGGCTCAGGAGCAGAGAAAGCTGGAGAGCTTTTATTTGGTGATTTTTTTTTTTTCTTCCATGCCCAATGAGTGATCAGAAAAAGAAAAGGCTTTTAGAGAGTAGTACTCAAATAATTTATCCTTGTTTGAAATAACAGCAGAGGTGAGCTGCTGGTGGTTTTTTAGGCACGTGGAATGTTGGGGTAACGAATAAACTACAATATCAGTGAAGAATTTAAAGCCTAAATCGAGGAAAAAAAATTAAGCTTTTTATTATTGTTGCTGTAATTTCCTACAGATTATATTGTGGTACGAAAGATACACCTTTTACTGCCTCCTAGCACTCATTGTTAAGGCAAAAGCACACATTTCTCCTGCATGCTTCTTTGTCATCTTGAATTCTTATCTTTGTGTGGAAAATACTTGTTCACTGAATCCAACCTACACAGGGCTGTACCAAATATGCTTATATAATTAGGGTCTTTATGGCTCTTTTCTGTTAATTCTTAAAGGACTATGTCATGATTTTCTTTATTTCTGCCAATGCGTGTCACAGCTAACTTGGCTTGCTGATGAGGAATCATTATACGTCAGCAGTGCATGCATTCACCATTACTATTGCATTTTTTCATATCAACAAAGCAATTTCAAGTAAGGTGTAATTGTACAAGTGTGTATGCTAATGATCCCTTAGCATAAATGAGAAAGCTGTTATTGAAATACTTGACTGTACTTTTCAAGTGATGTTTCTTAACGTCAGCAGCAGAAATAGTAAATTTCAGACTTTTTGTATGCATTTTGTATTGGAAGAATGTTTTCTCCCTGAAGTCACAGCTAGATACAAAATCATGATAGACTCAAAATCCATTTTAAATAGACCTGCAGTGCTCTGTTGTACTTAAATACTTATCATAAGGTAAGTCAGAGTTGCTAAGGGACTTAGTGATTTTTTTTTTTTTTTAGATAAGAAAGTAATGAGTGTGCTTTGTGAACAGCACTCCTGTCAGGATTCCTTTCCCCGCTGCTGCCCTTAAAATTGGCTTGTTAGTTATTTGTGAGGAAAATCGGTTTGACAGCCCTGAAGGCAGAAGTGTTCACAGCACAAATAGTGCTGTCATGCTGTAGCCTTGGCGCTGGGTTGACAAGAGCTGCTGCGTGGAGAGCTGGCTCCGGTCTTGCCCCAGACCACTTGGGTACCTCCAGCTCTGTGGCTGCCAGCAAGGCTGACGAGTAGACGTGTGCTTCAAACCATTCCGTATGGCCCTCCAAACGTTCTTACACGGCAGCTTTCTGTCATTGTCTTTTGATATTTCTGTGGATAATCTAATTAGTTTAAATTGAACTTTGATGCATTTTGGGTAGGGTTGTAAGCCGCTTGTTCTCTCATCTGAGACAGCAGGGACCTGGACCTAAAATGCGTTTTGTTCTGACCCGTGCGTTTATCCGATCCGGTTTTGGCTGGGAATCTACACGGGATATCTGAAGTGTATCTAAACTGAGCGTTGTCTTTGCTGTCCTCGTTCTATCTCCCTGGTCTCTGGAGTCTGTTACTTTTGTATGAAATTGTAGTTCATGAGCTTTGACTTTAAAAATCGCAGTTGTGGCTTGTGTAGGAGGTGCAACTCGAGTTAGCTGCTGGGGAGGTAATTGCCGTGTTAATTAAGAAACCACAGCTCTTAGACACAGTATTGAGTCTACAGAATATGGAGTTTATAGCATATCTAATGTTTATCTGCCACCTAAGATGTAAAGAATCTTAAATCTTTCTGCAAGTATTTCTGGTGATCTTAATCTGTTTCATGCCGGAGGCAGAGAGAAATAATGCATTCAATTTTGCCAAATTAATTTTACTGTGCATTAAATTGATGAAATAGAGCAGCAGATTAAGGCGAGAAATACTGTCTTAAGTCGCAATTCAGGACTGATAGAATCTTAATGATGCCAAGCTGAAGTTTTTCGGTGGGTCTGTGGATATGAGAATCGATTAATCATACATGCCAGGCTCCGCGTGCTACTGTATTGGAAACAAACCACGTGACCTGCTTGCTTTGCTGATATGAGTAATGGTCGTGTTTCAAAGTCGCAGCAAACAGAACGTGGAAGTTGCATGCGTGTTGTGTTCTGTCAAGCCAGCTGGGTCTCGTTTGATCACGTTCTTGCAGAGAACAGCTGTCTTGGAGGTTTTCCTTTTACATGAACGATAGTGTCTTTTGAGAGTTGCTCTCCGGCTACATGACAGAACCAGTTAAGAGAAGAAAGCCTGTCTCAGGTTGTGTACTGAAATTCTTCTGTCAGCATTCTTGTTCCCCCACTAACCTTTTTTTCTCCCCTTTGTAACTAGTTTTCATCAGTCATCTCTTGATTTCTTTGTCCTGGTGTATGTGTGTTTTTCGTCTGCTGTTTTTTCTGCCTGTGGTTCCTCCTCACCTCGCTTGTCATCTTTTTTGCTGTCTTAATTCATCCTCCATCTCTTTTGTGTCAGGAAACTGTATAAAAGGAGACAGAGAAGCAGAGGAGAAGCTTGGGAAAGATTTTTCTCTGTTTCTGCTGGTGCATCTGCCTTTTGTGGGGTGGGGCAGAGGAGGGAACTGACCTGACACAAATACTGCTATCATGAAACATAGCAAGAAAACTTTATTATGAATGCATACTATATAGCTCTGTAACAACTCTTTTGCCCCTTCCAGATTTGTTGTCTTTATTTCTGTTGCCCCTAAATTCCTCTTTTAAGACCCTGAGGTAGGCTCTGTCTTTTTGACTTAAATAATGACGTATGCTTGCATAACAATAGAAATAATGATGTTTGTGTTTACCTCCTTGCTAGTTCTCATTGCCCTGTGCCTGCTCTGTTCTTTGACAAATAAATTATTCAACCTAGGTGGTTCTTGAAACTAGGTTTTGGAAAGCTTTTTTGACTTTTTCTTCCAAAAAAAAACCCCCCACTAGAATTACCGTTTGCAGAATATTTTCTCTCTGAACAGTACAGTAGCTGGAAGCATTGTAATCTGCATCCCTGGTAAGGCGCATAAGGCGTGCTGAAACAAGGTTACATTAAAGAAGTCTTCTTTGCCTGTGGTGGTGCGCTTCTCGGAAGTTTGTCTAGCACACTGAGCATGCTGTCCTCAGTTCTCTCTGATTTCTTACATTAAGATCCCAAACTGTCATGTCTCACTGGAGAACTGATTTCAGACTCCGTAGCTCTTGCTGCAAATGCCCTGAGCCATATGCTTGTGGAAATGCCCATTTGTTGTAGAGGGATGTCATGCTTTGCTTTGAGAACAAGCTCTAACTGCAGCAAAATTTTTCTGCATCCATAGTGTCGCCAATATTCTTGTTAAAAATAGATGTAATCTTGTTCATTGGGGCAGATTTCTGTACAGAATAGAACTTCTGCAGCTGCTGTCAAACTCACTTTGAATGCCTTGCAGTAATCCCATTGAGATCAATAAAACATCTAGTTTTTAGGCACTGAGTAAGTTAGACTTTTCACGCATGCAAGTGTTAACTAGTAACGGCCCTTTTTTGTTGCGGCAAGTACAATGTATGTGCAAAGATGATAATCTTCTGTTAAACTTTTAACAAACTGCTTTGTGTGTGTTCTTTAGTGGGAAGCTGTCCTTTACATTTTTTCCTTCTCCCTTCCTCCATGCTGGTTGCATTGATTATCTTCAACCTTCTTTCACTCGTCTTGAATGTTCTGTAACTTCAAATGAAGAAAACCGTAAAACTTTAATTCTAGCTTCTGAAAAACTGCTGTAACAATGGAATCTGTGTGTGGGCCACAACCATGGAAACAGCATAATTTTACAGTGGTGGAACATGAAGGGAATGACTCTCAACTTTCTAAGAATTAGTATTTTAAAAAAACAAAACCCAAAAAACCTGTAAAGCACTGTTTTAATGTTCCAAAAAGAAACTTGAGTGGTTTTTTGTTACAGTGTTAGTCTGTTACTCTAAATCTTCTTAACTAGTTACCCTTTTAAAAACTAAACAAAACCCCCTAAAACCCTCCTCAAAACAAATAAGCCCCCAAGAAAACAGTGTTGTCTTATGCTGTGCTGAGATCTGTAGCTCATTTTGAGTTCTTTTTTGGTTTTTTGCCTGAAGTACTTTCTCCTACCTCTCCCCTGTTCTTGGTTGTGTCCTTGCTGTTCATTTCTGTATTTGGAAAAACATACACTTTACATTATGAAACACCTACATGCTCTTGCTGAATTCCTGTCATACCTAGAGTGCAAAACAGCTCTACTGACATACAGGGCTAATTTGTGAGTGCAGGAACTATCAAATCCTGTCACCTTTTGAAAAGGTGCGTGACTTGCAGTGGCACCCTGCATGTCACAAGTCCATCATGGAGAATGACAAGGGAAATTCAGTGATAGCAAGCAATGTCAAGACAACGTTTTTTGTTTGGTTAGCTGGTTTTTTTTGAATACTCCACTAAACCTATTACTCTTAATGAGCCCTCTGTAGAGGGAGAGGAGCTAGAAATGTATGGAGCGTATAGAGTGCAGGTCTACAGCTTTCCCTAAGCTTGCCTGAGGGCCTGAATTAGTAGGTTCATAAAATGTCACAGTATTTCCATCAGGATTACCTGATCACACGTCGTAGTACTGGAGATGTTCCTGATAGATCTGAACCATTGCCAGCACGCAGATGTCCCTCCTTAAACATCTTAAGCGGTTTTAAAAGTTTCCTGGGCTTGTTCAGAGTTAAACATGTCTCCTTTTGCTGTAAGCCATTAAAGGATAAGAACGTTCCTATAATGTAGCTGACACATTCTCAAAACAGCACTTTTGATTGAGTAGATATTCTTAAAGGTCAAGGCTAAAGCTCGTGAATGTCCTACATCTTCTCAGAGCTTACGAACACAAGAGACACTGCTGGATGAGACCAGTGATCCTCTAGCCCAGCAGTGTTCCTCGGTGGCAGTGGAAGGTGTTGTTTAAATAGAGTTTTTACATGCTTGGCCCTGTATTTCCTCAGCATCCCCGTTACATCAGGGATCCTGGTCGGTACCTCTCTGACCCGTCCTTATTATCTTTCCTTGCCAACCCACTGTGACTGACAGCTGCCTTTGAACTTGCTGGTGGTACCTGCCTCCACACCCTTCAGAACTTCAGGAAGCTCACTGCCAGCTGTGGAGAGGCACTCTTCCTGGTTTGAAGCTGATCTCCAATAGCTTGCTCAGATGCCTCCTACTCCTCGTACTGGTAGGATTTCATGAACAGTGGTGCTGCATTGATTTGGTTTTCCTTTTTCTCTCCCCCCCCCCCCC
>VZSC01010433.1:169652-192015 GCA_013398225.1 Steatornis caripensis | reverse complement strand
GTAATCTGTTACCATATTCACTGTGAGCCTCATGTCTTCCCAGCTGAGGAGTCCCAGATTTTGTAGTCTGACCTTACATGGCAGCTGCACCACCTCTTGGTCACTTCACCTGCCCTGCTCTAGGCCTTTTCAAAGTCCGCTACGCATTCCTTCCTGTGCACAGACCAGAACTGAAGACAAGATGCGGGTGCTTTACTGTTTTGTCCAGTAACATGTTGAAGTGCCATGTTTTCCCTACCATTCCTAATGATACGCAGTATTTTAATGCCTTTTTTTGGTCAGCTACTGCACTTTGAGCTGATGATTTCAGCTCAAGCTGAAATGTGATTCAGCCTTCCTCCCACAGTTGGAACTGGAGAAAGTGCAAGTGCTAAGTGGTTAAGGAGATACTTCTCAGAATATTTTTTCCCATAGATGCATTACATCATTTCTGTCTACGTCGAAGTGTATCTGCTGCCTTTTAACGACTTGCTTCATTTTATGAGATCCTTCTGGATTTTTTTCATTTGGCTTGGCTTTTGTCTACCCGTAAGAGCTTAATATCGCCTGCAAACGTGAAGATTTTATTTACCCATTTTGTGATGCTAAATAAAACCAATTCTTGGGCACCTTACTGCAGACTCTTCTCTCTCCGTACATCTCTCCCCATAGGCAAAACGTGTGTAAAGTACTTGTGTAGACACTGAGAATAAATTCTTTATCCGAGTTGCTCAGATACTGCATGTTCTGTAACTCAGTGTGTAATGAGATTGATCCCACTTACCCTGAGTGATAATTGAGTAATTTCTTTTGCTCCTTTTAACCTCCTTGAATGTAGCTTCCACTAAGAACTTTTTAATTTACTACCTTACTGCGTATGCGTGGTCTAAAATTTGGCTGCTGGTGGCTGGATAGATAACTTTGTGGACATGCTCAATGATGTGGTATAAATGAATTCAAAGTTTCCAGGTGCATGCTCTTTTACTTGAGGGCAGAGTTCAGCTGAGATGAAGGAAAATGCATGTGGATTACTCTCAGCATGTTAATCGGGATTTGGAGGTTTTTTCCATTTCAAAAACTAGTATTTAAGAACCATAAGCAGAGTGGTTTAGGGGTGTTTCTCTCTGTGGGAGAGGGGAGGTTGTGATTGGGAACTCTTGAAAGACTTTTTGTAGATGCTATAACCTAAGGAGTCTAAACATTACTTTTGCTTTTAAATCACGGTGAGTGGGAAGCAGAAGGCAGCTATAAACAGAAGAATGGGAGGAGTGAGAAGAATACAGCAGTTAATTAGCTACTGATTTCATAGAATGTTAATAAAATGTTAACAAATTGTTAATTTGTTGTCAGTTATGGAAGCAAGTATAAACTGAACGTGGTCCTGAGGTACATGACAAGTTAGCTGATGCTTGTGCTGGTGTAGTAACACTGTACTCATGCGTGTTTAAAGCTATTTGAGGTATGTCATGGTGGTGATCATGCTGCAAATGTGCGCCGTGCATGTTCTGTCAATCAAATGTATAACCTGAAAAAAAGGTTAGTTTTCTGTGCAGTACTTGAGTTGGTCTTCTAATTTGTCCTTGCCTTAATTTTGTGTTGCTTTTGTGTTTCAGAGGCAGCAGCTTGCATTAAAACTAGTAACTGGTTAAGAAGAGCTTCTCAAAAATAGGCTGTACCCTCCTCCCCGAGGAGGATTCTCTCAGCAGTTCGTTCTTGGCCGTTTGCTAGTTAACCTTTTCAACAGATGTAAATGAAAGCACTAAATCATTACTGCTGATACTCACGGTTGAACCAAAGCTTTAAACAAAGATAATAAAGCACTGCAGGGCGACGTGGATCTCCTATGAAGTAGGGTTGTAAACAAAGGATGTATGCTCTTGTACACTGAACTACTTCTGATACGGCCAAAGCACAAAATGCTTGTGGATGGAGGGGTCTCCTATAATGGTCACCCCTCCTCTCTCCCCACAGTAACAGATAAAAATTTGCAGTTAATGATGGACATTCAGCTGCTGCTGTGCCTAAGGCAAATGCAATAAATATGTCAATAGGGGAAAAACCACATCTGAGTAAGCGAATGGTATTTTTAGTGCTGTTATGATTGACGTATGAATACCGTGTCAGGTATTGGTGTTTGCAAATTGGGGAAGCTACTGAAAGCAGAAGTAGTTTGGGCACTCGAAGACTTGTAAGGATGATCAAAGGTTTAGAAAAATGGAGCTTTATAGTGAGCCACTTCAGCCTCTCATTCTACATAGCTAATATAAGAAAAGATTTTATTGAGTCGTTCTTTAAAATTGCCCTGAATTGCCTTAATGGGAAATGATATAGTAAAGGGCTGTTAACATTCAGCTCTGCAGCCTGCTAAATTAGAAGTAGCTTAGATTTAGGTTAAATATAAAGGATGCACTTTTAATGATTAAGGAAAAAAAAATGTACATAGAACAATCTAATCGGTGGTTTATGGAATCCTTTAATTGTACTGTAAAACTTTTTAACAGCTTTTAGTGGAGTGTGCTGTCAGAAAGAATTCATTGTGTCTCTAAGGTCTTTGCTGGATAGATCAAATGGTCATGGATAAATCCTTGAGTTTCTCAACAAACGTAATTTTACAAAGCAATTTTTTTGTAAGGTGACTTACGTTTTCTGCTTAATTATTTGCTCTTTAAAAAAAATACTTTGACATAGACAATGAGATCTCAATTTCATCAGAGATTAGAGGAACATCCAGCTGCTTTTTTAGCCTGCTGGATAGTAATAGGAACGGAAGCTTCCAGGTTGTTGAATCCAGCCTCTGAGTTAACATCCTGCAGCATCAGCCATGCGGAGGCTATAAAGCTGAATATGCGTGTGTATTCCTAAATGATTTTGGTACCGGTAGATAAATAGAAATATTGTCTTACGTTCAGTCTGTGATACCCGTCGTTCTGTTGGAAGGATTGTTGTTGGATGACATGTGCTACTAGGCTTCCTGGAGTTTGTGGTCTGTGGTTCCTCATGTGCTGCGTGCGAGCCTTTACTCTTCCCTGGAAAGAGAGATCGGTTCATGAGCTGAATATCTGAATTCATTTCAAGGGAATACTGTTAGGCTAGAGTCAGTCAGTTCCTCCTGCAGGAGAACAGGATTAAATTTCTTGTGGTCTGCTGCTTGCCACAGCTCTGGAAAGAGATCAGTGCTGCAGATGGGGTGAGAGTCTGAGCCTCTGTAGTTGCCCATGGAGCCATATTCTCATTTTACCTTGAGGTAGGAACATGAAGCTTACAAAATATTCCTGTTTTTAATGATTAGATGTTACTCTTGGAAAGAAGATGTTAAAATTGCGGCCATATTTCCAAGAAAACATTTGAGGAAACTCTGCAATGCAAAATGCATAGCTTCATAAAAACAAATACAGTGTTAGAGGTACCTGGTAGTCGAGGCATCTGTAAATCACAGAAAAAAACCCCTATTTGTGACAGGATCCTCAAAGCCCGTTTAAGGATGATACTGCCCCAAACCATCTCAATGGGTATAGAAGTAATAGTGGTATTCTTTACTTTAAAATACAGTCTTTCTTGTTGTTGTTTTTCCTCAGTGAATTCATATAGGTATTTGGTTGACTTGGTAAGTTCTTTTTGGCTGAGGAACTTCTTATTTTGTAGCACCTCCAGTGTTGTTACAGCTTCTTTCCTGTTCTGTTATTGTCCCGTGTGCATGGTATTACAGAAACCTTGGCTGGAAGGGACCGCTTGAGGCCATCTGCCCCATCCTCCCAAGATCTATTTGAGATAAAAAAAATTTTCCTTGAGAACTGGTTTACCTTTACAAGGTATGTAAAAGTTCATGAAGAATATGGTCCAAAAATTAGTTTTCTTTCTTACTATTCAAAGTGACAGCTTGTTCCCCACCTAGTAGCACAGTAAGACATGTAAGAATATAAATGCAGAATGTGACTGATCCCTTGAAAGTATCAGTAGGAGTAGAAACGTGTGAAATCTGATTAACTTCTAATTTAGCTTTGAAGAACTGCTTTGGAGCACATAAGAGGCGTAAGGTTGGTTCATGTTGTACGGCTGTAAATGTGGTTTGTGTGACAGCATTCACATGCATTCGGGAAATGAGTTGTAGGAGAAAAGTCAGTCTGGATCTCAATCACCTGAGGGAATCAATCCTTACCAACAGAGCAGCTCCTCCAAATGCTTTTGAGTCTCTCCTTACAGTCACAAACCAGATCAGGATCCTAACTTTTGTTTTTTCTCTTCGAATCTCAACACTGAATGACTTTCTCCTACATGGAGGTCTGAATTCTGTAATTGCTTCAGAAATGGAAAGGTTTTGCACAGCAAAGCCAGCTGGTGTGTAAACATGATCTGGAACGAGTAGCTACCTAAATGTGTAGTCTCAGTTTACTTCTCAGTGAATGAAGTTTTTAAAATGCTGCTGGAATCCACTAATCTTTTTTCAGTGTTAGATGTTAAATGAAAACTGTATTTGGAGAGTAAAGCTGAGAAGTTTCAAGTCAGAAAAGATTTAGAGAGTGCATTGGGGAGACAGAGTAAACCCAAGGGTAAGAAATACCATAAAAGTTCCTGAGGTAGCTGTGCAGCTAATAAAAACGCCTGGAGATAATGTGCGTTCACTTACTGTTGTGGGGTCTGAATACAGACACGAACATAGAGAAGTGAGATTGTTACTTTTGTCTTTGGAATTGTGACAGAGTTTCCTTCATTTATGCTGTTACGAGTTGATATTTCTGTAGCCGCTGGTGTTTGCCAGAATTAAGATGCATTAGCCTATAGAGGACCTTGTGCTTAATGGAGCTCTTTGACAAATATGATACAAGTAACTTGCTAAGTGCATTTATACAATTTCGAGTAGACTGATGTGACCTTCAGGCTTCAATTTCTTTTGTCCTACTCGCTTTTAAATCTAGCGTGTGTCAATTAGTCGTAGAAAACAGTCTCTCTTACACTAAATTGTATTAAAAGAATGTGTACTTGCAGGAAGCTGTACAGTGTACTTGTCCCAGAGGTGTAGCATCTCTTCAGTTAATGCACTTCCAGAACTAATTTGCAGTGGAACATGGAAGTAAGAAATCATTACATTGTTTGACTTAAGTATAACAACAGTGCTGATCTCGTAGGTA
Organism: Steatornis caripensis; assembly: GCA_013398225.1. NCBI lineage: Eukaryota > Metazoa > Chordata > Aves > Caprimulgiformes > Steatornithidae > Steatornis > Steatornis caripensis. The sequence continues at coordinate 186,910 of VZSC01010433.1, read as the reverse complement.
CCCCGTTTGGTTAGGTCGCTGTGCAGGAATGGGATCTGTGGGGATGTGGTGCCTGTGTGGGGAGAGATCACAGCGGCCCGGGTGTTAAGGACGAACACTAGAATACAATCGAGACTTGAAGTTAAAAATATGTGCATGCCTTAGCTGCAGAGCTTTCCCTGGAGGTGTTTGAAATTGCATGGCATAGTTCCTGGAATGTAAATTAGTGTTTTCTGCATATCTGCCTATATGCTGACGTATTTTTCTGGTGATTATATTTACCGTTATTTTCTTGAAATTTGTTGTGTGGGCACACTTAATCAAATAGCCTGCTTCAAGAGTAATAAATGCTGTGATAAAACATTTCCAATACATCAAGAAGTAGAAGAAAACTTTAATGCGGCTTGTAATTTTTTGTAGCAACTTCAAATCTTTCAATTTTCTTTAATTTTAATTATAAAAGGCATTCTGGTATTACTTTCTGTCACTGTAGAAAGATTAAAATCACATATGTTATTTTCTACCCCACCATTTTTGTTGTCTTACTCAGGTGGCTACGTTTGTTCGTATTGTATATCCTAGTGTTGAGCAGGAATTGTTTTGTGATTTTTTTTTTAATAAAAAAAGTGCACGGAAACTATTAAATATATATATAAACAGACAAAAAGATGCAACACTTCTTGCCACTTAACTTTCCGAATTAGTTGTCACTGCAACATATTTTTCTGACGGAAGAAAGCTCCGTTCCATGTGGGCTGATCTGGAGTCTGTGCAGGAGCTGTTGCAGGAGGCAGCTTGAGATTTTTTTTTTCCCTTCCCGCAGTTTATGCATCTTCTTCCTGTCTGGGTTTCTCCGATCTCAAGACATTTCTTATTACATGAGGTGGTTTTGATCATAAGCAGACAGTGTGATGAGCATCTTTCAAACGTACCTTATTATCTTTTTAAACTCCACATGTTCTACCAGCGTAAAGCATGCAGGATTTTCTCTGTTTTCTGTGGTGTCGTATTGCTATTTTCACTTTGTGTTTTAGGGATGTTTCAGCTTTGTGTGTTGCCATTTCATTGTCTCCTCAGAGTGCTACAGCTTGTTTTTTAAATTTTTTAGTAGCCTGCCTTTAAACTTCAGGTGTAATTCTCCTTGGTATTCAAGTTTTATCATGTTTTGCAGTCACAAACATGGATTGTAAATGAAAGCAAGCATGATGTTAAGAATCTGTTGGTGAGAATGGGGCTAATGACTTTATTAAGCTTTGCTGTCTTTTCTAATACGTACCAAAGCAGTGACCATCTGCCCTGATAATCTCTTGAATCTGTTCCAGTTGCTACGCCCATGGTTAAAGTACAGTTTCCATGTGGATTTTGCACCCAGTACGACCATTTTATTACCTAAGATTACTGCCTCCTTTTAACCAAATAACTGTGAAGACCTTTTTCTTAGGTGCAGTTCAGTTTCTTTACTGATTTGTTTTACTAGTTCCCCTTTCTTGTCCTCCCATGCTTGTATATAATTCAGCTTCCGTTAACCAGTTGATGTGTGTTCCCACTCATACCTCCTTACGGACTTTGAGTAATTCTTGCTTTCTAGTTCTTTGTGGGTTCTAGTTTCTGTTTTGAGCTCTGATCGGCGCCTCAAGTCCCAGTTACAATCGTGTACTGAGATAAGTAGATGTATGAAAAGCAGGCAGAAAGAATGTAATGAGTTTAGTTTCTGTAATTACCTATTTAGGAAAATGTAATGTAAATGCATTACCTATCTTTCTTTAGGGTATAATGTTTAATATGATCGATTTAGACTCTGGGACAGTGGTTCTTGCAAAGCTGACTGCAGCTCAAGGACAGCCTTGACATTTACTATAAAAATGTTCAGCAACCGTTTCTCATGTGCCTCTGATAAAATCAGTCTCCTTTCTTTTAACATGATTTCTTGTGTTCCATACTTATCCATTTGTAAGCTTGTCTACCTTTTCTCTAAAGGTTTAAGAATAAAGAAAACATACAATAATGGCCTCTTCATATGCAGAGACTAACCCTGATACTCTCAGCTCTGAAATTATGTAGGTGATAATGGTGAAATCCGTATGTAACACTTAATTTGTGTGTAGTGACCTGTACTCTGCTGTAATAATTACACTCACTGCCTAGCAGTATAATCTTTGTCCTTCAGTTAGGTGGGCAAAAATTAATCTTGTTAATGAACAGGGTGAGACACGGAAAATGCTTTTGATTTGCATGTGGCATGCCTAGCGGCTAGCAAATTGCTTCAGATAATGTGCTTTATTAAACAAGTACAGCCTTGTAGAAGAATGATTAGGCCAATGCAATTTTAGAGCTGTTTTTCCTTCCGTTTCTAAATGTATTTTTTTATTGTTACAGATATTTCAAGACTTTCCTTGCCAGCAGGTAAGTTCTCGTCTTTCATTTATGTCTTGATGTGACAGTAGGCAGCTTTTAAGGGCTTGCTTTGCAATATAGTCATGCTTTTATATAATCAGAATATCAGTTCTTATTGGCACTGTCATGGTACTTAGTCATGTGGGGATCTGAGGTCAAAACAAAACCTGTTGAGGTACAGATTTTTTTACACTTAAATAGTGTATTTTGACAAGGGGAGGAGGTAACTAAGGTATAAGTATATGCAGTTGTTAAATGTACATGTGATATAGTTAATGCTTAAAACGACTCAGTGCAGCGTGTGATACAGGTGTCAGAAGAACAGATTAGCAACAGCCACAAATAGTATTAGTGGTGAATCAGAGGGACAGTGTGCAAGGAAACCTGGATGGGTGGTGCATGGGTGGAAGGGAATCTCCTTGGGTGCTGGCGGGGAAGGTAATAGACATGATTGCTTGCCTGGGGTCACAGGTGACTTGTGCCAGAGCTGCAAATACCCTCTGCTCTGTTGGACCCCGTGTTTCCCATCAGCGATGTTTGAAAACAATAAAAGAACACCCTGACTTCAGCAAATTAAAAAAACCTCCAAAGAAAAACTCCAGAGCCTACAAACCCTCCCAGAATACCTGATTTTTCAAAATAGCAATTTTTGTTTATTGTTTGGTCTTTATTCAAGTATTAAGCTTCATAAATTCACTTGTGCTGTGGGCTCAAATTGTGCTGTGGACCTCAGAATGATGGTGTCTTCTGTTCCCCAGCATTTTGTCCATCTAGTCACTGTTTGTAACGCGAGTTCTAGAATCATAACCGTAGCGCACTTTTATTCCTGGTTGAGCAAGGAATTGGATGTTTATCAGGCCCACTGCATTTTGTCTTTATTCTGCATTGGTGATTTTGCTTACGTACACATTCTTCTGTTTCTCCTCACTGAGATGTGCTTTGTATCTGTCCACAAAGTATCTTTTTATAAGTGAGTATCTGAAGTGTAATGGTACTTAGTCTTTCTGAACCTGCTCTGGATGTAGTTGCTCTTTCCCGTTTGAATCAAATAGCAATTTCAGTTAAAAGCATGATAGCTGATATGTTGTACTCTTTCCACAAGAACTTTCTGGGCTGTTCTGGGGGAAAAAAGAACATGTTTGCTTGAAGCAGTGAAGAGGACTTAATGTGAAAAAGTTGTTTTTTCTTTTAAGGACTTTAATGTAGGAATAAAAAAAGGAATAAAAATTATTTTAAGTACTGAAAGCAGTTGTCAAGAAGGCAAGTACTTGTGGAGAATATTGGAAAAATAAATGCCTGGTCTTTAGTCAGGCTGGCAGGACACTAAGGAGCGTTGTGGGTTTTTCTGCACCTTTTAAAACGAGGATGTGTGATGAAACCTCTTCTGAGTTTCCGTTTGGGACTTGGAAGAGTTTATTTGATACTGTGAATCTGAGTCACAATGAGATTATTCTTTTCAATTTGGGTATGTGTGGAGAGGTGTCCTTAATTGTACTTTTTTCAGCTGTGTCGTTGAAGTACTAATAGAGGACAAAAATTTGTGTAGGATTTTGAGATGGTAATTTTTTTACATGGTAAAGCAGGAAGCCTTTGTAGAGGCTGGAAAAACTGTACACCGTGGCTTACCTGTAGCAGGGATTTGATGGTATTCACTGTTAAGCGAACTAAGGAAAGTTGGTTTAAAAACACGCTTAAAATATTGTCAGAAGAGAAGGGTCTGTGAAGTGGAGTCCCACAGAGGTCTTGACTTGTCCTGTGGTATTCCAGTATTTTCATTAATGACGATAATGGTGGACTTGATGTGCCTGTTCAGTCAGCCAGTAACACCAATACAAAAAGACTTACAGGCACATTGGATGATAGGATTAAAATTCAAAAGAAATTTGACACATTGGAGAAATAGCCTGAGTAAAAGATACAATGCATTTAAATACAGATGAGGTTCTGCCTTCTGATGGGAAGTTTTAGTCATCGGAACTCGTATTTGCAATAAATAACGGTATTATTTCAAGTTCTGAAGAACTTTTATCTTCTGGGTGCCACTTTCAGCAATGGGCAATAGATGTCACTAGAAATGCTCTCACTTTTGCCACTGTCTTAGTGCTCTAAATTTGCATCATAGTATGGAGATGGGGGGTTGCGGTAGGGAGGAGACTACTTTAACTGGTCTTTATTTTGTAGTGTTTTGTTTGAGGTTGTATTACGTGTAAATACTTTACAGTCAGTGGTACACTGAGGTCATCCAGAACACTGCCTTTTCGCTTTGATTTCATAGCAAAATCTTCTTGTAAATAAGGATTGTTTGTATGCTGTTGAATGTGTTCGTTGATTAGGTCGTTAGTTAAATTGTTGCTCAGGAGAGTTATGCTATATTAATCTGTATCACTGCTTTGAAGTCTATGTGTAACTTGGTTTTTCACTACCTTGTAATTGGGGCCGTGGATATGTGCATAGAGAATTTTTGGAACGTGAACGAGTAGGGGCTTGGAGGGCAACTTGCTAAAATACATGATCTTTTCAAAGCCAGGAAGAGAACACAGTACTCCTGTGTATTTGTGAAGTTATCTTGGAACATGAGCGTGTTCACAGTATGCCTGGAGGAATGAAAGACTAGTTTCCTTTGGTAAATGCAGTTAAACTTTGTCTGTTGGCACTGTCAGGATTAAAAACAATCCCTCCTGGATTTTGTCGCCCTCTGAATTTAAAACAGGTATGGCATCTGTGTGATGTAGATAACTTGTCTTTATAATTGGGCCTTTGTAAATAAGGGGTCATTACTAGAGTCAAGAACTAGTAAGAAACCAAAAAGCTATACCAAAGAACTATGCCAGATATATAGAGAAGAATAAAGAAAAATATAAGAACTAAGCATATACCAGTTTTCGAGTTAAAAAAAAGAACAAAAGGTTCTCCCAGAATGGAATCCTAAGTATGGACGTTTGCTCCTGATGACTCTGTCCTTCAGAGAAGGTGAGAAGGTTCTGGTGAGTAGAGCTCTTGCTCTCCTAGCGTAAGGTATTGAAAAATTCATAGGAAATGAGCATCCTTTGTGTAGCTTAGTCCCACATACGCAGCATATTTAAGTCTGATGTTTTTGGGTGCCTTTTTTTGATGTGTAGCATGCAGTTTCGGTAAGCACCATCCACACACAGCCGTTACCTTGAAATATTAAATGGATTTGGAACTAGTTTTAGTTCCCAAGTGCTCAGTTAGGACCAGAAAAAAAATGGTTACAGAATTTCGTCTCAGACTAAAGAAGTTGTTGTTTCTGAATTAAAAGCATGTCCTCATTCAGTCTTTAGTTAGCGTATATAGCCTTGCTTCTGACTTAAGGCCTGCTAGTGATTCATTTAATTAAACCAGATTCATCTCCTGGCAGCTTCCACAGAAGCACACTGCCTCAAAACAACTTGCTGCTGCTTTTTTCTCTTACCAGCCGGATACGAGGTGAGGTGTTTAATGCTGTGCTGCGTAATTGAATCTTTCGTATCCTAAATCTACACCTGCCAGTGTGATGAACTTAAATATAGCAACTTGAAATGCAGTATAGCTTTTCAGAAGAGAATTAAGGGGGTGGAAAAAAAACCCCACCCATGGATACTTTATATCGTGTTAAAAGATGGGAAAATTAAAAATCAGTTGAGGAATTGCCAGGTGAAGTGGCAGTAGCAAGAACTAACAGTATTGAGGATATGCAGAATTCTTAAAATAAATGTTATTACAGGGGGTAATAAATTATGCAGCTGAGAAAAAACTCAATAACATGAGCAGAGAACTGTTGTTAATATCCCTGCTTAAAGGGTGGGTGGAAAGCAACCAACTGTGTAGTAAAAAGTACAAAATAGTGGCTTTTTGATTGTAGCAGGACTTAGAACTCTGTACTGTGTGCCGTCAAAAAATATCTTGTGGTAATGTTTTGCTTAGAACATAGTGCTTATTTGCTATAAGAAGATGTTTACCTGTTTTGGAATTGAAGGAATACAGATTGAAAAAGGGGTTTTGTGGGTTCTGTGTCATTACATTCTCTTTCATTCTGTTGAAACAAAATAGGTGTCTAGGACCCTAGCAGTTCAAACTCAGCTGAGACAGTCTGTAAGTGAAGAGAAGAAAGTTCATTCCACACTGTACACCCACGTTTATGTTCTTGCTGGCAAACTGGCTGGCAGTGGTAGTGCAGTAGCAGTTGAAGGGATGCTGATACAGGTTATTAAAGCAATGTGCGTGATCTGGATTGAAAGTAAAATTTTTTCTGGTCTTCACCAAGGTTACAGAGATGTGACGTTTCTGTTGTTTCTGCAGGAGAAATGTTCTTGGCCCCGGGGAGTAGCTGTATAATGAATGATGTCGCACATCTCTCAAGTGGAGCTGGCTGCTGGCTTGCAGTTGAGAGGTGGAGCTGGTGGGCTCGTTTCAATGGGTTCCTTCATAAAGACCTGACCAAGTGTCCCAGTTCTAGCTCATTATAGCAAACCCTGCTGGAATGAGACATCCTGATAGTAGCAGAGTATGCGTAAACTGTTTGTTTTGTAGTTCAGTGTGCATACACTGAATTAATTTCTTGTGCTGTAGTAGAGCATCAGCTGGAAAAAGTAGCTTTTCAGTTGCAAGGCTGGCTGTACTTGCTCTAAAGTAGTGCACACGTGCTCAGTTACCCAGGGACACGGTGTGGTTGCAAATTTTGGAACAACTTTTTAAGAGTATTTGGTAAGGGCTTAGGACTTTTTGTGTAGTATGGGGGTTTTATAGTTTATAAAACTTTTTTGTATAGGCAAGATTGGGGATGGGTATCTGCCAAGAGAACTGGAGAAATCTTTTGTCTTCTCTTAGAGGAGAAAATAAATAATCCAAGAGCAGAGCCAGCCTGGCAAATGGAGGACAGTGAGCTATAATCAGGGCATCAGGATATTGTAAATGAGAGGTTCTGTTGCTTCTTTACAACACACAACCTTCAGTGGCAGTCACTGAAACTTGTCTCGTTCTGGTGCAGAATTACTTAAGGAAAACATCAAATTTTCAAAACTGAAGAGTGAATAATTATGGTACATAACCGTGTTCTTTACTCTTGTCCTGTGAGCAATACCCTGCTTATGCCCATGATGCATTCACTCTGCTTTAGACAGTACTATTTCTGCAAATTTCTGTAGACCCTTGAACTCTTGCAGGTCTTCCAACTTAGACACACAACACACTTAACTTCTGTGTGAGCCTCTGTTAAACCCACACCCTGCATTGGTCTCCTGTCCAGTTATATTCGCATCCCATACTGTAACGTCCTACTGTGGAAGCCACTGGAAAGAGCAGTAACTGAGCCTTGGTAAGTTTTTCAAGATACTACATCTTTTTTGTTGTTCTTGGGGTTTTTGTTTGGTTTTGTTTCTCCATGTTGATAAAACACAAAGGTATTGGAAAGGAAGGTTTTCCCCACCCTTCTGTTTTGTCAAGTTAATGCTTCTACAGTAGGCTTGAAGACCTGAAGCTTTCTTGGATGAGCACATTGGAGATGCTACAGTGTCCGAGTATGTTAGTACCTAAGGTTTATAAACTCTCCAGTTTATAGCAGCAACTGCAGTAAGGGAAGGGTGGGAATGACAGTGTTACTGGAAGAAATGTTCTTAAAATCAAGTTGGATCTTGTGTAGTTGGTTTATTTAAGATGTTAGTCGTTAGAGTGTGTTTTTTGTTCTGTCAGACCTGGCTTGGGAGTGGCTTGGGATCTTCTCCCAAAATACACATAAGCTTGTTTAGAGTAGAACATCACGGGTTACAGTGAACCAAGAGGAAAAACATTGCGTGGCTGAACTTTTATCAAATACTTTGTTACAAGTTATGCCTAAAATTGCCATGAATAAAGGATTATATGAGCTTTCCCTTAGATTATTTTCACATCCTTGACAGCTCTTAATGTATAGCTCCATGGCTCTGCTTGTGTGGTTACTAGCTAACTTTTTATTTGTGCAAGGTTTTCTTTGCTCAGTAGAAGACTGGAAAAAGGAAGTAATAAGAAAAAATGTAGCTATTGTACTTATGACTTCTTTCCCCCGCCTTCCCTTTTTTATTTTCAGAAGGTGAAGAAAGTACCTAAGAAAATATCCACGCAGCTTATGATAGCTGTGATGTTTCCTGCAGGCCTTTCCCCTGCAAATCAGTGCTTTGAATGTGAAAAACTGCAGAAGTTATTTTGTCAAGTATAAAGCTGATGTTCTTCAGGTTTTCATATGGAAGGGTCAGACTTAAAAACCAACCAAACAAAAAAGGCTGTTCTTGCAGCAAACGCATTTTTCCTCAGGGCTTTATTCTGACAAGGGGTCAGAATAACAAAAGTGGGGTGTTAAATGCTTGTGCTTCCGGTGGGCTGGAATTACACAAGATAGATGTGAAACTTCTTGAGAAATTCTTAAGAAATTGTTTGACTCTGGCACAAATATGTTTCCCAGATTGTATCTTCGTTTGCTAATTATCCCGTTGAGAAGATCTTTAAAGTTTCCAGTTAGTCTCCATTCAGATGGAGTGGCTTCACATGGTTTGATTTAATTTTTTTCACAGCAATGTGTGGTAACTCTTTCTGTAAAAGGCTTCATGTAGGGAAATACTGGAGCTGTATTTCCAGGATTAATAGACTTTATCTTGTGATTCAGATTTACCTGCTTTTTAACTAAATCTGTAAAGACTGGCTGCGCCAGAGTGTAAGCTCACATGGTTGTGGGGTTTTTTCCTGCTTATCCTACAGACACTTTACAAACAGCTCCAGCAAAATAGTCCTGTGTCCTAGTGGAGCAAAATTCTATGGACCCCAAGAGCGGCTGAACTGCTAATGAAAACTTGGAATGCAGTTAAGGCTTTTAGTTTCAGTAACACACTATTGGTTAGCATTGAAATTGCTGCTAACTGTTCCCTGGTCAACTGTGCGTCCTCCAAGAGGAGGAGGAAGAAGTGTTCCTGAAACTTGAGGCCTTACTATAGAGAAAGGTCGCGGAGCCAAGTGATACAATGAGATGTTAGAGGTAGTCATGATGATTTGAGGTTCTGGAAACATCAGTAACTGACTTATTGACATTTCTATATAGAACTTCTTAAAGAAAGGTTTTAAGTAGAAATTGAAAGACAGTGATCAAGCTTTGCTTAATGACCTGTCTCCTTCAAAAATTGAGGGGGAAAAGGAAGTCTGTCCTTCTATGCCAAGGCAGAATTGACTAGGCTTAAGTCATTCTTTGAAGACATTTAACCTAGTAAGGTGACAGTGTCATAGCTCCTGCAATTTACAAATTCTTACTATGCTTTTGTTTCAGGGTACTTAAACCAGTACTAGAGAAGTTCAAGTTCACTGTACTTTGTTCTCCATGTCTTGGTGGCAGGACCAGGCTTATAGTCTTCTGCTGATTATGCGTTCACTGATTTTTTTTGTCCCGGTCTCTTGTTCTCCTAAAAGCTTTAGTACTGTGTCTTGGTTGATATGTGTCAAATGGGATTGTGGAGACCAATATCACAGGTTTTTTGGAAGTGGTGCTCGACAGCTCCTTGAAAGCTTATCGCTGTTCTCACGAAGCAGCGATATCAGTGAAAGCTCTTGTAAGGTGAATGGCCCTTCTTGGTATAAAATTGGAAGAGGGATTGATTAAGGTGAATAGGAATTGCATTTTCTGTGAGTTAGAGGCTCAGCTACACCTGGGCTGTACTAGAGGTTCTCCTAACCAAACCATTAAACTCTTTTATTTGTTGGAATTTGTCATGCAACAGTTTTGAATCCAAGTTATGCTACTTGGAGAGGGAAAGGGGGATTTGTCTGTTCAACAATGTTTTCTTATTTTTAAACCCGGTAGTTTTTGCTTGATAGGTTAGGCACAGAATTTGCTTCGTTAATGGAGCAGCCCTAACATTTGTATTACAGAACTTTAAAAAGTTATGTAAAAAAAAAAATTTAATTGTGTTTTCTTAGACTTGAATGGTGTCAACGCCGGCTCGTTGATTTGTTCTGTACCACTGGAACTTTAAAATTATATAGCTATTTGTCCTAGACTGTAAGTCGGATACATAAGGGATTTATACTATGCTCATCCTTCGTTAAGAAATACAATGTTAACTGTTCCACCAGAGTGTTTTTAATTATAAATAGGATAATGCTGAATTATTGTGAGCTCGGTTATTTTTTATTCTGTTTGTAATTGCATTTAATAGCTTGGAATATTTGTGTTTTATGTAACTGGACATCTTTGAAAATTACGTCCTTTCTTCTGAGGTGCAGTGATACATAAATCAGGTACAACTCTTAGTTGTAAGCATCATTTTAGCACAAAGTTTTTTGGTGAGCTGTGGTTCTAACTTTGTATTTGGCATATGGAGGAGGAGCAGGACAAGGGAGACATGTCCAGACTACACCATTTCTGGTAAATTAACTGGAACCTCTGTGGTTCTCACAGCTTTCTTGCGTTCTTTTGTGTAACTGATTATTAGATGAGAGAGAAACCAGCCCAGATATGAACAGACATTGAAGAGACTTGCTGACCCATAAGCAACTTCATTTTCCTCAATCTTCCTTAGATGACGTCACTAATTATTTCTAAGTTATCCTTGAATTAATGAAGAGAGGTTTTAAGAAGCATCTGTAAGGTCAACTGATCCACTCATGGATCCCTTCCACAGAGCAGAAGTAATCCTTGCAGAATGCGTTTCCTTTAAACAGCATCAAAGGGGTGAGGGCCTCCCCCTTCAGAGACCTTCTGCTGTGCTCACCTCATAAATAGAAGATTTTCCTCATAAACAGAGGAAGCTTTATAAGGTCAAGAAAGGTTCTGGTGATCATCCTGGATAGCTTTGTCTCACTCTTCCTCCTATCACCCCTCCTCTTTTTCTCCATCTGGAAAGGTTGAAGAGAAGCAGTGCAAACTGATAAGCCTGTCACAGAGCAGAATTATCAGACTTTATTTTGCAGTAAAACAAGGAGCAGAATGTGTAGGGTTCACTTTTTCTCCTCTTAGTTTTCCAGGTCTCACTGAAGCAGATTTTTGCTTTAAGCACTGGAATTGTGAAGGAACTTCCCAACAATGTCTTGAGGACAGCAACAGTTTTTGTTATTTGTGTCTTTTTTTTTTGTAAGTAGCCTGGAACATGAAGAGGCAAAAGATTGGAATCAGTGCCCTAAGGAAGGAGTTTTTCAAACCATTCTCAGCTTTCATGGCGCTGGCTTTATACTTTTCCACAGTAAGCCTTCAAAAAGTAAATGGAAGGAAGTGGGAGAATGAGTGGGTTAGTCCACCCACAAAAAAATCTGCCACAACTTTCATGCCTGAAAATTAATACCACCCATATGGGTTTAAAAAATGGCTAGTCTTTATTTATGAAATAATAAAAATAAAGTTAACTTGTGGTCCTTGTAACATCTGTTGTCTTAACAGCACAGGCTAGGAGGCTGCGTGCTGTCTGCTCTGCTGCTGAGCATCAGAGGATCCTTTGGGAAGGGGAAGCATGGGAGACTTAACACTACATTCCTCCTGCTCTCTCCCAACATCCAGCTCTGTTTTCCTTCCCTACCTTACTGCTACCAATAGGCTGAGATTTGAAAATAAAAGCAGTGAGTTCTGTCAGCTACTGTTTTAAAACATAGTTCAGAGGCTAGTAAGGCTAATTAGGGACCACGGCCCAGAAGGTGAGAAAGTGGTGTTTTATAACTCTGCACTTTGCAGGAATACCCTAAATACCTTCTAACAAGGCTCACCAAATGGAGGAACATAACAATACATTCACTATTGGATTGAATTTATGCCAGAAGAATGTCTTCAGCAGAGATCCAAAGCAGTTTGTGTTCTTGAATGAGTTTATATTGGCATACTGGCATCTTCTTTTGGTTAGTTGAGGCACTATACTGTGAACCTTGCAGTGTATTTTCTTTTCTTCCTGGGTATCAAACACCCCAGGTTGAAGTTAGGAAGTGTGAGCTTTGCTCTGTTGTACCCATTCAAATCTCAAGCATTTTCTGAGCAAGAAATCTTAAAGCAGGTACCACTAGAAGTTCAAAATGAAGACCAAATTCATAAATCCAAATTTTTCATTTTAGTGATGGGAACCTTGCAAAAGAACACATAGGTTTTTTTACAGGCAATGGGTGCTACTGGTAGTTTCACTTGTGAGGTTTTTTCCTAATTGATTCTCTAAGCTTTATTTTTGAAGTCCTCGTTACCTTTTTTCTCCATGAGAAAAATGGCCTAATATAACCTAGAGCATGGAATTTGCGTTTGTCCTTATAACAGAGCCAAATGAATTAATGGAGACAATGTTGCTTCTCGGTTGTGCTGAATTATTTCTGTCGGAAGACTGGGCTTGCATTTTGACTCTGAAAAGTAAAATGTCTTTCAGTTTTATCTGTCAGAACGGTCATAGTTGAATAAGAAAGGACATCTCTGGTGATCATATAATGGTGACTGAGCTCCTCAGTCTTCAGAGATCCATTGGCAAAGGGTGTTCGGGAGAAGACTGTATGCTAGAGATGTGGGTGGAGGGGCAAGGATCATAGATGTAGAGACCAGATAATCCAAGGTATATTTCCAAGACAGCCTTAGCAAATTTGATCTTAGTGTAAGGTAAACTTCAGGAGCCATAATTCCAGATTTGCTGTAATGGCGATGCACCATTTTTCAGTAGTTGCTGTTTGACTCTGGCTAAAGGGAAGCTTAGGGCAGATAATCTTTTGTGCCCTTAAATATGCACATGCACACAAAATAATTATAGTAATTAAAAATACCCCATAAGGAACAAGCTTGAATAAATGAAGATTAATGAAGATTACAGTGCAGTTTCAGTGTTTGGAGAGCATCTTTGCAGAATTCTGGATACAAACATGGAAAAGCAAGTGAATTAGGGTGCCAAAGACTGTCACATGAGCAATAAACATGTTTTAATTTTTAGAACAGTCATCAGGCACTCTTAGCTTCTCAGGCTGTTCTGCAGTTATCTCAGTAAAAAGCATTGGTGGCATTACAAAAAAAAATCCTTTACTTTTCCTGAGGGCAAACTTGGTTTGGGAGCTCTCATTTTTTATTAGCAGAATTAATACAATGAAGAAATGTTGTTCTTCCATCTCTTACATCAGTATGCAGATCTGCTTAAAATAAATGTGCTTATTCTTCAGCTTCTAGGAACTACTAGAGGGATAAACAGTAGCCCATGAAGTGGCTAAGACCATGAATGATCAAGTCCAAAATAATAACAATGATGATGCAATTGCTGTGCTCTAGGCTGTGCCTCTTTATTTTTGTCTTAACAAACAAATAGGCTGCTCTCTTCTCTCTGTTGGAAGGAGATCTCTGTTGCTGGTATGTTTGTTTGGGAGCTGAGATGTTGCAGAAGAGGGACTGAAAAATCTTTATTCTGCTGTCAAACGCTGCTTTGATACAGATCTGCTTTCTTCACCAACTTTCTGAATACTGAGTTTAGTTTGGTTTCTCAGGGGAGTGAAACTCAGGCAAGTGTCCTCTGTTCAGCTCTGTCCTCTTCCCCTTCCCAGCAGTGCTTCGACTTGCTAGCCAGTTTGATCAAAATGTGATTAATAGAGATATTAACTGATGTGAAAATAATTGGTTGAATAGCGGAGAGATCCTAATGATGCCATTCACTGAGGGAGAAACTGGGGTTAGTGCTCTGCTGATTAGATATCCCAGACACCCGACAGGAGCGCAGTCTCTAGATGTAACCCTAGAGAAAGCCAAGCTTTGCCAGTTCATCTGATAGGCATTTTAGATCTTTATTTTTGTTTGGATAAGCTTGAGTGGAAAAAATTATACAACCTTTTCTGTGCCTCACAGTTGTACAAAACTGTTGTTTAACCCTTTATTCCACAAGGCTTTGTGATTTTTGCAGTCGACTTCACTAGGAGACAGGACCAGCCCTGCAGGCAAAATTAAAACAAAAACTAAATGCCTTGATACAACTCAAAAGCTTCTGACTCTCCCCCCACCCCCTGGCCCTTGCTTGCAGAAAGCTGATGCTGACATTCAGTAGTCTTCAAAACTAGGCTGAAATTGAGCAACCCAAGTCATAGTCAGAGTAGAAAAGTCTTGATTCCAATTACCTTGGAGGCAAAACGCCATTTCTTAGCCGAGGACCTTGGCCTGTCTGTTATCATTGGGCTAGTCCAGGTTTTTTCTGGTTAGACTGTGTATTTTAGGAAAATAGCCAGTGCTTCTACACATTCTTAGTAGAAACTGATGCATTCATTTTTTTACAATACTTATTAGTATTTTCTTTGATAGCTGTTAGCATTATTGCTTACACGGCGAGTACTACGCAGATACTGTCAGCATATGTCAGTAAATGCGTCTTGCGCACCAAGAACAACCGTTCCTGTTCCACAGTCCTAATTTCTGACAGATGTTCCTTACCTCTGTAAATGTTATAATCTGATTGGCATTACTTAAAACAGATTATTTTACGTAACTGGTACTCTGATACCCACTTGATGAGCAGTATTTAGAAAATGTTGCAAATACTTGGTATTAAGTATACTAGAGACATTTAACTTTTCCAGCTTTTTTTTTTTACTTTATGCCTTGTCTTCTGCTCTGTCCCTGCCCTGCTTTCCTCCCCTGCAACTGGAAGCTTGAGGTTTCTCACTTTCTCCAGAACACAAATTTTATGCCTTTGGGTCTTTAATACAGAAAAACCGATCATGTTATTTGAAAGAAGAGAATGAGCGTATGTCTGCTGGTTCCTTTTTACAGTAACAAATAGAAATAAAGTAATTTAAAAAAAAATAAATCTTAGCATCAAGGAAGCGCTTGGCTTGTTTTGAAAAATCTGTACTCAAAGTGTACAATCATGGATATATAGATATATAGAATAAGACAATCTCATGCTATGCAGTGTTTTGTTTTCACCTTCATTTTGTCGCCTAATATTACACCAAGAAGGTATGTCCTTGAGGAGAATGACTGTAATACTCGTATCATCAGTAAGGATAGCTGTAACAAGTGGGCAGTATTTCTCAACGCATGGATTGGTAATCTGTATTAGTCTCATCTGTTACAAGCATAGAGAAAAATGTGAGCCCACACATTCTGTTTATTAAAATTCTGTTAATGCACTACCAATTGATAGTTAAAGGGTTTAGTTTTCATGAATAAAACTTCGTTCAGGCCCTGCCATTTTTACCTCCTCGATGAAGGGACAGAGTGTCCCCTCAGCAAGTTTGCTGATGATACAAAGCCGTGGGGGAGCGGCTCACCCACTAGGAGGCTGTGCTGCCATTCAGGGTGACCTGGGCAGGCTGGAGAGTTGGGCAGAGAGGAACCTGATGGAGTTCAGCAAGGGCAAGTGTAGGGTTCTGCACCTGGGGAGGAACAACCCCACGCGCCAGGACAGGTTGGGGCTGACCTGCTGGAGAGCAGCTCTGCAGAGAAGGACCTGAGAGTGCTGGTGGCCAACAGGCTCACCATGAGCCAGCAATGTGCCCCTGTGGCCCAGAAGGCCAGTGGCATCCTGGGGTGCATTAAGCAGAGTGGCCAGCAGGTTGAGGGAGGTGATCCTCCCCCTGTACTCTGCCCTGGTGAGGCCGCATCTGGAGTGCTGGGTCCAGTTCTGGGCTCCCCAGTTCGAGAGAGACAGGGAACGACTGGAGAGAGTCCAGCGTAGGGCTACAGAGATGCTGAGGGGACTGGAGCATCTCTCCTGTGAGGAAAGGCTGAGAGCTGGGTCTGTTCAGCCTGGAGAAGAGAAGGCTGAGAGGGGATCTCATCAATGCTGATCAATATCTAATGGGCGGGTGTCCAGAGGATGGGGCCAGGCTCTTTTCAGTGGTGCCCAGCGACAGGACAAGGGGCAACAGGCACAAACTGGAGCACAGGCAGTTCCAGCTGAGCATGAGGAAGAACTTCTTTAGTGTGAGGGTGCCCGACCCCTGGCACAGGCTGCCCAGGGAAGTTGTGGAGTCTCCTGCTCTGGAGAGATCCAAACCCACCTGGACGTGTTCCTGTGCGCCCTGCTCTGGGGGCACCTGCTTTAGCAGGGGGGGTGGGCAGGGGGATCTCCAGAGGGCCCTTCCAGCCCCTGCCATTCTGTAATTCTGTAATTTTTTTAGCTAGTTTTCTGCAAAACACTTCATTGTTATAGAAGCAGCACAGCCTTTTTGTGTTTTACACCCTAAAGCACAGACCAAAACAACTTAGGGAAAACCAAGAAGCATCCGCAGCTTTCTGTTTCGTAAGGAACCGAGACTGACTTGCTCAAGGTCAGCATGGAAGCCCGTGGTGGAGCTGGATGTGTAAAAGCAGCTTGCCTGCGCTGTGAGTGGCAGCTTGAGGCAAGAGGCACCTATCCCGTGTCTGTAGACACACAAATATAGTAATGTGTTGTAAATAGAACTGGAACATGTTAGGTTTATTATTGAAGGTAAATCTAACCGACCTTGTTGCTGGAAGTATTTGGCTGTCTGTGTANTCCCTCCCTCTTCCCCTGGTCGCCAGTGAAGTGTTCTCAGAACATAACTTCAGCGAAGATTGCTCATCCAGCGTCCGCTGCTCCAGAACGGAGAACAGCCATGTAATCTCTTTTTGTTCCTGTTGGGGGGAGAAGGGGAACACCAGGAGTTGCATAAGAGGACAAAGACACCAGCATCTCCGCAGCTGCCGATTGTGGTGATTTCTAGAAAAAGCTACATCTCGGCCTCCCCAAAAAATAGGACAGATGGGGGGGAAGGCAGTCTGGCATGTCTTCAGTTCCCCTTGGCTTTCTTCAGCCCCAGGAAGAGCTTTGTGCCTGAGCACTGATGCAGAACATCTGATGGGCCTGGTTGTGGCCTAATCTCTCCCCCCCCCCCCCCCCCCCCCCCCCCCCCCCCCCCCCCCCCCCCCCCCCCCCCCCCCCCGCCCCCCCCCCCCCCCCCCCCCCCCCCCCCCCCCCCCC
>VZSC01010433.1:154107-167881 GCA_013398225.1 Steatornis caripensis | reverse complement strand
CGCGCTCCCGCCGCCGCCTCCGCTGCCGCCGCCGCCAGGTGAAGCCCGCACCGGCACGCCCGGGGAACGTTTGCTGGCCTCTCCTCCTTGCTCGCGGATCCGAGTACGGTCAAGAGGCTCCCAGCTCCCCCGCAGGACGGCTGGAGCGCTGAACCGGGACGTTGTATGCCGAAGCCTGGCGTGAATCCGCGGCCGGGGGTGTGTATGTGGCTGCTGGAAGTGGCAGGCCAGCGGGCCCCGAGGCGAGCAGGTGCTGTCTGTATGGAGAAAAGCGGCTGTAGCCCATTCCCGATATGCTGGGCTAAAGGTACACGTACCTTTATTTTAAAATACATATCTGTATTTTTTCCCCTCCCCCGTTAATTTAATATTTTCCCACCTGTGGGGCTGCGGGGTTTTATGGGGTTTTTTCCTATCAAAGAAAAAAGCAGAGCTAGAAAATAAAATATTTTTATTCTGGTCATGCGCTTGTAATGCGCAGCAGTCCGCAGGATCTTCTTTCACCTGACAGCTGTAATGCCTTTTTTTTTCTCCCCTTTGCTTTTCAGAATTATTTGAAATGCAAGAGCACTTGAGCTGTTTGGTTTTTACTCCCACGGATGTGAGGATCCGAGGGCTTTGTTTTTGATCTTTGTATGTTTGAAACCACTGTGAGTGTAATTCTGCTTTCGGAAAAAGTAGTTTTTAAGTGGCTGATCGTAGGTAGCATTTACAGTGGAAGACTTAACATTTTTTTACTTGATATCTTAGAAGTTGCCACTGTATTCATCGCCCTCAAAAAGACACAATAACGAACCACAAAGCATGCATTTATTGGAACAAGACTTGAAATAGAGGCTTAACAATAGTTAGATGGAAATGTGAAACTCATTCACACGATTATCCTCACCTGCATCCCAAGACACTTATAGTATAAACACACCAAAGATCTGTAACCTACTACAATCAGAAGGTACTTGTGTGTTGGTGCTGTGGGTGGGTGCGTGTATGTGAAGACACAGTACAGGATAAAGCTTGAAATTCTGTTGGTAGCCAAAGAATCAAATCTTCCTTAGATGGAAAACAACTGTAAAAGGTTGAGTGTTGCTGATTGTAAGCATAACTTTCCTCCTGTTCACTTTCATTTCAATGTACTTTCTTTTTTGGAAGAGAAACTGGCAGTGAAGTATTGCGTCACCGTAAGCTTGGATCTCAGACAGAGGCAGTTACTTCAGAGGTTCAGGGGAAGCGTATCTGAACTAAGGAGGTGGTAGGCATAGCTCATGATTAGTTGGCTTGGAAAACATAACGGTGAGTTTATTTAGAATTTTTATTGTCTAGTTATTTGGAGGAGGCTCGAAGGAGCATTTCACACTGTCTTTGTCTTGCATGCTTTCTGTGTCTTGCAGAACTGTTCAGGTTAAACTAGCATTTGCTGCAAGTTAACATATTATAGTAGCACATATAGTAGAAATAACATAGAAAGAAGGAATCGCACAACTTGAACACCACATCCTCATAATGTGTCCTGAAGTTCAGAATCTGTCAGCTCACTGAGCAATAATAGTTACCGAAGCAGTCAGTAACAGTAGCTGGAAACAAAGCTAAAACAAAGCTGTGCTTTGCTTTTAGTAAGCCTTGTTTACGAGGAAGGGATAACAGCAATCCCTACTCATGTGTCATAAACTGGGGTAACAAAAGTGTTAGATGAATTTGGGATTCATCTCCTTGGGCTGTTCTGAGGGTCAGAATGAAGGTACTTCCCAGAGAGTAACTTCAAAAATAGAGAAGAAAATTCTTTTCAAAGAAAAAACAAGTTGTTACCATCTGTTGTGAAGGCTAGTTGATATTAGGGATATCAGTTTCCTGCCTCCTGCTCCAGCACCAGAGGGTGACTGCAGCAGGGATAGCTGCTTCCTGGAGAAGATAGCTGTACTGGGCCATGATAAAAGGTATTGATTCCTCCCCACCCACTCTAGCAACTAAAATGAATGAAAAATAATCCCTCCCTCTTCCCCTGGTCGCCAGTGAAGTGTTCTCAGAACATAACTTCAGCGAAGATTGCTCATCCAGCGTCCGCTGCTCCAGAACGGAGAACAGCCATGTAATCTCTTTTTGTTCCTGTTGGGGGGAGAAGGGGAACACCAGGAGTTGCATAAGAGGACAAAGACACCAGCATCTCCGCAGCTGCCGATTGTGGTGATTTCTAGAAAAAGCTACATCTCGGCCTCCCCAAAAAATAGGACAGATGAGAAATAGCTTGTGCTATATTTGTTGTTGAATGGTGGCCATCCCTTAGTTGATGAATGCTCTGTATACTGTTCACCAGCATAACCTTAGGGAAATGAAACGGATCTGGCCTACTTTGATAAGGGCTGTGAGATATCTGCAGTCAAAGAAAGGTAATATATTAATAAGAGAAACATTTAATTTGGATGGCTTTGTTCTGGCCCTTTGGCTTTTCTGTTAAAGCTTCAAGTTACCTGCAGCAAACTTGATAAAACTTGATGAAGATATTTTATAATGTGTCTTAGAATGTGATCTTGATGTATTTGTTTTATTATCCATAAGTTCTTTCTAAATGGTCCTTTCTCTACGTGAATGTGACAGATCAAGTTTTTGGTGTTAGGTGTGATCTCATAGCAAATGTTTGTTCTTTGAAAATGCTTTGAGATATTTCAGTGAGTCTGTGTTCATAGTGTGCTTCTACTTTTTTAGTATTCTTAAACCTAAAATAGTCAATCTTTGTAGTGATACCGTGTGCTGACCTAATTACAGCCAATTCTGTGTGCTCTGTCTGTAGGACTGCATCGAAGAATGAGATATTTGCTTTCTTTGTAAAGTATTCATGTAATCCGTATACGATACGAGCCAGGTTTTGCCTCTTCTTTGTGCTAAAGTCAGTCCTAAAATAATGTTACTGAACTCAGCAATGTAGTCTGGATCTGCATACTCCAGGTTTGATAATAATTTGATTGGCAAAGAGAAAGCGTGTGTTTTGTTTACTGGCATATTTCTTCTCAGCAAGCAAGTCTCTATTACTTTAGTAGCGACAGGAGTAAGACATTTTTGGCTGCTTCTTTCCCCTTCCTTTATTAAGTAATTTGAAACTTAAAATCTCTGGTCTTGTGGAATAAACAACCTCAAGCTCAGTTACAACTTTTGGAGATGCTGAAGTGAGTGCCTCAGTCCCTGAGAAGGCAGCACTTGTTTTCCAGCTAAGTACTGAAAAATCAGTGCCAGTATCATACAGGGATGTTTTCTTTCTGACTGTAACAGTAGACTAGAAAGTTCTTTAATTGTCTTAAATTTTACCTTTTTTTGGCAGGGTGGATCTTTAGTAATCTTACCAAAGCTTAGACATGTTAATTAAAAGTTGTAAATGGTGAGATATATTGCACTTTACATACTTTTGCCAGTGGCCTTTGTTTCCCCGAGTTTTCACATAGCATGCCATTTTAAGCATGTGAAAGAAATGGAAATGTAACAGTTAAGGATAGTTGGATAGCTCTGCTGTGGAGCTGTAAATTATCCACCCCAAGGAGGAGGAAGTCTTACTGAAGATCTGCTATGTGAAGAGCTCTGTTTAGTAATTTATGAACAATAAATTGATGCGATGTTGTTAAGTGTATGTCATCCGAGTAGTTAGTGAAGGGTGTTCACAGTTCTTGATTTCAACTGCTTAGACTAACATGGAAAGGTCTATACTGTCCTAAGATAATCAAGCTCAATTCAATCCAAATCCTTTTCTTGATTTAAAAACAAAAAAAAAAGTATTAAGCTAGCTGTGTTGTGAAATGTACTTCATCAGCTGGGAAGGAGTTTTACCCTATTTATTGCAATCTGGTAATGTTGCAATCTTTGTTTAAAGTGATAAGCAGTTCCAAGTTAAATGTTTCAGGGTTGGTTTGATTTTTCTGTTTCAGGAGGCGTGTTCAGATGGAACCTGCTGGTGATCTGTTGAGTATAAGGAAGACAGTTGGATACATAAGAGAAAAGTTCAGTGCTGTTTCTCCTTCATCTCCTTCTCATAGGTCTTTAATGTTTTTTTAGAAGAAAAAAACTTGAGTGATAATTTTCAGTCCAACAGACCCTTAGTTATTTAGGTGATAGGTAATCACTAAAAGGGACACAGTGGTAAAAATGGAGTGAGGAAAGTTGGTGCTACCATGAAGGTGGGCAGGGAAATAATCTCTGAAACAAGATTTCTTACTCTTTTGATACAGGTGCTGTGTATATATAACATAAAAAATATAAAAGCAGTTGTGTATTAGGAAGGAAAAAAAAAGCTCTTCTGTTAGCACAAGTGTTCTGCTGCATCTTTGAGGTGACTTTCAGTTGAGGTGACCAGAGGGAGCATCCGCTCTTGCACATTTTGTGGATCTGAAGGCGTAGTTTGGCGATGCCATAAAGTGTTCTTCCGTTGGTTTCTGAGGGCATAAAACCGGGAAAAGAGTGGAGCCTGTCATTGGACAGTCTGTTCTTGACTTACTGTGTTGCCTAGGTCAGCTGATGTGACACATAGCCTTTTCCTTCCAAACCATAAATTTCTCTAAACTTTTGTTAAACTTTATTAACCTAGTGGCTTCTTAAAGTGTGAGATTCGCAAACTGTTAAAGCATCCCTTGTTTCAATTCACGTGTGCTTTTTTTTTTTGTTGTTGGAAATCTTTGTAGAAAAAAAATCATTAATCTCACGAAACTGCTCATTTTCAAAGGAAGTTTAAAAACAGTTCTTGAAATGCCTGTGTATATTTAAAAGTGGAAAAGAGTTTGGAAAAGCAGGAGGGTTTCTTCCCTTTGGTGTTAGAGTACAGCACTTGGTAGCGTTGATATTCTTCAAAACGTATAGGATGTATGCACCTAGGAGAGCACTGATGCATTAACGTTAGGGTGATTTGTTTCTTATTCAGAGACTACTGGAATAGAAGATGGAGCTTGAGATATTTTTAGAAAAAGGGAAAGTGATTGTGTTCAGTGTTCCCTGTGTAATGGAGATGTGTGATCTTATCACTTGTAGTGCCTGGTAGTGAACCAGTGTGGAATTAAGTTCTGTGCTGCAAGGAAAATGAAATGTTTTGAATGTCCTCTTGAAGATGCATTAGGAAAAGGCTGCAGAGCAAAGTCTGGAAGTCAGCATTTAAGAGAATGGTGCATTGATTGAAACGGTGCAGTTTTGCTGAAAAGTCAAACAGGAATTTGCGGTCTTAACAGCTTTCTTCTCAGTTTGTATTTGAAATTTTTTATCACAGGTGATGTGTGTGTATTTATTTTTTATTTGGCACTTATATCACACGTGCACACACGCGGACTTGGCGTTGTTTCCTTACCCAGTCTGGCAACGGTTGCAGTATTTTGAAATTAGCATCCTTAGGTACTGAAGATGACCTCTTACCTGGTTTTGGTGCATTTTTAGCAAGCGCAATTCATTGGGCAACTGATGGTCATGCACAGCTTTTATTGGGAGAACAACTGTAACAAAATAAACTTTTCTGACTGGTGTTACATTTGTAAGAAAGAAATCAGCCTGTCTCAATCCTTTCGCTTGCTGAAGCATTGCTTAAATGGCATAGTTGTATATTCATGTCTTGTAACAAAAAAATTGGTGTGTCAGCAGAGAGTATGTAGTTTTCATGAATTATTAGTCTGGAAAAAAACCCTCATTAGTGTCCTTAAATTCATTACCTGCTATGTATTTGTTCATGGTAATCTATTAAAAACTGGAGACACCTTAAGTTAATATACGCTATCACATTACAGTAGGCAAGCCCATACAAGCTACTGAGTTCTATAAACTAGCACAGAAACAGAAGTCAGACATAGGGAAATGTCTTTGTAAATGTTATATTAAAATAAGCTTAAGTACAGCACATCATAAATGTATTTGATTATAGCAGTTATTAAAATATTGTAGCATTCATGAAGATTTCATCGTCTTGGGAAATAAATGAGGTGACTGCAGTGTATCTACTGTTGAATCCATGTTGAGAATTAATGATGCTAGTTTTTTTCTGATGGGAATTGCTGAGGTTATGGGATTAACTGGTGGTTGCCCAGCACTTGCCTGACCCTTTATTTACCGGCACACAGGAAGAGGGCTGGATTTTCATCTTCTAATGTCGAGTGTGGTTTAGCGGAGAAGTTATGAGAAGTATTTATGGGTAGGATTCACTCCTGCTGAGTCATTTCAGTGAAAATAATCTGTAAACAAATTTTTTTTAATTTGATAACCAAGATGGTTTCTTTGCCAGAAGAGAGATTTCTTACTACTTTTCCCAAACACCGTCACTGCTTTCCAAATTAGTGTTTCCCTTGCTATTGATTTTATAAAACTAAGCACTAGGGTTCATTTTTTTGGGTATTACTTTTTCTTTTTTTAATTGAAGTTGGACTAAGTCTGCAAATTAAGTACTGTCCCTTGCTTTACTGAGGGAATTGCTAAGGAAAACCAGCTCTGTCTGGGGCCTAAGTCTCCTTATCTTGAGTAAGTACAAGAAGAAAACCAGCGTGGGACCATCAGTTTTGCTGTTGCTTGGTACAACTGCTCACAGCAACTGAAAACGCTTCAGTGAGGAGCTGTAGAGGGTGTCATATCAACAAATGAACAGCATAATAAACTGAAGGGTGGCGTTTTGAGACTGAAAGCGAAACTTTTACTTCAGTTTGAGCTGTAGAATTAAAAGTCTCTTTTTCTCAGAGGAAACTGAATAGTCTTAACTTCTCCTTTGCGTCTGGTGTTTGATAGTTCATCTTACGTTAGCTGAATGGGTCCTTGGGGATGTGGTAGTTTCCTTTTGCAATTGGAAGAAGTACGGATACAATAATTTTAAACGTGTCCAAAACAGTCATGGAAAGCTTTTGCTTCTCAACCTTGTAGAAGGTACAGATCATCTTTGCTGTCGTGTTCCTTATAGTATGTGACACCCTGGGGTTGTCTGACTGATGATTAAAGAATGGTAGTGCCTTCCTTTCTAGTTCGTGTAAGAATTTGGTCTAAGCCAATTCTACTTAAAATTGTCAGTAAACCCAGACTTTTCTTCATTTAAACAGTACTGCTTCTTGATGAAGCTAGACTTGTTACTTTATTGCCAGTATTTGGCCATGGATTCCCATACTGGTTGAGTTTTCTACTTTAATAAGCTTATAAAGTGTATTGCAGCAAAGAACTTCTGTGTCTCAAGTAGTTGCAGGGTGAGTAATGGTCTGTAGCCCTGTCAAATCTTTATTTCTAGGGAGGAGGATGGTAAGGAACTGGATGTATTCCTGAAGCTTCTCAGCTGGCTTCTGAAGATACAGGGCAGTAAGATTTAAGCTCTTCTCATAGGCTTTCTGCTATTACGTTTGCAACTCAGCAGTGATCCGTTGTCCTTGCTGTTATGGGGAGATACTAGAAGGAATCGTATTCCTGAAATCCTAGTGTGTTCAACTCAAAGGGGGTTTTGTCTAGTCTGTGACATGATGGTTGGTCAAGATAAACTGAAGAATTGTGACAAAGATACTTTAGAGTGGAGCAGCCTTTTCTATGTGATCGTTAACGGCTGAGTCCCATACAGCAACTTGCTTTTTGTCCATTCAGGTGTTTGATTGCAACAGTCTGCAATCGTACCGGCAGAATTAAAAGGCTGGCTTAACAAGTCTCTGATTTATGGGTGTATATAGCAGTACCCGTCAAACTGGGAAGCGTATGTGTGCTGTAGATACCCACCCCACCCCTTTGCCAGAGGGTCAAGGTACCACTCGGGTGGCAGGGAGTTGTGTAGCTGTTCTTCACCCAGCAGCGTTGCTAATTGGTACGCCGCTTTTATTACGCGGGTGGCAAAGAAATGGAAGATTTGCACCCTCAGCTCTTAGGAGGGGTGCAGCACCCACTCGCACAGAGGTGGGATGGGTAGATAGCAGTGGTGCCTGTCAGCGTAGTGTGGTAATGTTTTGTCACTAACTGTAGGTTTTAGCAGAAGGAAGGCTTTTCTGTAGGTGTTTCTAAATCTATGCTTTCTAATATTAAGGGGTTTTCTTGCTCTTGTTCTAATGGGAGGATTTAATGCCTGGGGTTTTATTACACAGGGGTATGAGAATGTCATTGCGCTCTTTCTGTTCTGCCGTTATAATGAGGGCTTTGCACCTTCATGCTTCTGCTACTAAGTTCCTTCAGACACATCACACTAACTTTTCTATTTATATATATGTGTATGTATGTGCTATTTTACAGAGTATATAATATAAAATATGAACTAAGTAAACGGAGGCAAGGCGTAATCAGTGCTTGGATAGGAAAACGTCCACTACTTGTTCTTTCTTCCAAAGCCATTTTGGGAGTTGTGTAGGTTCTGGTTTGATGTGATATGGAACAAACTTCTTGCTGGTTTTGGATACGCTTATGTAGTTCTACTGAAATAACCTGAGTGACCTGTATTGGCCGGTAGTGTTGGGTGTGATGCTTGGAAGTACCAAGTTGGCACATCTAAATGTAATTTTAAATTATCTTTTGACAGTCCGGAGATGCAGTAAGAATTCATTTGGTATATTGCTCCCATCTGTTACATCTCATTTCTTTTCAGAACTCTGGATGTGATGAGTTTGTAGAGTGTAAGTATGCAGTACCTCAGTGATGAAACCCAAGGTATTGCAGTAAAAACAGCAGCACTTGCACTAAGAATTTCTGTGATGAGCCCTCCTTCAGGTTGTGTTCTGAACTCAAAATTTTTGAAGTTCTTACTGTTCGTGCTGAAATTAAACTCTGGAATCTCTCTGCTCCAAAACTGCTCATTTCCTAAAATTGGAAGGGAAAGTACTTGATGCTTTTTCTGTGTCTGGTCTCTTCTGCAAGGGAGCAGTGACTGTTAGGGGTATGAGTGGGGATGAGCTGGGGATAAAATAAGAATAACCTGAATTCAGAAACAAGCACACCCTTCTGTCCCTCATCTTACCCACTAGTTAAAGCTGTTTACGCAAAAAGGTCATGTTTGTTTTTCCCATTTCATACTGTAGGAAAAGCGGGGCAAGTTCCGTGGTTTGGCCGGGGGTGTGCCCAAACTGCATGGCACCTCATGTTGTGCGGGAAGCCATGGGCCAGCCTGCGTATCCATCAGCGCCGCTGTTCCTTGCTCTGCGCGGAGTTATGTTGGGCAGAGGGAGTAATGTTTATTTAGTGTTTCTTTAAATACAATGCATCTCATTGGGATGTCTTCCTCTTTAATTTAATACTACTCTTTTTGTTTTACTGTCTCGTTAATGCCGAGATTTCACCTAACTACACTTCTGTTGTTGTTTCTCTAATTAACAACGAGGTTGCTCCCTGAGAATACACACTAAGAAGGAGTACTATGTAAGACAAATTATTTTCGAACTGTTAACATTTTGGTTTTATGTTTCCTGGTTCGATGCTGAGTAGAAAATACTTCCGGTTGCTAAACATTGACTGGAAAGTAGCAATAGATTTGAGAAAGTTGATATTGTAGTGCAGAGCAACAATGAAAATAGCTGCAGCCATCTGCTCAGTACTTCTTGCAGGGCATTAGTTCAGCAGTTTTAAGAAAAGCATTATGGGCTCCTTGAAGAGTGAGGTAAGAGAGAAAAGTAGAGTTAAGCACTTCATTAATGCTGTCATTAAGACATCAGCAGCATTTGAGTAATGAATGCCAAATACTGGCAGAAGCCAGTGAAGATCACAACCTGTTCCTCTTCCTGAGTCTTGCACACCCTTACGTGGTGTGTGGTGCCCACCAGCCCACTTCTACTTAAGAGAAACTAGTCAAGCAGAGAATTGCTTTTCTGAAACTTTCATAGTTCAGCAATTAAAGACAAAGCAAAAATTATGAGTATGTGCCAATCACTGACCTACTGTGAGGTTCCTTAAAATCTTGTCTGCTTATTGAGCTGATAGAAAGCAATTTGAGGACTTGCTGCACAGGAAGCTTGCAGTAATTCAAATATATGATTTAAAAAAAAAACAAACCAACCCTCACTGCTAATGTTTATCCAGCATAGAAAAGCAATGGCAGACATTCACTTCTGTTTAATCTGGATTGATCTCCAATTCGCCTTTTTATGTTAAAAGCACAGTCAAGCCAAAGTATGATAAACCAGTGTGGGAAGGTTTGGGCTTAATAATATCAGGAACAAGTGAAATCCGTCAAAAAGAGGGGGAAACTATCATATTGGAAACTACATATTTGAAACTGATTGTAAGATGGGACCACACTTGGGCACGTATTTATGAGTACAGAGGTGTCCAAAATACTAGCTGAAGGATTGTTACGTTCAGGTATCTCAATTTACTGTACTCACTTGTGTAGCTGTGATGGCTTGTGCATCTTCAGGAGAATTTGAAACTTGCACTCGCATCTTTTCTGTCCTTCTTCAGTGTGGTATTAAGCAATTCAGAGAATTTTAGTGTGAACTCATTGTATTTGGAGATGTAAAACCAAGAGGGCAGACCGGAGGTAGAAAACCAAACCTCAACCTAAAATGGTTTTACTTGTCTGTTAAGTGTGCTTGCCCGTAGTGTGTGTTTGTGGATCTACACAAGCTGTTGATAACGCTGTAAGGATTTATTTCAGTGCTTTTTGTTTTTTTGAAGAATCAGTCACTGATACCTTAAGCCAGTCAATATTTTCCTGCTGGTTGACAGGAACCTAAACAAGAAATTGAGTAAACTTCAATTCTTGGGAACAGCACTGTGTTTGGGGGAGTGGGAGTCACTCCCTTCTGCTGGTATGGTTGGTACCTGGGCAGAGGGTGTGACAATTACCCTGAATTTTAGTTTTGGTTCCATCTCTGTGGTGTAGTTGGTGCTCCAGCCCTGGAATAGTCACGTGGAGCAGGAGTTCATCTGTTACTTTTTGTAATTCTTTACTGTAAAATTCTTGGAGGGAATATTTTTCCTTCTTTTTATTAAACTTCCCTTGCTCTTTATATCCAGGTTATTAATATTGCTCCAGTTCTGTTGGAGATGGAAATAAAAATGCTGTCTTGTTCCTTTCCTCCAATGGGAAAAATATTTCTCAGAGCAGGCAGTAGATAGAACGTAAGCTTCTGTTCTTGCAAGGACAGTCAGCCTACTGTAATGCAATAAAATTGCTCATAAATTGTGTCCTTTGTGACCGGCACTGCAGTTTTTTTATAGGTTGGTGGGGCCAGGTCTTTCCAGGTGTTGAACGCTTCCTCCTTCCTTATCCATGTGCGTGTACGTATTCCAGTGCTTATCACCTGAACATAAATATACCGGTATGTTCAAATCTGCTGTTCTCCTGGAAATCCGTAGGTACGGTCATTGCTTTGCAAAATTAAGGCCAAACTGAAGAAGGGTGGATCCTGGAAACTCTAGGTTGTTGATTTGTTAATTGTGGCGTATGTTTTCTTTGACATTGATGGTACAGTGTAATTTGGCACTGAATTTTTAGATGGACTGTTATTTCTGGCTTTGATTACTACTTCTTTGTGTTCTTTCCCTTTTCCTCTCACTCCTTTCAGGCCACAGAGATACTGTTTGTTTTACTGTTGTGAACTGTTTTGTTTAGCATGTCAGAGTAGATTATATAAATGTTATAATAACTTGATTTATAAGTTCAGAGCTTTCTGTCGAAACAGCATGTTCTTAGGAATATTCCCAAAGCAGTTTGTTGTATCTCTCTTTTTAATCTTAATTTTGTTGCATTAAAACAAACAAACAAGAAATTTAAGCCTCTCCTGCAAGGTGTCCTGGAAGAATTGATGAACCCCAAGAGAATTCCCCTGTCCAGGAGAACTACTTTATCTTGGCATACATGTTTGTTAAATGTCTTATAAACCAAAATAAAACATCGAGGTAGATCTCTTAGGTTTAAGAGGGAATACGTGCTGTGCAGCCATGTATTCTATTCCCCTTTTTAAAATTAAACTGTGAAAGAACAAATCCAGGTCTAAAATGACGTCTTACATCTGGAAAATGAGGAATAAAGTATTTGGTCTTTTTTCCCCCCAACCATTTATCTGTTTTCTTAAAGCAGCAACTCTGATTTCAGATTTTTTTTCTTATATTAAGTATTTTGCAGGTGACAGGAAATAAAGCAATGGAAGGCAGATACACCAGTGAAATAGTTTCAAAAAATACATTTTTTTAAGTCCTCTCCTTTTAAATACTGTTAAAATGACTGAATTGCTATGCGCAAGGGAAAATGAATAACAGATGTTTCTAACAACTAACCTAGTACATCGTAAATGTGATGTAAATAGAAACCGAAACAAGTTTTTGTTTAGTTTTGGTATCACTTGTCTTCATCTCTGAAATCTTTGAGCTGTGAGTTTCTTTTGATAAATTAAAAAAAAAAAAAGAATATTTAGTTGTCTACTTCAAAAAAAAAAAACTGAGCACAGATTGAGGATGAGGAAACTCTTCCAGAGTTTGAGTTGGCCATAGAAACCTCAACTCCAGTGAAGAAATCCTGACAGAAATGCAGCTTTCTGACCTTCAGCAAGAGCATAGTAGGGGAGAGTTAAAATGAGTGAGTATATGGGGGTAGGCTGTGCTGATGAAGGTGGCTTTTTTTTACAGCAACACCCTTTTAGTGTGTATCTCACTTTTGCTATGAAGTACAGCAGTGAAACAGTCTGTGCAGCTGAAGCTCTTGCTGTGAAAAATATGTTTTTCCCAAGGAGAGTGGAACAGAGATGTTTCCTGTCTCTTTATTGCTGACATTTTAAATGAGGACTTAGCATTGCACATTAATGAATCAGAATTTGTGCTTTCTTAAAACTTCCTAAATGCGTAGCATTGCAGTGAGTGAAAGGTGGTGGCTTGGGGGTGTTTGTTTAGGGGGTTGTTTTCATTTTACCTGAAGGGGTAGAGTAAACCACAAAGTCTCATCAGATATGCTCTTTGTACTCCTCTTTATAGCAGTGAAGTATGCTTCTGGTCGCTCCTTAAAGTGGGAAAACTGTTTTCCTTATGGAGCGTGAAAATAATTTGCAGCTTATTTCATTGCAGCAAATCTTACTCTTCGTATCTCAAATTTTACATTTGTGTAGAGGGAAAGTTGGCACAAGATCTACCAAAACAGCAGCAGAGCTCTGTGGACGGTGTCCCCCAGGGCTGCCTGGGCTGTAATATTCCAGTTCCACATTGACCAGGTGGAGCAAAAATGTTCTCGAAGCCTGACAGGTTATATTTGACAGAAGAATACAGCTCTCTTAAATGAGTTTTTCTTCTTTGAATGCCTGCAATCTATAAAGGCTGCTTCACTTGCTCAGAGAAATACTCTGCAGCTGATTAAAATGTAATGGAATCGTGTTTCAGAGAAATGCTGAGCGTCATTCACAAAATATTGGGAAATAACGAGAGGTTGGGTGTGCTTTTGCTGCCATTGACTGTGCCAGGCATATTTCAAATTAACTTTTTTCTTGACACTTTGTAGGAGTTCTTTGGTATATTGTGTTCAAATGGTCTCTGCCCAAAAAGTTACTTTTAATAGGTAATGTGCTTCTGCCACCTCTTTAAATTCTGATCCCTGGCTGAAGATTTGTACGTGGTGCCATGATAGTTAACTGTCAGATGCCTTGTTGATTTTGGGGGCAAATTACAGGTGCTCATCACCAGCTGCTTTGTATCAGATTCAAAGAAGCCTTGCTTGTGTATTCTGTTCCACACGGATTTCATAGAATCATAGAATGGTAGGGGTTGGAAGGGACCTCTAGAGATCATCTAGTCCAACCCCCCTGCTAAAGCAGGTTAGTCTAAAGCAGGTTGCACAGGAATGCATCCAGGCGGGTTTTGAATATCTCCAGAGAAGGAGACTCCACAACCTCTCTGGGCAGCCTGT
>VZSC01010433.1:110389-150644 GCA_013398225.1 Steatornis caripensis | reverse complement strand
AGGAGACTAGATGAGCATGGCTGTTGTCTGCAGTCCATCCTCCTTGTGCTTCTTCAGCATCCACTGCGTTAAGAGACTTTTAGAGAATCTTGTAATATCCATTCATACACCCGTTGTCCATACCTTTCTGAATTTGCTCCTACCATCTGGCTCCACGGTCTGCTGTCCACTACCTCCTGTTTAGAAAAGATCTTTTGACTGAAACTAATAGGGGATTATTTTGGGGTTCAGTTTATCCATCATCATGGATTTTGTAAATATTGATCAAGTTCTTGGCTTGAGTCCCAGCTTTTTTTAGGTTCCCCTCACATCACTGCTGCTCTACCTCTTAATCATTTTAGTTGCACTTCTCTGGACTTTCTGGACAATAGTCAAGGTGTGGTGGAAATTCCATTGACTGTTCTACTCTGCTGCACGTTGAGGTTAAAACAGAGTAAACTTAATCCGTAGCTCTCTGCTACTAAGGGATTGTATGATGCTGAAGATACTAGACACCCATCCCTTGCCTTTCGTAAGCACTGACAGAACCTCTTTGAAGCCACTAAGATCCCAAAGACCCAATTTGAGGCAAAAATTAATAATGCAATGAAATAATGTATCCTTTGGTTGGAATACTCAATAATATTTTATTCCTTTGTGTAAACGTTCCTAAAGCTAGCTACTGTACCACTTGGCATAGGGGTTTGAGTGACAGTAGGTGACCTGTGAAGTACTGCTGCATGGAAAAACAAGAATTGTTTATAGTGTGGAGAGTGTATTGTCGGTTTTCTGGGTTTGTGTGGAAATGTAGGTGTTTTCATATGTACTAAAACACACATTCTCCATGTTGAAAGAGTTTGTTTTGCTGTTTTCTCTCTAGCTACTATGAAGTGCTTATTTTAAAATAAATTTTGACATATGAAGAGCACAGATTGAAAATACCTAAACGTTCTTTGCTTCCTGAAGCTCATACGCAAAGGTGTTTTGATTGCCCAATCCTTTTGTAAGAGATTGTGTTTTCAGGCCAAGTACAACTCGGCATTTTAAAAACTGCGTGTTTAGCCCCTCAAATTAGTTCCTGTATGTTCTAATAGGGACTGAAGGACGATGGGGTTGATAGCTCTGTGTGTATTGTTGGCTTACAGAGGTGTCTTGTTTGCGTAGCATCAGCTTTATTTATTACAGCCTGCTGTTTCCACGAATGGTCAGATTGTTGTACACAAATTGTGCATTTCATCACTATGATGTGGTGGGGAATTGATTTGCTGTTTCCGGGAAAATAATGGAATAGAATAAAAATGCACTATAAAGTAACAATTTTATCTTTATGAGTCTTCTTAATGCCTACCCATGATCAAATATATTGTAAAAAGGTGCAATAAATTGTTGTTGAGGTAGTGAAACCTGCTTGCTTGATTTCTTCAGGTTTCCCCTAGTTTCTTGACCATGAAGATGTTACACCAATCATCCCTTGTGTCCTTTTGGGGTGATGAGGGACAGCACACACCGATGGTTTTGGACCCAAGAGAGTGCTGATAGATCTGTTCTCATGTTTGTGCTCGTTAGCTAGCTGATGCGCTGTCAAAGAATGTGTGAACACTGAATTTTACTACTGATTTTTTTTTAAATGTGCGGCAGTTTAATTACATGGTATTTCTGACCTGATTCCAAGTTGTTTGAAATTAGACAACTGTCAGTAACCAATAAATATCTGGATTTGTTCAGGTGGGATGACATGGACTCGATGAAACAACGCAGCTGCTTTAATGGAAGAGGCTGAAGCTCTTCTTTAATGGAAGAGGCAAAGGCTGTGTTTGTATTCATTGCCCATGCATTGAAAATCATGGTACAGTTTTGACCCAGGATGCCCGGTATCATGGAAGAGGAAAACAGCACCACACATACCATGACCGAGTGTTCTTGAGATGTTCCTGCATGGTTTCTTCCACAATTTGAAGTGACTAAAACAACAAAGCTTAATTGTCTTGCTGTAGGGCATTGAACCCAGTTTTTCCAGGTTCCAATTAATTTTTCTACCACAGACCAATACCTTATCCTTTGAAGTAGTAAGTTTCTCTTTCTTAGAACTTTGTTGAAGGAAGCCTTGTATGTATTTCAACTGGTTAATACCTAGTTTAAGAATGGGGGGGTTTTGCCTTGTTTAAAAATTTAAGGAAATAGCGACTCAATTGGAAATAGACTGGTCTAATGGCAGCTGTTACTGTCTTCATCTCAGAAGTCTTAACCTTTTTGATGGCTTTTAGCTTTTGAGATACGTCTTTGGCTGATCCAACACACATATTGGAGATGGTTATAGAAAAAAACCTAAAACAGATTTTTGTCTTCTGTCCCCATTTACTGCAAGTTGAGGAAATTCCCATTCTGAACCCACTTTATATGCTTGTCAAGGTCCTTAAGTGACAGCATTCCCTTAAAATTGTGAATTCCTTATTTCTCAGTGCAAAGTAAATGTTGGTCCTCAGAACCTCTTGTATACTAAACATGCTGCTTTCCTCTAATTAGTCAAAGCTCAAGGAAGCTTTGCTAGCCCGTGTCAGTAGATTGGAGGTATAAGACTGAAAAATGCCTTTGGTGAGGGCCAAGGGTGTTTTCTTGGATGATACCTGTCTTCAGAGCTTTTCAGTGTTCATGGTTCTATTCAGAGACTTGGAATATACTCCATCAGTATTAAAAAGAACAAAGACAGTGAATGCCCCCCCCCAGTAGATGTGCAGTGCACAGGACAGAAGTCCCTGGTTTAGTGGGCAGAGCGTGGGGAAAGGGACTATGTCCAAGGAAGATTTTCCGCCGCAGTGTGATAAGCGAGTGAAAGGGCAGTGATCCTGGGCTTAGAATCAACCCTACACAGCACGTCAAGAGGATCCACATCGGATGAAAGCACTAGTAGAGAATCCCTAAATCTTATTCTGCCACAAAGCAATATGGAATCATTGATACTGACTCTAGAAATCTGGAGAGGGTTCTGATGTACTGTTTTGAGTGGATTAAGTGTTTTAAGTGGCCTTTTTAAGGATATGTTGAGTTTTTAAATAATAAAAGTCTTGAAGTGGACCATACAGTGTATATCTATCTGCTCCTAGCTTGATTTTGCCAGAGTGCTGAGACTTACTATTCATCATTGGGTGTGTGCCTCTTTCGTGACCATGTCAGCGAATCCTAGAGGCTACCAACTGGTTTCTTATCGAACATTACGCCTTTGACTTGACAGTTAATGCCAAATTCGAGAAGGTACTGCTTCTGTTCTTTGAATAATTAAGCTAATTCTGCTTACTCTTCTGTCTTTGGTTGCAGTATATGGAGAGTGTAGGAGAGACAAATGCCTAGCTAAAAAATGATGTGGCTGGTGTTTAGGTCTTCAAACATAGCATAGAGTCCTGAGCTCTTGAGGAGCCAAAAGCTTTGATTCCTAAGGGGATCCAAGGGAATATCACAACTTAGTCTGCTCTTCAGAATCTTACGGGAGGATGCGAGGAGACATGCCCAGTTCCAACAGCTGCAACTATGGAAATCACCAATTTTTATTTTTGTGTGTGTAGATACACAGAAACATTGTCTAAAAAAGCTTGTAATGGAGAGGAGAATTATTATGGTCAGCCTACACCGAACTTCTATTCAATCCCTTGAATAAGAATGACTTTATTCTTCATTTCTTCCTGTGTACTGGAGGCTGTCATTACTGACTTTGGAAAACACTTGAGCCAGAACAGGCTTAGGTAAAACTTCTTACAGGTCATTGATTTTTTTGTAATAGGCCATTGTCACGCAACACAACAAGGTGCCTGTTGCAGCTCTGTTCGTCTCCACCGCTGAAGTGCCTCTCGTGTGATGTATACTTCTGGTTTTCATGAAAAACAGAGATAACACAAACACAGTTAGAACTGTATTAAAGTGGATCAAAAATTAAAAGCATATGAAGTTGAATGTTTTAAAGTATAGGCCTGGGATGGTACAATCGTTCAGTAATGTAAAACTATGAAAGGCAGGTTGGAAGTCAAATGGTAGCAAACCCAAGTGTGTTAAGCTGTGATAGTGCATAGCCAGAATACCTTACTTGCCGTAACTGCCTCTAGTTTAGGCATTTCTAGTTCTTACTTTCTGAGAAGCACACTTGCTTTAGCACTAATTCTAACTTACTTTTGCATTTAGTATCCTAGAAAGACAGTAAACACTCACTGCTTCTATTCACTTCTGAACTTATTTAAAAGACCTTGTGTTATGTAGGGCCTTCGTAGAGCAGTTTCGGCAGTAGTAGTTCAGTAAGTAGTATTAAACAAGATTACTTGAATTCATTCTTGTTTTAATGTTCATAGGTGGGGCTGCTGCTAACCAGTAGTGCAATTTCTAAGTAGACAGAATTTTATTTTAACCTTTATTTTAAAACTACAGAATTCTTACTTGCTCACTTCTGTGGTGCCTTTTTTAAGAAAGCCGCGCCACTATACTTCTCTACAGCTTGCTAGAGAAATTCAGAAGATCAGCAACAGAAGATGTAAGGGGAGATGAGTGTTTACTTGGATTTCAGTGGTGCCAAGGGGCCACCGTGAAGGTTCAGAGTGCTGCTGAGAAATTAAGCAAGTATCTAGCTGGATACCTTGTTCCAATTAAAGCATATACAGACATTGATTTTCTTGTATTCCCAACACAACTGATGTTTCCTCATTATTACATTTTTTTAATATTAAAAATAGAAATTGGTGCCAACTCCAAAGGGAATTGCTGGTAGCACAGATTATGCGATGTTACAGTAAAATTGGGTTAAACTTGAGTGTTTAAGGTATGTGAGGACTTAAGTGATTCTTAGCGAGAAGGATGGGTGCTGTTTTGAATGTCTCAGGATGGACAGAGTGCAAGACGTCTTGGTAAATTTGAATTGCTGCTTTACAGTACAAATAGTTGAGCCGGTCATCAGTACTCTTTGAAACTTTTCTTTATCTTTTAGTCCCAAGGTGCAGTGCTACTGGAGTAAAAGGCTAGTGCTTCTGTAGCATTTAAAAATGGGACTTAAATCCTTAAAACAGCCTGCATCAATAGCGGCTGTACATGGAATATGCCCTTGTTTCAATTAGTTTACGTGATATGTATATTTATTGATTGGTTTTTTGCTGAGGTACATTTGCTTTCTGTTTAACAGGCTGAAGGTTGTCACAGAATCATAGAATGGTTTTGGTTGGAAGGGATCTGTAACGGTCGTCTGGTCCAACCTCTCTGCAGTAAGCAGGGACGTCTTCCGCTAGATCAGGTTGCTCAGAGCCCCGTGTTGCTTGGGTTCGTACAGGTCATGTAGTTCATGCTTTCCCTAAATTCCTCCTTCATGCTCCCCTGAATTTTTAATCTCCTGAAACATTTACATAATTGAAGTAAGTATTCCTGTGTTGGCAACTTGTATTGCTAACCTTGGTTTGACTTTGGTCTGTATTAGCTTTTCATGTTGAATTTCTAGTGTATTTGTAAAATACTTAACTCTGCAAAGAATGAAAAACTATACATTTCTGCTTTGAGCTGTATTGAGAAATAGAGTTAGTAACTTCTTTGGCAATTTTCTCCCAGGGCGGGGGAATAAGTGGAAATGCCAGTTCCAGGCCATTCTCCCATTTCATACCAATATAGTGAAATATTTGGTGTGTCAATTTAGGCTAAAATAGATAGTAAGAACTAAATTTTTAAATTGTTTTAATGTGGGTGGCCAAGCCACATCATACTTTGACCTGGGGGCCTTGGTAAGTGCTTTTGACTGCAAATAATGTACTTAAATTACATGTGTATCTGGGGGAGCAAGGAGAGAGTAGTGACCAGGAGGGGATCAGAGAAGAGACAGCAAGAAAAATAAATGCGTTCTTGGATTTCGTCATAGCAAATATTATCAAGAAGAGTGAACATAGCTGAAGGGTGTCTGAGGTGGAACAAAGGATTACTGCTTCTTTCTTTTGCTTTGGCAAATCAGCTGGGAAAAAAAGAGAACAAGAAAAATACACTCAGTAGAAAACAAACAGGGACTTTCCAGTGTGACTTATGGAAATAGCTGAAATTATTGCCTGTTTCTGAAGGCAAAAGTGATGCTAATAGGAAAAATGCCTTTTCTGCTCTTTTTCTATGTTTGTCCCTCATTTGAAATCACAAACCTAACAACCCTTTTAAAGTTTCGTCCTTAAGTCTGCACCGGTAAATGTCTTAACAAGATGTTAACAATCAGGTAAATGCAAAACCCCCTGTTGCACACCTGGCATGCGTGCTGCTCCTTTCCTGCGGCGTGTCTGTGTGTTCTGGGAGTGCTGCTTGGACCGCTTTGCTTAATTCACCGGTCCATTCTGTCTGGTCTTCTGGGAGTGAGACTGTTGCCATAACCAGCACTCCAAGAGTGCAGCCATGCCACATGACCATCAACATGTAGTTGAATACACTGTGACTGTTTTCTTAGAGGAAACATGTCTTTTAAGTGCTACTAAGAAGGATTTTAGGGAGTCATGCACTTTGTCCCACAGAAAGCATGGAGAGCAGATCTCGTGATGTATTTTATCTATATATATATATGTATATATAAAAGGAGATGTCATACCAAAAGTCACTAGTGTGCTGACTCTTAACACAGATTCTTGAAAATATGAGTTTTGTCACGGGGAACACAGTTAAAATTGTACTTAACATACTTACTTTCTGTGAGGTTGAGATAGTCAAGTTAATAATTGCAAGGTGAGCTCCAGCAGGATTTAATCCAAGCTGTGAAAATGAATTGAGCTTGAAATTCATGAGATGTTTACTGTCTGATGTGAGAGGTATTATGGGTAATTCTAAGGAATTTAGTGTGTGAAATAAATTCTTAATTCGGTCTTAATCGCTGAATCACAAAATTGCTGAGGTTGGAAGGGACCTGTGGAGATAGTCTGGGCCAACCCCCTGCTCAGGTTGTTCAGGGCCATGTCCAGTCATGGTTTGAGTATTCTGTGGATGGAGACTCCACAACCTGAGTAACTTCCTGCCATGTTCACCTACCTGTGTAGTGCAAAAGCTTTCTCTTACACTTAAATGGGCATTCCTGTTTGTCACTTCATGTCCATTGCCTCATGTCCTCTCTGGGCATCACTGGGAACAGTCTGGCTCTGCCTTCACTGGTATTTAGACACATTGGTAAGATCCCTCTGAGCCTTCTCCAGGCCAAACCATCCCAGCTCTCTTAGCCTTTCCTGGTGTGACAGATGCTCAAATCCCTGGGTTGTCTTTGTGGTCCTTCCTTGGACCATCGCCGTTGTGTCCCTGTCTCTCTTGTGCTGGGGAGCCCAGTGCTCCCGATGCTTCTCACCAGTGCCGAGTAAAGGGAATGATCACCTCCCTCAACCTGGTGGCAGTGCTCTGCTTGGCACGATCCAGGAGGTTTGTGGTGGTCTTCACTGCAAGAGCGTTGCTGGCTCATGATTGGCTTGTTGTCCATCAAGACCTCCAGGTCCTTCTCTGCAAAGCTGCTTTTCAGCCGGTCAGTCTGGTAAAGCAGCATTGTTTGTTGAGCATGCAAGTAACCTAAAGGCTTTAATTTCTCTTAATAACTTTAATATTTTAAAGTATTTTAAGTCTTCTAGAATTTTTATGCCAGGACCAAAGAAAGAAATGAACTCTGAATTTCTATTGTATTTTTTAATAGATTCTTATATTTTTAATATAGATTTGAATTTTGTAGGTTTGAATTGAGATGGACCAAGTTATT
The DNA here is from genome assembly GCA_013398225.1 of Steatornis caripensis. Taxonomy (NCBI): domain Eukaryota; kingdom Metazoa; phylum Chordata; class Aves; order Caprimulgiformes; family Steatornithidae; genus Steatornis; species Steatornis caripensis. Next base: position 142,951 of record VZSC01010433.1, on the reverse strand, counting down.
TTGTGGAAATCCAACCTAGAAGGGATATGGTTTCACAGATGTTGATGCCTTCAATCCTGATTAGGGATCAGAATACGGAGGTTGGGCAACACCTTAGAACTTTGTCATGCCAGCAAAGGACGACATGAAGTCACAGTGTGAATAATTACAGCTTGGTTCCTTGTCAGCACTGTGGTGTTGGCCATCTGCCAGTGCTAGTATGAGGCACAGTTTTGTTCGGGTTTTTTAAATTATTATTTTTAGTATATTATCAAACTGCTGATGTTGAAGACATTGGCATTAAAAATATTTCACTTATGAGACTACTTTAACTTTTCTATCAGTTTACTAATCAATTTTTAGTGATTTGATTTGAATATTTTTAAAATTATTTTCTGACTCTCGTTACTGGAAGTGATTTAGTTTCTAACGGCTCAGGGCTGGTAGTGAAACATGACTTTGAACTTTGTACCACTGAAAGTCATAATACTGACTTTGCTCCTGATGTAGTTAGTGAATATGGGGAATATGCAGTGCTCATAAGATGCGTCAGCAGGAGTCGTGTAGAGCAGCAAATGGCTTGTAGAGTTCTAGAAGGATTCAATTAGTTATCTCATTCTGTGGGGTTTTTTAGAAAATAAAACAGCTTTTACTATGCTTTCCTAATTTAACTGGTACCTAAGTAATAAAAATGGCAGGTATTTAAAACTGAGTTGTATAAAGGCAGAAAGGAGCACAAAAAAGGTCAACAGTGCTTTCTTATAACTCACTGGAGAAGCTGTGAAGTGGTGGTGTTGGTTTTGTCTTGGGTTGAGGTGTTTTTGAAAAGCTTTGTCTGCAAATCTGAAGGATAACACCATCATAGTTTGGTAACAACTGCATTATCTCAGCAGAGCCACTAACACCAGCAGGCCAGGTTTGGTTTACTCTGCTGTCCCCCAAGCTTGAGAAATGCAAGTGGCTTTTATGAAGTGTGAACCTTTGGAGAACAATAGTCTTTACTCTTGAAGCTCCAAGAGGTAGCTGGCCCCAACTTCATGTACAAACACATTTAAGCAGACTTGATTTTAGACCTTTAGTCTTCAAGGACATTTTTCACTAGATCGGGTTGCTCAAAGTCTCATCCAGCCTGACCTTGAACACTTCCAATGAGGGGCCATCTAAAAGTTCTCTGGGCACCCTGTTCGAGTGCCTTACAACCCTCATAATGAAAAATGTCTTCCTTACATCTAGTCTAAACCTGCCCTCTTTTAGTTGACTGTAGCTTGTTTCTTCTCCATTATAGCATACTACTTGTCTGTTTAATACCAAGAGGACTAAAGCTGCTCTTTTAAACTGAGATCTGTAATGGCAGGATTACGAACCAATCTGGCTTTAATTTAGAAGAACCCAAGTAAGCATTCTAGTCTTGTAGTCTTCGCTTTCTTTGTATCTTAAAACAACTAAGCAGATCTTGTAAAATAGCTGTTTTAACTACCTTTGCATCAAGAGCAGCTTTGTTTTATATCTTGCCCTGGGGTAGAGTTACAGTCACATTATAAACTCAAACTCAAACTCAACGGCTGGTTTCAGTGGGGATGTTAATAGGTCCGTAACTGGAGATACAGCATGTGTTTCTATAACTTGAGCTATCAAAGTTACTGCTCTTTTGATATATCGTAAAGTAAGCATTGGGATTTTGTAAAGAAGTTGTAACGAACCCAAGGATGATCAAATTTTGAAGGAAAACTGTTCTTCTGATTTTGCGTAGGAAGTTGTTCTACCTTAAAAAACCTCTGACCCATGAAACCTGGTGAAAACTGACCATAGCCTGTACCTCCTATGGTCGGTCTGGTATTTGTTTCCACGTTTTCCCTTCAGTGCGATGAATATGAAAATTGTAATAATGTTTTGCCCAAAATTATACTGTCTAAGAGCACTTCAGTGTATAGGAACTGCTGTCTTTCACTGCTGCTCTGTTTGCCGCTCCCAAGGGACGTAGGTTACCCGTATTTTAGTCTGTGGTCAGACATCTTCTAAACGCTTGTTCCTGCATTTTCCTGTAGCTTTTCTCCCTGCTCTTTTTCTGCCAAACAAAACCTGATGAATGTGTGTGCTAAAATGACGTGCAATATTAATGCAGGCTTTCTTTTAGTTCTCCTTCGCTAAAAAATTACTCTTCTCGCTTTGGTTTGTAGCAAATTTTCCTGCCGTTCTTGTGCGTAAGCTTGAAATAAAGCTTCACAGTTTTACCAGTGCCTTTGAGGTGGGGTAGGTTGTTCTGAAGGAGGCAGCACATAATGCAGAAGTTAAGCGGCCCATGTCTGAGCCTGAAAACTGCCATTTCATTCCTAGCAGTTGCATTTCATTCCTAGCAGTTGCGCTTCGGGCTTTGTCTGCACAAATTTGTCCTGATGAAACTCCCCACCCTGCGGACGTTTGGAGTTTCACGATGGCTATTTTAACCTTACGGGAGAGGAGCCCTGCGGTTAGGAGCACGCACGGTCATGTCATCTTGGTATTAGTCTGCCACGGGGGAGATTTTTATACCTGCTTCAGCTTTCAAGTCAAGGTTTATAAGAAAACAGCTTGCAAGCTCCTTTGGTGAGGGTAAGTCAAGAGTAGCGTTGCTGAGGGGTTCCTGGCATTTTCAGGTCTGTATCTGTTGGTGTAGAGCGGGTAGGAGGAAAGGTTTTAATGTGGGCGGAAGATTGGCTTCATTCATTTGTATTGATTGCCAGAAAAGAGAGCGATGCAGCAAGGTACAAAAGCTGTAATGGTTTATTGACTTTTCAGATGTGAGGCTACAGGGATATGAAACTAAGCTAGTGCTTGGCAGGTGGGGGAAATCCCTCAAGGGTCAGGCACTGGGGTGATGTTGGGAGAGGTGTCTCCTTGGCTTGCTCTTGCCATCTTCCCTGAGGGCAGGACATCAGAGGCCTTTTGTCTGACCCAGAACTGCCGATTTTACGTTCTTACAGTTCTGTTGGATGAATGCAATTCAACCATTTATTCGGGAGGTGAAGACTGCCTGATGGGCTGTTTGTTTCCTTTTTATCTTGTGGGTCTGCATTAGGTGGATGCTTAAGATCCTTGTGTTAGACTTCAAATCTTGGTTTAGCCTCTAGCAAATGATGTTATCTACAGTCTGAAGATTTCAGGCCTTGATTCCTGAATTCCTGTTAGCTGAGCTCATGGCATGGTTTGACATTGCTGATGGACTGGTGTAATGGCGAGCTGCTGCTGGAGGCGAGATGGCCTCCTCTCCTGCCCCTGACCACTGGCTGCTTCTCTTCCCTCTGTGCTTGTTTGTAGTGAGCTACTTCAGGCAACTGTGGTACAAAACTAAGCCAGCCCTAAAAGTCAAATCACTTTCCCCCCCATCCCAATAGTTTTCTGAACCGGTTATCAGGGAGGTGAGCAGAGCTCCATGGCGGGTGGCAGGTCGGTGGCTGAAGCTCGATGGAGGGGCAGCCGGGCGTTAAGGGAGCTCAGCTGGAAGCGTGGAACTGTCTTCTGCCTCGCAGTGAAGTAAACTAAGGCTCAGGCGTTCTGTAGTACTGAAGCAGTTTTTCTCTCCTCCAGCTCCGTTTTGCAGGCCAGCTTTTCTACCAGAAAGATGTTCAAGAGTACTATGCCAAAAAGATCAAGTTTATTTTATTTGTAACATCTCCAGAGTTCCAAAACTGCGTCCCCACTGGCTGCTCACTTTGAGGAGGAGGTACAGAAAGCTCCGTACACTTGTCCAAGCCCTGGAGCAAAGCCCTACAGTTCTTTGCTCTTTCCAGCCAGCAGACTGGAATGATCCTTGAGACTGTGTCAGGCGAGGGAGGAGGTATTGTTTGCTCTTTTTCTCTTGTACTGCATTGATTTCTCAGACACCATCTGCTTGTGGCTGACTAATTTGCAGCAGTAGCCAAGAGGCAAGTGTTTTCTTTGAGATGCAGACTCATACTGTGGTCCATGCCTTTTTGCCACCAGACTTGGAAATCGCTTGGAAACCGGGCTCTAGTCAATGATGAAAACTAGCTGCTTAGTAATTTATGAAAGGAGGGACTGTGGTGTTCTTAATGGTTCCTCAGTGAATAATGAATTTAGCTCTGGATGGTTTTGAGTCACACTGGATCCCAAAATAGGGCAAAACGAGTGATGTGACAACATCTTAACCCTTAAACAGGAGAGCCTTGTGTTGGTGTGCGGCTTCTTACTGGAGACCCTCCAGTGCAGTGACCGGCCTATCTGGGTTTCCTTATGCTCATCTTTTTTACAGGCTTGTTGCAAGACCAGACTTGGGAGATTTTAGGAGTGGGGACTCCTGCTAAAACTGGAAGACACTGTGCGGTCTTGAAGGCTTTGACAAGGGCCTGGGTTAAGTAATGGAGAAACCAGAGGAAGTAGTCTTGCTAAAGATACTGCNCAAGACCAGACTTGGGAGATTTTAGGAGTGGGGACTCCTGCTAAAACTGGAAGACACTGTGCGGTCTTGAAGGCTTTGACAAGGGCCTGGGTTAAGTAATGGAGAAACCAGAGGAAGTAGTCCTGCTAAAGATACTGCTTTTGTTAATGCTTGTGCTGTTAAAATACAGATCGCTTGCTCCAAGGGGGCTTGCAGTTTCTCTGCGAGTCATCTGGGCAGATTTTTTATGTTTGTAGATGTATAACTATTTCAGGAGGTGATTCCAAAAAAGGCAACTATTTGTCCTTTAAAAATGAGTCTTTATCAATTTCCCATAAATGCTTTGTATGAATCTCTGTAAGATTCAGGTATAACTAAAACTACTGTATTTTTTGTTTCCCTTTCCTAGAATATGACAGATACCTAGCATCTAGCAAAACCATGGCAGCAGCTTACCTTGATCCGAACTTGAATCATACACCAAGTTCAAGTGCAAAGACGCACCTCAGTACTGGGATGGAGCGCTCCCCAGGGGCTATGGAACGAGTCTTAAAGGTTTTTCACTACTTCGAAAACAGCAGTGAACCGACAACGTGGGCCAGCATTATCCGGCATGGAGATGCTACCGATGTCCGAGTAAGTCTGTTTCTAGCATTCTGATGCCATCTTTAGGTTAAGTGTTAGCTTTATGCTCAGAAAGTGGGAGGTGAAAGTCTGGAAGCAGACTTTAGCAGTTTCTTTTAAAAGAATCTTTACTTGTTGTATATTGTGCATGACTTCAGGAAAAAACTTTTAAGTGATACCAACTTTTCTTAAGAACAAAAAACCCTCATGTATGATTCTGTATTATCTTAGAGATGAGAACTCTTCCCATTTTTGCAGAATAGAAACTTGAAATTTGGAACAGCGGTTATCACTCTGGACACCACTACTGATGTGTATCAGTTGATTTTTACCACTTTATACTTTCCAAAAGCCTGTATGACACTTCATGGCAGGGTGGCGGGGATGAGAGCTGGGGCGAAGGCGACATTAAATGACACTTTTCATGTTAAAAAAAATAATTACGCTTTTAAAGGTAAGATGTGTATATTTAAGTGTTTAAAATGTTTAAATGTAGTGTGTATGTGACTTTAAAAAAAAACAGAAGTCTTGGTTAGAAAGTCATTCCAGCAAAGTGTGGGGAAGTTGAGCTGAAGAGTCCTTTCGGTCCCTAGGAAGTCCTGTTGTCTGTCCCTGCTTGCCACCCTGGTAGTCACCTTCTGCTTGTATTTGTACAGGGTTGTCCCTCAGCTAGTCTATGCAAAAAAACCCAAAGGCTGGCATTTTTGTAAGAATCACTTCAAGTATCTGTAATCTTAGAGGGATGTGGAAATGCTCTGTATGCATGAAAAAAGTGTTCATTCTGAAGCATACATTCTTTCTAATGCCGAGACCTTTACTTACCATTTGCTACACTTACTCTTTCAATTTTTGAGGTATTGTGGTATTTAAACTGAAATGAAGCTCAGTTTAACATGTCAAGTGCTTTTAAAACTTTGTAGTTTGCTTGGTTTTTAATTATCCTGGAAGAGCTGAACCTTGCATGGTGGTAGGTGGTGTGCGGGGTTGTTTTCTTCTGTAGAAGCAGGTTCCCATCTGCTCATTCCTTCCAACGTTTATATTCTCTGCAACGCACTTCAAATTCCACTACAAAGACACGATTCCAATCTGCTGAAGGGAGAGAGTTGTCAGTTAAGGAGACCTGTTGTCTCCTTCTGCCCGCTGTTAAGTTTCCTTTGTGCAGGAGAAAACTAAGCAAAAAAAGACTAAAGAGTTTTGAATGTCTTCCCTTCCTTTCCTGCTGTTTGTTTTCTAGCATGGCTGCATATGAAAAGACCTGACAGCATTCCTAAGTGGAGGACAGTGATCATAGACCTGTGAAATTCAAGGATGTTCACTGGTGATGATTGGAAAATCTGTCTCTTTGTCAATTTAATAAGCCCTTACCTCTATTTAGAGATAACTTGGTGAGCGGACAGATCAGAGGTGCAACAACAGAAACCATTATAATCACTAGCGTACACTTATTTTACATGAAATAGCTTTTTTTGGGTGCCGCTTGAAACATCTTTGCTCCCTGGCTTAAGTATGGTGGTTTGTTATATCTAATCTAATTGTTTTTGTTTCATAAGTGAGTTACTTCATACAAGGGAAGAAAAACTATGTCTCAGTATGTTTTTAACCTTGCAAGCCTCTGCTGTGGATGAATGTCTAGGGTTCTTTATGCGGTACTTGAAATCAAGGTTATCTTTCCAAAGAAGTATGTAGAAACTTGAAAAACAAAAGCAGAGATTACATCTCTGGTTTCTCCAGCTCAGAAATACCTGTGGTTATGGGCTTTAAGGATCCAAAACTTACACTCCCTGTGACAAATTCAGTGCTGACTTCAGTTTGCAGAGTTCCATATCTTTGTTTTAATCAAAAAAGTGTCATCTTTTATAAAAACGAGATCAAAAGAACAGACAAGTAGCAATTACTTGAGGCTTGCATTAATTTTTCATTTTCTTATATGCACATTTAATTGGATGGTTGTTTCTAAAAGTAAAGAGATTTTTGTATTGTTCTCCTTTCCTGATAAAGAAGAATGTGATGAGTTGCTGTTAAACTTCATTCTTTTAACAAATTTAGTTCTTTCATTTTGTTAAACTGGGACAATGATTGTTGGATGTGCAGGTACTCCTTGGTGAAGATCTAGTGCTGATGTATTGCCATGTCCTAACATTTATTTTAGAAACAGTAACAGAAACTTGTTGGAGTACAAGCCTGCATTCCATTGAAGTGACTGCTATTTGACCAAGCCGAATAATTTAACATTAAAATAGCCTTTAAGGTTTTTATGCCTTAGTTTTACACACCCTTGCCGTTTTTGTGAAGGAGGCTGTCTGCGATCTTCCATTTCTTCTGAATTACATACTGAGGAGGAGACTGGTGCTGGCTTTGGCCTTTGGCTTGTTTCCAAAGGAGCTCTGTAAGGATATTCAGAGGTGAATGCCTTTGGGACAGCCCCGCAATTAAAAGGAAAAGAAAAGTTTTTTCAAGACTACTCCCTGCTCAGCCCAGCTTCTGGGATGATAGCCCAGGAATCGTTCCAGTATTCAAAGGAAGTCAGACTTAATCTGAAATCTCCAGAAGAGCCAATTAAAGGTATTTCTGCTGGTAAAGTGGAGGACTTTGTGGAATGTACTAATACCAAGGGAAGGTAAGGGCGGAATTTTCTTTCAGGATTTGTGATTTCGAATCATCTGTTTCTAACAAAGTCAAGTTTGCCTTTGTCAGTAGAAAGGATGTGTTTGACAGTCAAAGTGAGGGAAAAGCCCTTTTCCCTTTAAAAAATGCCTAAGATTTTTTTTTAATGGCTTCCTTTTTTAGATGGCTTTCCTTTTTTAAAGACTTCCTAAGAGTGGAAATGGTGCTTTAGCTGTATACATTATCCACAAATCCTTGATCATGTAGGGAAACTCTTTTCATTAAAAAACGCATGTTGTTAAGCTCAGATGAACAGAAGTTGGCATTCTGTAAGAGTCTCCTCAGTGGCTAGACTAAAGGTATGATTTCCTTGCTACTTGACTTGAAATATCTTTAACCGTGACAACAGTGTAGCTATGTGTAGGCTTTACTCTGAGAACTTCTGGCTGTGGACCTCTGTTTATTCTGGATGGATGTAGTCCTTCAAAGACAGCTGTTTCCTTTGAGGGATGAGTCTGTATTCTGCAAAGGATTCAAGGGCAGCTTTTCAATTCTTGGAAGTGTGTTCTTGGATTTCAAAGAACTGGCATACTCCCTTTACCCCTTTTTTCCTTGGCGTAGTACTAAAGACATGCTTTGCTTCCGAAAGCCAAAAAAAAAAAAGCAGCTTTTATGAATGTGCAAACAGTGGTCTCCTACTGTGAAATATGGGCATAGCCATGCCTTTGCCAGAGAAAGAAAGGTTGTTTGTCTTCCCTATTTATCTTGGTATGTCTTCATCTGGATGTGTTGTATACGTGCATATTTGCAGAGAGGGATTTTCAGGGCTTTGGGGTTGGAGAGGATGCAGGGCATGTTCTGCCCTGTTCACGGCCTCAGGTGTGGCATGCAAGTAGGTGGGTGGTGCTGAGATGGAATTTTTTTGGTCTCAAGTGCACCCTGAAAGTAAACACTGCCACCACATCTTGATCAGCAGTTACAAGTAAATCACCTTTCTGTTTCCAGAAGACAGGGTCGGAGCAGAATTGTGACAACTGTGTTTGATAGAGAAATGAATGCACTGCATTTAGCAGATTGAGGGGGTAGGGAAGGGTTGGGTTTTTTAGAAAACAAACATTTGGAAACCTTGTGTGAGCCCTTATAGATGGCTTTTGGTGAAGTGCAGTTCTGCTCGGTGGTCTGCATTCCCACTCCAGAGGTGCCCAGCTTGCATCCATTACGCCTTCTTTTAAGCTTCTGTTCCTTAAAGCTTATACTTGATTCTTGAATAGTTGTTAGAAGTAAAAGATGGCATCATTTGTGTGGAAATAACAACCAGAAATCTCAAACCAGGTTATTACCAGACATGTATCGCACCCTGATGCTTATACAGATTTGTTTTCTTCCTTATTTTGTGAGACTAGCCGACTAGAACATAAACTGGATAGAGAGAGCATTAAAACTTCTAGCTGTCAGCTTTGTTCTCATTTCTGGAGCTAGAGAAAAGCATGGTTAGAAGTCTTCCACAAATAAAGATACAGTGTCCAGGGCTCTCTTAGCCTGTTCATCATTCAGATGTCTTTCTTTCCCTTTTTGATGCAGTACCACCCCAAAATGTCAGCTTCTTTAATGTTGGCAGAATAAGAACTCAAAAAGCTGAAAAAGAACATCGTTAGCCAAGGATGAGGATATATCTAACTTAATGGACCCCAAAAAGTTTGAAGTCAAGGGGCATGCGGTGGCTGTGTCCCATCACTGCATTGGGGGGAAAAAAGACCAGAGCAAATTCATTGGCTTCCCTACCCACCTGCAGAATCTTATCTTTCACAGGTAGAAGGCATGGGTGCAGGGTTGGAAGGCTGTGTATTCCAGCCAGTTCTTTATTTTGAACTTTTTCAGAGAAGGGCTGAAGCGCATTCAGCCAAGACATCACTAAAGCAGTTCATTAAACTGCATTACTGTGTTACTATTTGTTACTTCCTCTTTTTCGTGTTTGACTCTCCCCTTCTCTCCATATCAATTTTTTACCTTCCCAAACCATTTGCAGTTTGCGTGTCTTAGTCCATCCTACAGTGTCTATATTTTGTTCTGTTCTTGCAGTATTTCCAGATTTTTCTCTGTTAGGCTCTTGAGATTTTTGTGGGTATTTCTGCACTATGGATTGTTGCTGTATTTTACGCAGTAATACAGGAGACCTGGGTTATCTGATTGGTGATCAAATTTGTGGTGGAGGAATGGAAAGAGTCTGCAGTGCAAAGGTCTACAACTCCAGTGATAACCTAGTTAGACGAGCATTTCTTCTGGCAGCAGGGCCAGGGTCCTTCTCACTGTTTGTTTTCTCATGCTAACCACCTTAGCTGCGCTGGTGTAGCTGTTGTGACCGTTTCAGAAACTCAGTCCAAGTTGAAATGAATGATTGTTTTAGTGGTGTTTTTAATCCAGATCAGTTCCACAGTCTTGTTGGCTGCATCGTCGTGCAGACTGACACAATTGAGAAAGCTGGAGGAAGAAAAGAAATGCCTGCTTATGGTGGCCCTGCTCAGGTCTGCAGTGTTACTGCACCACCAAGGAATAGGCTATTAACGTCTTATTTATGAGCGCCCCTCATCATCCACTGCAGCATTCCTGGTTTCCAAACACATCTCAAGGATATTGCCTATCTTGAGAGAGGGCAAGAGGCTTGTCAGTCTAACCGTCAGTCACTGAGAAGGCTAACTTCTAGCCACAATTCCACCCATTCAGCTTCGTCTCTCTCCTCCAAGTCTTCCCCCTTTTAAAACCTGCCTTATTTTGACCTGGTACATGGACAAAAGGTAGCGGATCCTGTGGCTAGTCTGGAGCAGAGCTGGTATATATGATACTGTTTCGGATCAGCTACAACGTACACAGAAGCTGAACACAGCTTTTCAACTGCTGAATGGGCCAGAGAGGCTTTATGGCTTCTTGGATCCTCCTAAGCCAAGCGGAGAGCTTGAAGGATTGTAGGGGGCTGGGCATGCGGTAAGGCTGTTCTAATTAATGTATCTGCTGCTATCTGTAAAGGAGAATGCAAATGTATTATACAGGAAATTTTTACCTACTGACTTTCTCTTTTAAAATGGATTCTTAGGGTAATGTAGCACAGGGGCAGCAAGTTGGTCGCAAAGTTCTTAGACCTGAAGTGGAAAGAGCCTGTGAAAACTAGCAGGACTCAAAACCATGCCAGGTAAGTGTTTTTGGTGTTACAGAAATCTGCTGCATACAGCAGTGGTTACATACCCAAATCTAGTTTCTACATGTATACGGTAATATGTGTGCTTTGAGGCAGTGGAACTTTTTGATGTATAGAAGGAAACTGGAGTACACTGATTTGTAACATCAATTAGATACGTATAGAAATGTATAAAATCATTCCTGATCTAGTAAAAGAGCTAGAAAATAGGTACCATTTACCTTTTTTCCCCCCTTCTTTTTTTTCCACTGCATGCCTACATGCATTGTAACAGATGACAAGGCATAATTCTATAGTTAGTTAAAATGTGCCTTCCCTCTGTAAACTTGAAAAAAGCACCAAGAACTCAAAACTACAGATCTGCAAATCTAAGCAGTATAAAAAAGAACATAGATTGTACTGTGGTATTCAGACTAAATCTAACAGACAAAAATACCCTTGGTCTTTAGAGTGCCTGTTTTACTTGTGCAAAATACTCTTGATATCCTTGGATGAGACACACATGCAAATAACATTTTAAGAGCAATATAAATAGCCCTTTGCCATTTTTCTGGAAACACCTAGATCTACAGGTGTCTTGAAGTCATAGAATATCTCAAGTTGGAAGGGACCCATAAGGATCGAGTCCAACTCCCTGCTGCTTGTAGGACTGCCTGAAACTAAACCATATGACTAACAGCATCATCCAGGTGCTCCTTGAACTCTGACAGGCTTGGTGCCATGACCACTTCCCTGGGGAAGCCTGTTCAGTGACCGACCACCATCTCGGCGAAGAACCTTTTCCTAATGCCCAATCTGAACTTCCCCTGACACGACTTCATTCCATTTCCTCGTGTCCTGTCGCTGGTCACCAGAGAGATCGGCACCTCCGCCTCAAGTCAAGAGCACATCCTGCATACCGGGTGCCATACGTTCAGCCATATGGGACTGGATTCAAGGAAGCTCCTAGATTTTCCAAGTGCAGCTGAGGGTAGGGGATAGTGAGTTCTGTATGTTAAGCTTCTGGAAAACTGAACTTACGGTCAACATTTAAAATACTGTTATGCTTATTTAGGAAGCTGTACTAGTGTGCAGTAGGATCAGAAGAGTGCTCATTCAGCCGAGGAGACTGGAAAGCCATGGCTGTACCGGCTCTGCTGGCATGTGCTCGGAAGTTCCCTGTGGAATGATGTGTTGGGTGTGGGGCACTTTGGATGACTGATCTGTGCGATGGCTTAAGTGTGAAAGATGCTGAGGCACTTCAGTGGATGTGTTGCTTGAGTTGATGGTGTCTCTGGACTTGCATGGTGACAAAACCCTAGGCACCAGAATAATGTGTTTTCAGGCTGTGGTTTCAATATATACTTGTTGCTGGGCTTCTGCAGCAGAGTTCTTGTTCACTGGATCAATTCCCCGGTCTAGTTTATCATGTGATGCACAAACATGTTTGCTGGATGAGTGCAGGAGAGAGGAAGTAGCACAATAGTGAGAAAGAGGGGTGTGGGCTTTGCTCTTTGAATGTCAAGCGTGGTGTCGCTGGAGGAGAACCTGCATTTTGGTGTTATGAGGGCATTCTAGAGTTTTTCTTTACGGAAATTGTAAATTAATTTGCATCAGAGATTTGTAGTTTACTTTTCTCCAGCTTTTTATTACGGAAATTGTAAATTAATTTGCATCAGAGATTTGTAGTTTACTTTTCTCCAGTTTTTATTTAAGCTTTCCATATAAATCTCTCATCAGGGATTATAATACTTAAAATATAAATAGCATTTGGCGTATTTGAAGTGCTTTGCATACATTAACACAGTGTGCCTATGTCAGAGGTGCTACTTGAAGACTTTTTCTAGTGCAAGACACTTTCTCCTTCCGGCTAAATAGGGAAATTAGGTTTGTAGTCACGCTGGGAGTATTTTATTCCAACTTCAATTTATTCATAGTAGCACATCAGCTTTGTTAATTTACAAGCAAGCAGTTCATTTTCACTCATTTGCAGAAGCACAAGGTATTATTGATACATACTGGGAGAGCTTAGGGTACGCTGCGCCTTTCAGCCTTTCTGTGGTGTGTCTTCATCAGCCTCCTAAATACACTGTATTGTAAATTTAAATTTTGGACACATTTGCATAATTTAGGACAAATATTAATCTGTTTTTCAAATTAGCTGTCTTGAATATCTGCGAGTTCTTCAGACAAATGAGTAAAAATTAGTGCTGTCCAGTTTACTAGCTATTGAAAAAGCTTTTTTTTCCCTTCCCTCTGGGTTAAAGGGAGGGAAAAAGAGATCTGTCGTTTACCTATCGTTGATAGGAAATGCCTCTAAGGGCTTCCCATTCTCTTTTGTTCAGCTGTACTAGCCTATTTTATGTTCCGCACGTAAATGTTAGCTCTGGAAACCTAATTAAAGTCAATGTGGTTACAGTAAACAGCATTCAGCTGTCATATGATTGTGTGATGTCCTTACAATTGTAGGGTGTTTATGAGAGTGACAGTAGACGCATGAAAATTCCTCCTAAAAATTGATATTCATGTAGGTATCCTGTGTACACCCAAAGTGAAATCTCATTCTGGACTGGGTTTCCGCTGGCGTCACGCTCTCCTACGAGTACTTCTAGCTGTGATTAATTTGAGGTCATAAGTTGGTAATCCAGATTGAAACTTTGGTGTTGGTTACCTGCTTTTTCTCCACTCGAGAATGCATCTCGGCAGCTTCCTGAGCTAAAAAACTGGTTGTAGTAGAGCCTGGAGAGATTTCAGATTTCTTTAGCTGTGCTTCCAGTTAAAAGATGGTCATGGCATATCTCGGGGTGTCTTAGTTGCTATTGTGCGGTGGTTAAGCAGTTAAATTGTTTGTCTCGAAACTTCTGATTAAGCATTCGCATCACTACCAGGAAGACCATCAGGCGTGCTTCTGGCAGGGCTCCTCACGTTGCGACGGTGAGAGACCCAGAAGCCGTCACCCATCCTGGAGTGATGGCGGTGGCTTTGTTTGACGCTCCAAGCATCTCTGCTTGGCCTGTGGAGGCTGTCCAGAACCCGAGGAGACTCCACACGTTGTTCACTACCAGATCACAGTTAAATACGCTGACCCGATTACGGCTGTGGTGCCAGTGCAACTCTTGGAGATTAATCTTGTACTGTTTGGAAGTAGCAGCCAGATAAAACAAATGCTGTCCTGCTGCATGGGAACTTACTATAATGTTCATGTGCTGCGCTTCCACTGGTGCGCGTTTGTGTTGCTGAATGAACCGTATTGCTGTGGCTCTGGTTTATATCAATTGAAGGTGTGACTCTAAAAAATTCACCTTATCTGGTTTGTTAATAAAAAAGTAAATAAGCAGGTATATGTTTTACTTGAGAGTCTTCACCTGCAGATCAGCCATTTTGAGTGTCTTAATCACCACATTTCCTTATTTCTCCATTTTTTTTTTTATTCTGGCTGTGGTTTGTTAGTGCCTGGAGTGAGCTCTCTGGCAGAAGAGGAGCCACTCACATGTTTGTTTTGCGTTAAAGCATCGGGTTTTAGAATGTATTTTCAAACACTTGCACTTGACCTCTGTTGCACCAGTGCTGCTATCTCCTTAATGTTTGTGTTAAAGTGGACTTTTTCCTGAGCTGCAGATGTGCTAATTGTTGCTAATTATTTTCTTGGGGTGATACCAACTACTTGGCCAGAAGAGATGGAGTACTCTTCTGAAATAAGTATAGAAAATAGTTTTATTAGTAAGTGCTTTTTGGTTCTCTGATGGTTTTCAAGTTGATTGATGATAGAAAGGGGATAGAGGCTTAAAAATCTCACTTGCTTTTGGTGGGAATTAAGACATTTGATTCCTTCATTCCTTTCGAAATCCCAACCTGAAAATTGGAGAAATTCTGAGATATCCGGCTTGATTCTTTCCCGAGGGAATACTAATTGTTTCAGCTGTGCATGAGTATTCCTCATGGTTCAGGGTCAGAGACAATTTTGCCTTAGTTTTTTCTTACCAAAGCAATTTCTTAGCACAGCAGACGTAACTGTTCTTAAAAGAACACTCCCGTTTTTATCACCCAACATCCTTGGAGGCAGGGGGAAGGGGTGGATTTCCACAATGAAACACTGCATGTCATGTACTCTATTTACGTCGGGGACAGAAAGTGATGAAAATGAATGAATCTCTTCTGTTTGTATGCATATAGAAAAGCTGGCAGTCTTGCCTTTAGAGGAGAGCACGCCTGCCGAAATGTTAGGCTTTACTGAGCAGAGATTGTCCTTTGGGTGGAGAAGAGGTTAAATGTGCCTCTGTCACTTCTGCAAGTACTTGGTGGCTGTTATGTGTTTCCTGGGATACAGGCAACTGTTGTCCTCTGCAGTATTTGATACAAAGACCCTTAAATACAGGCAAGAAACACACTTAGCCAATTTTTATACGCTATGCTCCATACATTTAATTCAGATTTAAAAAGTTCACTGACCTGATAATAGACCTTTGGAACTTGCTGGGGAAGGTTGCAAAAAGTTAACTGCTTTACGAGGAGACAGGATGAGTAACTGGAGGAGTTTCATTGAAGGTTGATGAATGACACAAACAATGCTTGGCTCAGGAAATCCACTCGGATAAAAATAGTCAGAGGCTGGGAGAGCACTAAGAGGAAGTGTTGTATGTGCTTGCCTGGTGTCGCCTCTTCCCCGACATCCATCTGTGGCTGCTGTTGTTCTTCCTTCGGTTGTTTTACAGACTTACCTGCAGGGAGATTACTTCCATTTGCATCAGATCTTTGTCGCAGCAGTGTGGGCACCTTCTGGCTGCCAGGACTCAGCTGGTGGTGGTTAGTCTGTGTGGTGCTGCCAGCTGGTAGTGCCAGCTGAAAACTTTGATTTGCCGGCATATTTTGAAGTCTCCCTCCCATGCGATAACAGTCCTCGGCAAGCATCTTGCATGCTTTGGTGTTTGTGTCCATCTTCCTTGAAGTGTAGGGCTTGTCATCCACTTAGCAGTGGATGTCCAGGTCCTGGGCATGGAAGAAGACAACGATGTTGGGAGGCACTACTGGTACTGAGGCGAATGATGTGTCTGTGGATGCTCATACGGCTGCCGTCGGAGGACAGGGTGTTGGGCTTGGTGGAACCTCTTCTGACTCAGATTCCGTGTACTTACTAAACATGACTTGTGTTTCCTTCTTGTAGACTTGAAATACTTTTTTTTTTTTACTTTTCACTATGCACTGTGTTGCTTCTGGAAGATTATTTAAAGGTTGCGGTTTGATAAGATGTGTGAGCTGATATAACAGCTCGCTGTCACCTCACCAGAAGCATGATTCCACTCCTACATGTGTCATCTTCCTACTCTATTCAGATTTACTGCTTCCTTAATTCTCTTTTTGCAGTTAATTTTCTGCCTGCTTGATTTGCAGAATCATGGTCTTAATTTCTTTGGGATATAAAATAATATATTTGGGGAAACAATGTCATCCTATAAAAAAAACTTTTGCCTGACTCGCTCCAGTAGCCCATCTCTGGCTCCTGTAGAACTTACCACTGGCTATGTGTTGGTGTGTTCTGAAATTCTTTGCAGAATCAGCACCTTTTGCATCTGTACGTGCGTGTGCGTGCGAGCATTTTCAGTAGGGAATTTTCAGACCATTACAGGGTCAGAAGCGAAGGGCTATGAATTCCTGAAAGAAGTGTCTGGGAGCAGTGATAGCCCATGCTCCTGCTGAGCCCTAAACTCTGCACTGACAGGGGTCTGCCGCCTCGCAGAGAACAAGCCTCACCTTCCATTGGGGTTGTGAGGCAGCAACTCGGATCTCATGCTGACTTTCTAATCTGGATAAGAGCACGACAGCCTTGCACGCTGCACCTGAAGGTTGCTAATCCATGATCTACTAACACATTTGAATTTTAGTTACCGCGTGTTAGACCTTTCTACGGCCTAACACAGAAGGAAAACGTCAATCTGTTATGATTTTCATTTTTGAAAGGTTCCTTTCTCGGGTAAGTGATCCTCAAGCTATGACTTTTACCTTGGGACAAACAAGTAGGGCATTTGTTTTCTTTGAGAATCTTCCCAAATAAGTGGCGCTTGCCACATTTTCGAAGGGATCTGTGCTGAATCTCAGGAGAAAATGAGTGGGGGAAAGAGGGGGGAATGAAATGAAGGGGCTGTGACGTGACCTACCAACTGCTGGCTGTGGAGGCACTAAATAGAGTGAAAGTCTAAGATGATTTTCCAGTTGTAGATTGAGAATGACTTAAGGGCTGGTGGTGGGGTTTTTTTAATAAAATACATCTTGCTTTCGTCCGCAAATATGCTTTTTGTATTTGGTCTCTTACTCTATTTTACATAGAGGAAATAGTGGCTTAATTCTGGTAAGATGCATAGAAACCTATTTCTGATGTTTTGTGAAGCCATGCCGGTAAAACTCCAGAAATTGTAAAAGGTTCTCTGAAACAGCTTACAGTTGAACGTGTTTCGTATTCTTAATAAAGGTGATATCTGATTTATTGCTTAGTATTTTGTATAGGGTATGACACTGTCACAATTTAAAGCCTTACTGTAGAATTTTTAGTGAATATATATTGCTTTTTACGGCTTGTAAGGAGTGTATGTTTCTCTGTTTTTAGGGCATAATTCAGAAGATTGTGGACAGTCACAAAGTGAAAAATGTGGCCTGCTATGGGTTACGGCTCAGTCATCTGCAGTCTGAGGAGGTTCACTGGCTACACCTGGACATGGGGGTGTCCAATGTGAGAGAGAAATTTGAACTAGCCCACCCTCCAGAAGAATGGAAGTAAGAGTATAAATCTGTTCAGTGTGAAAATGGAGTCATATAAGTCTTTTTTGCCTTGTCTTAAAAAAACCTATTCTATAATTTGCTTTACTAAGGAAGATCCTCTTGTGGTGGAATAGAGGTGGTGGAACGGAGGAGGGAGGGAACCTCAAACTTTTCATAAAAACCTGGAAGTGGTATTTTGTTTGCTTTAAGGGGTTTGTGGCGTTATAAGGGGTTTCCTGCAAACTGAAGAGAACAGATAAATGTAACCTGAGATTTAGAGGAGGCATAAAGTAGGAACAGAAATCTCCTAGTCATTTGTCCTGAAGATCTGCAAAACTTGTCATGTATCTCGTGAACCAGCCCCATCTCAGGTTTTGTCATCCCTAAAAGTTTTAGGACAGGAATGCTATTCCTATTTGTGGTGTAAGCACGCCTCTAAAAATTAAAAAGGATAAATCTTGGTTTTGAAACGAAAACAAGAAAATATTATTAAGTACTGGTTGTATTTATATGTAGGCTAAGTAGGAGAAACGTAATTTTGAAAGAATGAAATGCAGTGAATAGAGCAGTTCATCCCTCTGCAGCTGTAAAACTTTACAGTTTTATTTATTGGATAATGAATTGAGGCCCAGAGTGATGAGCGACATCTGCCTTTCTTCTAACTGGAATCTTCTTCAGTTATACCAGGAGCCATGAACAATAGAAAGGTAACTGTAGTATTTGGGAGTGTTTTTAATATGTAGGTACACTTGCTGATATGTTTTCATGATACAAGTTAGGTGGTTAGAAGTGGTGTGCTCTGCGCTCTGTTGGAGGCAGAGGAAGCTGAAAAGGCAAAGAGCAAGCTGGTGGTGCATGCTTTGGAGAGGATATAGGCTGGAAATGAAGAAGGGAAAGACTGTCTACTTTTCTGGTAGAAAAACTGAAATTATTTGAAAACTAAAATTACTGGCAGGACCCAATAGTCTACTGGAGAAGATGGTGAGCTCAGAGTTTTAAAATACCATTAAGCCAAGTGGGTTTAAACCAACTAAACTCATGTGGGCACACCACAAAGTAGATTACTATGGTTACTAGTTGATTGCAGGAGTTTTGTGCGTGTTCTTGTCGTTTACATTCATACCAACCATTTGTGCAACAGTTGCTGGTTATTTTAGAAGCTTACATGCATCTTCTGCAGAATTACTGTAAATAGTCTATACTTAATTTCTTGCAAATGGAGTTGTCCTGTACGAGCAGATACCACAGCTGGGAGTACTCAGTTTATAAATTCTCTTTCAGAGCCTGATTTTTAACAAATGCAACAAATTCAAACAAATTAGGAGTGTTTAAAACTTAGGTTTCAGAAATGTTGCACGTTCTCTTCTGTGCATGTTACATTTCATTGTTTGAGATGCGCATCAACGTTTTTCCTTCCATACCTTACAAGAAATTTTTCATTGATAGTACTGTGAAATCACAGCTTAGGAGGTAGGGGATTCCNTTCAAACAAATTAGGAGTGTTTAAAACTTAGGTTTCAGAAATGTTGCACGTTCTCTTCTGTGCATGTTACATTTCATTGTTTGAGATGCGCATCAACGTTTTTCCTTCCATACCTTACAAGAAATTTTTCATTGATAGTACTGTGAAATCACAGCTTAGGAGGTAGGGGATTCCTGAATCATTTCCATGATAGTAGTGCTGCATATAAGATGTGAATAATTTACGCTATGGAAATTTGTTCCATAGCGTACCAGTGTCAGTTCCAGTTTTATTAGGCAGTGGAACTCGCATTGTACATGTTGCAGAACAAAGTTAATCAGTTTTAAAAGCAAAATTAGATGATGGGTTTGAAGTTTGCGGAAAGGAATTGTATAAAATGCTCGTGAGAGCGCTATGGCAAGATGTAAATTATTCAGTACCTTTCCAGAGCGTCTTTTAATGTTTTATCGAATACATGCAGCCTTTTAAACCCGTGGAGATTTGCTGTGCGTAATCAAACGCTGCTGTCATATTTGTATTACCATAATACAGTGTTTAAGATCATATGACAGTACTTGTAAAAATATTGAGATTAGTAAAGGGAGAGAAGCCTTGAAATGGTTCTTAGATGAAAAGCTTCCTATAGTGTTAATAAACCAGTAACTGCCTCATGTGTGATTTTTTTTAATAATCTAAATTAAAAGGGCTGTATATTCACAGTGTTCAGAAATTAGATGTCAGGTGTTCTCCTGGACTGATCCAGATACTGGAAGTTGCACTGGTTTTCAGTACGCTGTACACAAAAGTTTGCAGAATAAGATCAGTCTCCCGTATACGCAGCTTTTGTTTGGTGCTATACTGTTTATAATCCTGCAGAGGATGAGCTGGTGAAGGGCAGAAAGAGAGATACGACTACTTCAGATGGCACAGCAGTTAGAGCTTAGGAAGACTAAGTAATAGTGGGCTTTAGGGCAAGGTCACCCAAAGTACTGTCACTTCAAATTTTCATTCCTCTTCCCGTGGCAAACAGTTCAGTTGCAGGAGCACACACAATTTAGCTTTGCCGAACTGGCAATTGATAACCTCAGTGATGTGCAAAAGACGAACAGGAAGTCATTGCTTACTGGAAGTGGTTTTTTCCCCACCCTTATGTTTGCTTTTATATACTACTTTGACTTTCTTCTTGCTAAATAAAGGTTTGGATTTTGCACAAGATGGGAAAGGTTTGAACTATCCTGTAGCTTTTAAAAAAAAAAAATCATAAAGTCCTAGTACTTCAGGTTTTCCTACAAAGAAAAAAAGATTGGACCTAAAATTCAGATAAAGGCCTTCTGTTAATTGTGCCGGCATCTTCACTGTATGCTTACTTTAGGAATGTTCATGTTAATTAACTACAACAAACCAAATGCCCTTTTTCCAATTTTTTTATTCTCCAGCAATGAAGATCCTTCTGTCCAGCATCGGAAAATTCCAAATGCATCTAAATCATGGTGCCAAAAATGATCAGTTACAATTATTGGAACTGCTTGCTTATTTGTTTGCAGTAGTTTGTTCAGGAAATATGTATTTTGGAGTGTGCTGTGTTATGTCACATTGGGTAATAGTGTCTCATTTCTTTGAGTTATAAAAGATTCAGTGCTACAGAAGCATTGTAGAGTTTCAGTGTAATTCCATGCAATTGCTTGAGAATAACTGTAGTCTTCCAAATGCAGTCTGAGAGTTTTGGTCATTACTGCATTCCAGTAACACTGCTGCTGTTAGGTTTACCTTACTGCAGCATGAATTGTTGATGGTTAAGTTCCTTAAGCATTTCCTTGTATGAAGGCCTGTATATCTGCGCATGCAAGATGATCCCAGCTGACAAGTGAAATACAAACAAACAAAATCCCAGGGCTTTTTTTTATGGGAAGGCAATAAAGACTGGAGTGGATTTGTTGCTTGAAGTTTCCTCTTAGTGTTTATGCTAGCAAGGCAAACCTGGGCATGTGTTAAACTCACTTTTTAATGAAGAAATCAGTCTTTGCTTATAGTGTTATTATTTTAATGATTGGATGTTTCCAAGGGCATGAGGGTGAAAGACCCTTCCTGCTTTAACCTTTGTCGTTACCGCTGTGCAGCTAGGTGAGTTAGGGTTAGCAGGATGTGGGGCTCCAACATCATAGCATCAACCCTGGTAATTTTTGATAATACTGAGCCTTCAACAGCAGCAACTATTCTTTGTGTCGAAAAAAAATGGTATGTGCCAAAACACTGATCCATTTGCTGGCCTTTCTTGTCCCACAATGGAGAATTGAGAGGTTTGAGTAACAAATTGTTCCCCACTGGGTAGACATCTTTTGGTTCTATACTTAAGGTTTGTAGGTAAAGCAGATCCTTGTAACCAAGCAACTTTCATGCGTTGGCTCTCACAGGTAGAAGATGCCCCAAAGGAAGTCCCAATGCTTAGCAGTCTTGTAAGTTTTGATAGCTGCAATACAAATGCCTTGGCACTGACACAAAGGCCAGACCACTTCCAGAATGATTTAATGAGTTGACTAAGTTGATCTAAAAGCTCTGTACCTCTCCTCTCCACAACTTGTCTTCTCCCCTCTTTCGCTTCCAGTTACACAGTCCTTTCCCTTTTCTTCCATGACCCTTAATGCTTGTCTGATTCTCCAGGGAGCAGATTCAGTTCATTAAACTCATACAAGGCTATTTTCTCCCTCCTTTGTCTGCCCTTTTTGCTCCCGTCTTCTTACTGGTTACTTTTCTGCTGGTGTGAACTGAATTGGAACCTGCTGGAAGCAACTTTTGTGGCTGGAACCAATGAGGTTATTTCTTTCAGTGCCACAAGATATTAAGAGTTGGATCATCCTTTATTTTTTGGCCTCAGCAGCTGCCCAGATAGTGCCCGTTACTCAAAGGTAAGCTCCTAGAACTGCTCAGCATGTATGCTATGCTGTGGATACGTCACTTCACCGTACAAATTGTTAGCTCTTTTGATGCCCACCTTTCCACAGGTCTGAGTAGAGGCCCATAGTATGTGTCAGTGCACTTCTGTACCCCAATACAGATACAGAGCAGCAAGTAGAATAGTGGTCTTCCGGTACCAGTTTTCTCAAACTTAAGGGAGGTGATCATGAGCTGGTATACTTGTTCAAAAAGCAGACCTGGTTTGTGAGAAAGGGACTTGTCATCCTCATCAGCTGGCTGCATTTCAAAGACAGTAGATTTAGAGGATATTGAAAATCAAGCCCATCCTTGAGTTGGCCTTTGGAAGTCAGCTTCTTCATTCCCATAGGCATAGTCAGAGATTAGGTTATAAATAGGTAATGGAGGTCACGCTCAGTGACTGTCCCAGCCAAGCTGTTGTGCATTACCTGATTTTTCTCATGAGATCCTGTTGCAAAAAGCAGTACTTCTCATGGCTCCTCAGTTATGAAGACAAGCCCCTGTAAACGGGAGCGTGCTTTTCCTGTATTTTTCTTAATCCCAGAGAGTAAAGATGTCCTACGTCCTTGTCTAGATCAGGGTGACTGAGACACTGTGTACGCTGCTGAAGGTCTGAGATCAGTTCCACGTGCATTTCTTCAGGCCTGAAAGGTCACTGATTTTTTGCTTGTAGGATGGCTGAAAAATAGGAAAAGAGGTGATGTTGGAGTGACTACCAGTCAATATTTTTTCTTAGTACATTGGGAGACCACATAAAGGATTCTTTTCATTAGTATAGTGTGAAAATGCAACCCAGTCTTCAGTATCTATTATTAAATAAGATACCTGAAACACAAGCAGTGAATTGTAACACTTCCAGGATTTAGAAGGTCCCCTTGGACAGGCACTTGATACCCTTGTGTTGGGTTGACCTTGGCTGGGTGGCCCCGACCCGCAGCCCCTCTCTCTCCCTCTCCTCAACAGGACAGTGGGAGAACACAGGATGAGAAAACTCGTGCATGAAGAATAAAGACAGGTCACTGGCAGAACAGGCTTAAGTTCACAAAAAAGAATTTAATTTATTGCCAATTAAAATAGATTTAGGTAGTGAGAAACAAAGGCAAACATTAAAAAACCACCGTTACTCCACCCTCTTCCCCAGTCCCACCTTCACCCCTTCACTGCCCACCCCGAGGGGCGCAGGGGTGGCCATGGGGGTTGCGCTCAGCCCATCGCAGCCCCCTCGGCTGCTCCTCCCTCCTCACCCCTCTCCCTGCCCCAGCGCGGGCCCTTCCCCGGGCTGCAGCCCTTCAGGGACAACCTGCTCCCGCCTGGGCTCTCCACGGCCGCAGCTCCTGCAGGAAATCTGCCCCGGCTGCGGCGTGGGGCCCTCCCCGGGCTGCAGGGTGGGTCTCTGCTCCAGCGGGGTCTCTCCAGGGCTGCAGGGGATCCCTGCTCCGGGCCCGCAGCACCTCCTGCCCACCTCCTCCTCCTCTGGCCTCAGGGTCCCCTCTGCTGCTGCTCCCTCCTTGGCTTCCTCCTCCTCTGCCTGTGCCCCTTTGGCCCTTCCTGGAACCTGTTTGCTCCCCAGTGCCCCCGGCTTGGCCGAGGGGCTCAGCTGTGTCCTGCAGTGGGACTGGTGGGGCTGGCTGGGACCGACTGTCCCCGGCATGGGGCAGCCCTGGCCTCTCCTCACAGAGGCCACCTCACAGCCCCCACTGCCAGCACCTGGGCACCCAGTACAGCTCCTTAGGGCAGGCACACTTAAACTTATTTTTCTTTGCTTTGAAGTCACTGAAAGTACCTTGTCCATTAACTGTCCCCCCGAAGCGCTGTGTGCTGGTATCGTCTCGTATACAGACTGAGTATGTAGAAATCTGTTCGGGTAAAGCAGTAGCTTTATTCCTGAAAAAAGTGGCCATTGTTAATTTACAAGATCATGCATTGTCCTTAGTTGACTTCGCTGTCTGGTCTATGAATTCTTTTATGCCATGGTAACAGAACAGGTACCAGATTCTGCATTAATGCCCAGTGATCTGACAAAGTGTAGCTCCATTGGGAAAGGATGAAACTGTTTTAATTACCTGGGAGGTGCTGCAGTGTGGATAATCATTTAGCCAGTCACCTTCAAGTATCGGGTCAGTCAGCTTTTCTTTGCTCAGAGGTTGGATCTTCGCTTTTGAACACGCTTTTTTTCTTCTTGATGTTTCATGCCACGAGGCTGGGAAGGTGGTACGGAAACCTGCTACTGGGGACAGGAATTCAAACAGAAACAGATAAAGGACAAGGGGAGAAAAGCAGGAGAATATGCACCTGGGAAATGATGAGAAATCAATAAGGACAGTTTTCAGAGACCAGTGTTGGTTTTAATCTTAAAATATAGAAAGACAACTAAAATGCACTGGGTTATAGAGCCAAAAAATACAAGCAAACAAGTGATTTTTTTTTTTTTTTTTACATAGATTTGTTTTACTCCCTATCAGTCTCTGCAATGGTGTTCAGCAGCGGATTTGAGGGGATGCAGCAGAAGCAGGTAGCAGGGGAGGCTCTGCTTTTCTGTTTCTGGACAGCATGCTCGTGCTGCTTTCTCTCCCCAGCATTCAAACACATGTGGGTACAGTTTGGCTTATAACTAAAATTTTAGTGAACAACTAGATACCTGCTATGTATCGTGAAATCTAAATATTTGATCAGCAACAGAAGATGATTCCGTGTGCCTTCTCAATGGGAGTCATTTTTGAGAGTTTGACTTAACTGTGACTTTGAGTCTTTTTTTGTTTATACCTCTCTGTGGCATTGTGTCACAGAATGGTCTTGGTTGAAAAGAACCTTTAAGGATTGTCTTGTCCAACCCCTCTGCCGTGGGCAAGGGCATCTTTCACATCATGATCAGGCTGTTCAGAGCC
Source organism: Steatornis caripensis (assembly GCA_013398225.1). NCBI lineage: Eukaryota > Metazoa > Chordata > Aves > Caprimulgiformes > Steatornithidae > Steatornis > Steatornis caripensis. The sequence continues at coordinate 118,172 of VZSC01010433.1, read as the reverse complement.
CGGTCCAACCGGACCCTCATTGTAAACAATTTCTTCCTTACGTCTGATCTAAACTGATTCTTCTTTCAGACATTCTCTACATCACTTGTATGTCCTACCGTCTGAAGACTCTTTTTGGCTTAAGAGCATATATATCTGTTGTGCACAAGAAGACTGAGCGTGCGTTTTCCTTTGTGAAATAAACTTGCCATGCAATGAAAAAGACTTTGTTCTAAATATTCCTGGTTTGTATACAGCATTTGTGCATGTTTACATTTCTAAATATATTTTCAATTATTTCAAAGCAAAGAAGAATACTGCAACTTCTGTTTGCAGTGGAACCCTGAGGAGCAGTAACTCCTAGTAACTTTTTACCAAATCCCCATTTAAATCTGGACTGCAGGCAGGCAGATCGCTTGCTGAAAAGAAGTTCTTGTCTTGTTGAAACCAGCAGGTTGAAATGTAGCAATATTTGTTCTTGCCCTCATGGGTAGATTGTTAAATACATTTTATTTTGGGGAAGGGCTGTAAAGTTGTATGCTTAGGATATGGTGTATTGGCACACCCAAAGGGATGAGGACATTTCTTAGCAGAATTTCATTGTAGTAATGTGTTAGAGGAGGAAGCATGCAGTGTGTGTCAGACGTCGGGGACTGTTAGCGCAGGACAAGCAATAATACTACATTTAGGGATTGGAAGCAGAAGTTAAGGGTTTGAGAGGGATACAGATTCAGTATAGGTCATGAAGCAAGACTGAGTCTGAATCTGCCTCACTCCGTGGTGTATTAACTTGAAAAATATGACAGTCACATTGAAAACTGACCCAGCTGGCTTTTGCATGTGTCTTGACCGTGAATAAGGAAGTAGGATACCTTGTTACAGAGAAATCCCTTGAAAACCTTTGGAACAATTCAGAGGTGATTATTGCAGCACTTGATCAGAGAAGGAGCAGGGTTATGTTCCTTGAGTAAGCCCTTGATTTATCTGTAGGATGTGGCTTCCTGGTGAGTAACACTGGCTGCCACTCTTACTTGGAGCAGTGGGATCTGTGGTTTAAGTACCCTGCTTGTGAGAACTGAAGATAAAAGCTGTTGCCAGGGGGTCGTGTTAGTGGTTATGGCAGCTCCTGCTGTCACCACCTAATTGGGGCCTCCCTTCCCGTGGATCTGGACTTGATAGCTTATCTGCTCCAAGTCTTGATGCTTTAGTGAGAACTGAAGCTTTGAGAAGGCAGCAGGGCTTTATGTTTGCTTCTCTTACAAAGGTCCTTCATAAACATCTTTATGAAATGTCAGGTACTGCATTCCAGTTTAGTTCTGAGCGCTCAGGAAGTTTTCTCTTAATTTTCTGAGTTTGTTTCGATTGTGTCCTTGTTTGTAAGAATGACTGAAGGCGTCTTTTATTTGTGAGGAAACCTCGATTGTTACTTTTGTCTCACCGGTTTAATTCTTTTTTTCTTGCTTTTCAGATATGAATTGAGAATTCGATATCTGCCAAAAGGATTTCTAAACCAGTTCACTGAGGACAAACCAACTCTAAATTTTTTCTATCAGCAGGTATGTTCAGTTCTGCTACTTTTCTTGCCATCAATTTGGAAAATTCTGGCTTTGTTTATGCAGTAACATACTACTGCAGAGACAGAAATTGGTGAAATTTAAGGTTGTATATATAAAGCAAAAGGGCATTGAAGCCCATGGCATCTTTCTCCTTGATAAGCGATGAGTATTTTCTAAGGACAAGGTAATTCTGCAGTTGTCTTCTTAACTTGGATAAAATTTACTGTTACTCAACTGGCTTCTTAGAGTTATTTCATACTTCATTAAATTGCTGAATTTCTTTATTTTTGCAAGTGCAAGTAAGTGGGCAGTTTCACCACAACCATGGAATGTTTTTTCCACTCACAGTGTTAGGTTATTGTCTTGATTTGAGTATCTCATATTGATTAGTAAAACTGCAAAAATAGTAAAAGTTGCTATAAATTCAGCACCTAAATCTTGCTTTTGTTCACTTAAATAATTTTCATCTGCTCTTAATCTGGCAAACTCAAAGTAAAACTTTGTGGAGGTGTCTTTTAGAGGAGTCTGGACTAGAATGGTTATAGTATCTCCTAACTTTAAGAATCTACACATCTCTGAAAATTCAAACCTAAGCTTACTTATTGGTTACTTGTTAGCTAGATCTTTTCCAATGTCTGGATGGTACGATGTATGTTCATACACTGAAGTGTTTTTAGTACTTAACAAACGGTTTGTGTTACTAATGATGACAGGTTTGTGAACGAGGTAGGTTTTTATGTCATCGTTTTAAGTAATAGTTACTACTACTATATGGAGGATTAGTTTTAATATAGATTATTTAAAGGAGTCATTTTATGGAGTATTGTCATGGTAGAGATGGAATAAGGTAGCGATACCAAACACTTCAAAACTTAAAATGATTTGGCTAGCAGACAAAGGACAGAAAACCAGACTACTTGGGGAAAACGAGCTTTGTAGAGATAGGAACGGTGCACCTGCTTGCTCAAGGCCAACTGCTTTGCAGAGATAGGAATGGAATGTCTTACTGAGTTGCTCAGAACTTAGCTCACTTCTAGGTTACTGAATAAACAGTGGTTAAGAGGCCACTTCTTAAACGGCCACAAGAGACCCTTCCCCAATTCAGTACGCCTCCCAGGGATAGTTCTGTGATCTATTAGCATATCCATGATGTTAATATGAGTATTCATTTCTGAAAAGGTATGTAATGAACTTGTCTTTATTCTTCAGCGTGCACTTTAGGAGGAGAGATCCCCCCATGCAACCAGTGCGGTGATAAACTAATGTAGGCTTTCTGAACTATCATTTGGTTTGGAGAGTTTTATTAGTTATGATCTTCGGTAACAGTAGGAACAAGAGGTGGGGGAGAGGGCTTGTGAAGTCGGCTGAAGTGGCAGAGCTCAAGAACTGTGCCATGAAAGCTCTGGAGTTTTGTTTTGAAGTAGGGTTTTGGTTTTCTTTTTCCTTACCCGATGCATTTTGTTGTGTCAAAGGAACGACAATGCACAGTGCTGATAATGTTACTCAAACCCCAAAGGCTTCTGCCAAGGAAAACTATTCCCATGGACTACTTTCTTTTTGTTACATCTCTGCCACACTCCAAAATATCCTGATTTTACGTTGGTTGCTTGGGGCATACCATAATTCTTGAGCAACATCCCCTAAAATTAGGACATAACTGGAGCTGGTCTGAAGTGTGGCACTCTTCTGCCCTTGTGAACAGTCATGTCTGCAGATGAGGAACCAGGAAATAGCAATTCTGATGAAATTTTCCTTTTTAGAAACTTTAAAAAGGAAAGCATAATCCTCTTCTCTGTCCAGTACTTCAGCTGAAAGCAGAATGTAGAATTAACATGCGCGTACTAATTTCTTAAATGTCTTCTGTCATTTATTGTACACAGATACCTTCCAGCCTTAGGTAAATGACTTCTAATTTTTCTAATGTGTGATTAAATTCTTGTGTTGATATATGATGGAGTTGACTTCTGAGAAGACCGTTCTAGTGCAGTGCTTATTTGGACTTAGCATTCTAACCGATTTAACTAATCGGTGTGATATGCTTGTTTCAGTCTAAAAATGGCGTATTTTGGCAGCATTTTAGTACTGCCAGGGGTTGTTCTTAAACAAAAGAATTGTGTTCCTCATGCGGAACTTCAGCAGCAAGTGGCTTACTTGACTTACTTCATACGTGCTTTAAATATAGGAGGTTTGTGTTTTCTATGATGCAAAAGTGGGTGATGAGCTCCAAAATAATTTCCTGAATTCCATCATTTACCTATTTAAGGGCTGGGAAGCCTGCAGCGTCCTCTCATTTGTACTTCAGAGAACTACTTCTGTCAAGCAAGGAAATTGAAATGCCAGCGAAATAATTTTTAGCAGTTTCTGAGAAACACTTTTTTACTAAATTTGTGGAAATGATGAGAAACAGATACAAACGGCTCAGAACAGCAAGAAGGTTTATGAAGGCCAGTGGGAACTGATATGCAAAGACGACAGCTGCATGTATCTGATGATGACCTGAATCCTAGTTCTGTTATAAAATGAAAATCAGAGGTTCTTGTCTCCTTGCTCTGTACACCATACCATTTTTTTCTCTTCGCCTTTCTTCTCCACCTTATGGTGAGGTATTTCTAAACGCAGTTGTTCAAAAGTCACAGTTCTTCATTCTGAGGTGCTGCAAGGTATTTGTGTCTTGGTTGTCATGGAAATTAGGTGCACAACTTCTCAGAGCTGTCATTCTCTGTCCGGGATTCTGTTCTGCTGTGAAGTATCACTTGCCTCTTGAATAAATCAGGACAATTACTTTTACCTGGTAAAGTGTTAAGGCAACTTGACTAACTTATGAGAAGGAGGCAGGAAAAAAATTTGAGCAGTAACGCTGCATCATAAAATGGACCTAAAACAGAGGGCGATTTGGAAAAACAAGGAAAGATGATTTTTCACATTTTGTTCCTTTCATATTGTCATTCCTGGAACATTTTAACACTCTCTTTTGCTAAGCACAGCTCACAGTCAGACACATCGTGTTATATATGAGCAAGAACAACAGAATGTACATAAATCATACAAGCACACATAGATACCTTAAGGTTGTAAAAGTCAAATACGTTGCTGTCTCGTGTGTTATAAATGAGAAAAAAAGGTTTTAAGGACCAGATACTGCCCATGACTAAATCTTTTTTTTTCTTCCAAAATGTGGCTGAGAACCTGTTCCTGACTTGATAATGTCTAAACACATGTTGCCTGACTTATTAAAAATGTAGAACATCAAATTAAGAAGTTGATGGCGAAGGAAAAGAAATATGGTGGCTTCTGTCACCCAGAAATTGTCCATGGATTTTAGAAAATGTAATTATCTTCTTGAATTTGAATTGCAGTGCAGCGGTATTGTTGAAAAACAAGCTGAAACTTTTAGTAAGAGGCTGAATCCTCAAGTGATTTTCATCTTCCAGAAAAGCACGGAACATTTGTAAAGATAACAAAATGTTACCTTAATCGCTGTAAACAGACACGGTTTATTCATACAGTTAACCCAAACTGCAATTATCAGGCTGTTAAACTGAAAACTGGCACATGTTTGTAAGTTCACATGCATGACTACTCCCATTCACTTCAATGAGTGCATTGCCCTGTATAAATTGGTGCAAGCATTTAAGTCTTCTCAGCTTGGACTTAATATATGAAATCTTTTTTTTTTTCCCTTTGATTTTGACTGTTTTAAGGATGCTGTGACCTTTCTTTGTTTTGGATCTTCTTTATTTTCGAGAGTCTTCAACAAATCGAGAACCCATGACCCGAACTGTTTGTAGCTTGACGTACGGCTGTTGGTAACCGGTGGCGGTCGTTCTGCCATCTGCAGTGGGCGTAAGCTGTTCTAATTGGAAGCATAAAAGCAGGGCACTTAACGAGACTTTCCAGTGCCCGTGGTTTGCAATCTGTACAGCAAAGGATTAAAATTTGGGTGCGGGGGGGACCGAGGAACTTGTTTGTAATGTCAGAATTAGTCATACTGACACGGATACCGTGCAGTGCATGGGCGCATCTGTGTTTCAGGCTGCGCTTCGGCTTTGAGACTTGAGGTAGGGTAGAGGCTGATGCTTGGGCCATTGCTCTTGACTAGAGGAGTTGTGCATTCAAAACATGTCATTTTACATCCCAGTTGAGAGCTCTGACCAACAGACTAATGCTAGAATTGTGTTGTCTTTTGTTTTTAACTGGTCTGTAGGCTGACAGGTCTGGAGAGGTACCTTCTCTTTTTTTCGTGAAGTGGAGCATTTAGGTGGTGATACTGTGGTGACTGTGTTATTCCCTTGGGTCCAACTGCTTAGAATTTCAGCCAAATTAGGCAAATTGGATCCCACCCAGTGCTGTTTGAATTGTGAGGTTAAAAATGAAAAAAAAAAAAAAATCAGGAAATGCCAGATTTATGTTGTCTGCACAGTTGGCAGATGCTTGCCGCATAGGTTTTGTGTGCCAGCCTTCACTTCTGTCCCGTTGTATGCCCAAATCTGAACCAAAGTGGATTCTAACCCCACCCCCAAAACCTTAATCATGAAGTACACTCAGGATCACTGAGTAAAAAAATACTGTAAGTTAATTTTTATCAGTAAGTAACCTTTTTTTTGTTCTGACTGTTTTGTAAATCTCAAAAGAACAAAAATATCTGTCTTTTCTATTGATTTTTACGATTTTTCAAGAAAACTTCAGAGGGAACAAGCATGAAGGTGCAAAAGAAGAATTAAAAATTGGAGGTTTTCAAGTAACGCAAATTAGACTTCACATTTTTCTTGCACTTTTCGGGAGCATTTTGCAGTTGCTTTAAGTAAGTGTTGGTGAAATTCATTGCGAGTGTCTTCCTTTCCCTCTGTTCCAGTGACATGGCTGTGGGGAGGTGGAAATAAAGGAGACGGGCTTTTCTCTTGCCTTAGTAACTGAGTGAGGAACGACAGCTGTATCTTACATGGAGATGGACTACAGCTTTTAAAAACATTCATATAATGAGAATGAGACGTACGCTACTTGAATTGCCTTCCTTTTATTGTGGGACAAGAGCCTGCGCACATTTATCCTTGAATAACATGTTAGCCTCCAGTAATTGGAGATGGTTTATCCCTTGATGAAAAGGAGGGGTAAGCATCTGTATGGGGTGGGACAGGGGGGGAACAGCTCNATTTATCCTTGAATAACACGTTAGCCTCCAGTAATTGGAGATGGTTTATCCCTTGATGAAAAGGAGGGGTAAGCATCTGTATGGGGTGGGACGGGGGGGAACAGCTCTTAAGCATCAGCTGTTCCATTTTTGCTGTCCTTGTGCTTCAAACAGAAGACTTTCAAGGAAACTTCTGGGGTTTTTTTAGATGCCGAAGAACAAGAAAATAAAATCATTATCAGCGTAGAATTTTTGTTCATGCTGCCTTGTTTAGCCTGTAGCGTGGGGCTGCCGCGGAGGTGTACATCTATATAATAAAGCAGACCATAGGGCTGGCCCAAATTTTGGTTTTGCTTTTTAAAATGAGCCAAAGATTGTGTAATGCACAAGAGAAGGAATTGCAGGCAGAGAGAGGATGAGCTCAAAGTTAGGGTGGGTAAACAGAAAAATTCTCTAAAGAAAGAGGAGGCAAAGTTTCTTGCGGAGAAACGGCATGTTTTTGCTCTTTCTCTGTAATGTCGGTGAAGATAATGTTCACACTTAAAATTTATTTCCTTAAATGCAAGTTCTCATTTATATTGTGCTAGATAAATGCGTCATGCAAATAAAATCATTTTTATAGTACTGGCCCCCAACACATAGGAAATTTAAAATCCAGGCAATTACTGTGATAACTTAATAATTAAAGTTTATAAGGTTTAGGTGCATGAGATATAATTTGGAGTGCAGGCTGGGAATTAGATTTTTTAACCTAATTAAATAACAGCATCTCTTATACCCTAATAAAAATAAGAGACCTAAAGCGAATGACTTTGATAGGAAAAGCTTTGAAGAAAATTGAAGACATAGGGAGAAAGACTGGCATTGTTCCTGATATTGGCAGCCCTGTTTGAAAATAAAATAAAAAAGATCTTTCAGGAAGAGTTAATGGTTGACACTTAAACCGTGCCCTAAAGGGAAGTGGTAATAAATGTAAGAATGGCAGCCTCTTCAAAAGATATTTTAAAAATTCTTTTATAAATTGATAAAAATGTGAATCAAACTGGACATCACCTGTCTGTTCCTTACGGCTTGTAAAAGTAGTTAGAAGTGAGAGATCCTTTACAGGGGAAGGGTTCTT